>CM072558.1:16410969-16888469 GCA_036898215.1 Platycarya strobilacea
TAATGGAATACATGTGGAGAACATAACCTTTAAAAGTGTAAGAAAAGTATTCATCACGCATTTAGGCAAGGATAGATCCAGTATTTGAATCCCTTAAACATAATAAAAGGTGTTAGCACACAAAATGTGAGATTGGTTTCATTATATTTTTAAATATAAATTTGAACCATCATTAGCACACAGAATACAGTATGTTGAATTGTATAATTTCTTGTATGCATGGAGAGACTATAGAGTGCCTTTTGTTTTGGGGGATTTTTTGTACGTTATCTCCATTTTTATCTTCTATCTGATCCTGGGATTAGATATCTGATAAAGTAAAAAAATCTACTCTGCATCAACCACTGCTAGAAGATTGATCATATGTGATATTTTATGGAGTCTTGTTTGATTTGAGGAGCAGGCATGCTTATGTTAAGCAATTTGTGCAAATACTGATGGTCCTTGATGTCTTTCGCTGTTATTGCTGCATAATCTCATGCATGATATTTTACCTCTGTAGAGTCCACAAGATACCATGACACCCTTTCAGATTTCAGGTGGTGAAGCTCAGGTGGTTCAGGTATATGCACGATTATCCCAGACTTTATACTATTTTTATTCTTTTTGTCTGTTCTTGAATCTTTAGAGCTCTCATATCTGCAGATAATGTTGAAGCCACAAGAAAAGGTTATTGCAAAGCCTGGTAAGTTGTCTAGAATGGTCAATTCTGTGTTAGGTTATTAGTCTGACTTCAAGCTGTAACCTTACCTTTTTAACCTTTTTTTCCCTCAAGTTTTTCCTACACTTTTTTGGGATAGTTGCTGTACGTCCATATAAGCTTAAGTTCTACCACTTATCTATTCCTGTTTAAATTCTTGCACTTGATACTACTGTAGTCAATTAAGGAGGTTTTCTAAAAGATGGGACAAGTACGATTGAGACTTGGTTGGTTCTTGATGCCAATTAGCTGTTTGACCATCAGCTAACCCAAGAGCGTTCATTCTATGTTATTCTTTAAATTACTGTCTTTAGGATTCTTGAAAAGGTCGTGTGACTTGTAACGAAAGTTGTATAGTTAAAATCTTCTTACTTGTTCAAAAAATGAAGTTGGATGGTTAAGATTTATTTGTTCTTTGAAAGATGAAGGGCTATGATTTAGGGTTAGAATAGACTACCATAAATTGCCTCTTTTGCGTCCGGGGTTTTTCTTCTCTTATTGATGGATTTCAGATTCAGATTTCTAGTTCCACATTCTTTTGTTATTCGGACTTGCATCTCGATCCCCTGCTAAACATGTTGAGGAAGGTTACTAATTAAAATTACTTCTCTGTGATGTTCTTAATAGTCTACGTGCAATTTTAGAATTTTATTTTTTCTTTTGGCAACTTTGCCATCCCACTTGCTAGCCCAATAGAGCATTTTCTTGCAAAATACACTAGATTAGTATCAGTGGGTGGTAAATGGCATCCCACATTGCGCGAGTTTGTTGATAATAGATGTTGAAATTTTTATTGGGTTTTCTTCATTTACAAGAGTTATTTTTATTTTTCTAGAGTGGATTGTGGATTATATTTGACATTTTTAATGAAGCTATATTTTTTTTCTCTTTTGATCTATATATAGATATATACATTTATACCTTGGTGTTGCAACTGATACGTGGAAAACTCATAGGTTCCATGTGCTTCATGTCTGGATACATTGAAGTGGAAAATGTTTTTCTCCCTGAAAATGAAGTAGGTATGTGGCAATGGCTTTTCGGGAAGAGTGTGAGTAGCATAGTTTTTTGCAATCCTGGTCCAAGTGATGGGTATGTTGGAATTGCTGCACCTTCTCTTTCAAGAATTATTCCGGTATGTTTTTTTAGACATACTGCATTTGAAATCTATTTTTCTTGCTTATTTTAAGCAGGCATGGGCGATGATCCATACTTGCAAATTTGCAATCACATATAGCTAACTGTAGTCTTGTTATGTGTTTCTGGTTCACATTATATACAGATTGATTTGGCAATGTTTGGTGGAGAGATTTTATGTCAGGTAGAGATAAATTATTTGCATTGGTTGCTTCTATGTTCAGCTAAAGTTCACAATTCTTATCCGGTATTTCCCATTCGGCAATGAGCAACTTTGGATACTGTGTTTTATGCTATACTCTCCTTGTCCTTCCTCCTTGCTATCTGTCTGCTAGTTTTATGTGACGGTTGAAATTGATATGTAGCCAGATGCATTCCTTTGCTCCATCAATGATGTGAAGGTCAATAACATAGTTTATCAGAGAGCACAGAACCTCATCACTGGGGCAGAGGTGAGATATTTGGTACCATCAGATTTGTTTCTTCTTCCTTTTTTTCCAGATGAGTTGGCTTCTTGCCATTGCTCCTTTCAGCAGTTTAAGTTATTATGTTTTTTTTTTTCCCTTTTACTTTCCTTTCTTTCTTTCTTCCTTTTTTTTTAAAGTGTCTTTGCATTGTAATTTGTTTCCTAGGTCTCTCCATTTTGTGATGTATACCCATTTGGTGGACATGTAAAATGTTTCTTTTCATGGTGAATAATATATCAAACTTCTTACAGGGTTTTCTGAGACAGAAGATATCGGGCCAAGGGTTAGCATTCATACTTGCTGGTGGATCTGGTATGAACTTTCTGAATCATTTATACAAATTCAAAAGATTTCTTACAAGATCACTCTGTTTCTAGAGTTCAGCCTTGCCTTGGCTTTGCAGGGAAAGCGCTGGGTGGGTTCAGTAAATTGAAAAAACAAATTTAGATGAGCCTTTTGTCTTTCTGTGTTCAAGATTGTCTGTATCAGGTTGTGCAGTTATGCTTGTTCCCTCTAAAAGATAAATTGCATTTTGTACCCCCAAACTGCCATTTTGTTTTTGCAGTCTGCTCCTTAAACTATAAAACTGACACAGCACTAACTGTCAGATCTCAACCAAGAGTGTAAATTGCCAAAATTTGACAGTTCACAGTTTTGGTAGCTTATGGTGCTTATCATTTTGTTGTTGTTAGTGTTGGTGCATATTGTAAAAGGGAAAATAGGCCAGGGGTTCAAAATGTAATTCCTCCCCCTAAAAAGTAAAAAATAAATTATTGGTATCAGTTTTTTACATAAACACAATGTAGTACCCTGGACCACCTCTGTTTGGCTGATTTAGAGCTTGTTTCTGTTTTGGTTTTAGCATTGCAGCCTCCGTCTTTCTTTGTATGTGCCTAATTACTTCTTGATTGATTGTTTTCACCTGGAAACTAATCCTCCATGGATTTCTATGTTGGCTAGTTGTACAGAAAAATCTTGAAGTGGGTGAGGTATTAGCTGTTGATGTATCTTGCATTATTGCCCTGACAACATCAGTCAATGTTCAAATCAAGTACAATGGTCCTATGAGAAGAGCTGTTTTTGGGGTTAGTTCTCAATTATCCATCTTTTTACTTATGGTATCCTTTCTCCTTTTTGCTTTTTGTTTGTTGAACAAAGCCCGTTTATGCACGGTTAGTGCTTTAAAAATGTAGCCCGGGGAGGGAGGCAATTAAAAGTTGTATTTCTAGCTTTTACCCTATTGTGAGACACAAATGAATAGATATTGGATAGTTGTTTATGAAGTAAGCTGGGTGAGTTAAGCAGCTTAAATGTATGGGGCTGCACATCTAATGGTGGAGATTCTGGTGGTTCTGGGACTTGGGCCACATTTTTATTGGCGATATTGGGCATGGTGATGATATTGAGCTTTTTCTTCAGTAGTTGCATTATCTTGCAAAGCAGAATTGGGCAAGTTTGGTGTCGGGAATTTACATGATCTTTTAGAGTCCAGTGATTTTCTGTAGCTGTCTGACTAACATACTCAATCCTTTTCATTTACCAAAGGAGAACTGCTACATACATAAAGAGATTTCACCAAAAAAAAAAACTTACAAACTAATGTGACTTTATAGCATTTGTTAAATCCAATTTATAATAAAAGTATTGGTACAATCTGACGTACCACATTAAGCCACATCAGTTATGGATTTATTTTTGTGGCTAAAACATTTTCCTTACCAAAAATGTGGTTTTTCTGATATGTGTTCCAACTTTCAGGGTGACAATCTGGTAACAGCTATTCTAACAGGACCAGGCATTGTCTTCATCCAGAGTTTACCCTTTCACCGACTATCTCAGCGAATTGCTAGGTAATGTATTTTGCATTAAACCCCGGGGGGCTACTGATTTCTTCTGATTCCTATCTCAACTCCATGAATGTTTTACCTGGTTGCAGGGCTGTTACGTCTCCTAACATGAGGGAAAATCCAAAGTTCTTCATTCAAATAGCCATTTTCTTTTTTCTGGCATATGTTGTGATTGTATCTTCATTAATCTTGACCGATGTCTGATTTATAGCGTCTTTTTCTTTTTTTCTTCCCCCAAAATTCTATTCCAAGAAAAAAAAGATAGAAAACCCTGCGATGAGTGCACTTGGATGGAATGATAATTTTGGATTTCAGATGAATAGATCTAATGTTTTTATTCCAAATCTATTGATTTTAAATTTCCATGTTTAGATGTATATCGGAAACAAATGGATTTGAAGATACAATCTGTGCCACGTGCTAAGTCCAAAAGATTTTGCTCTCTCTCAGTATTATAGAATTAGTATTTCAATACCTAAAATGCATCTCTGACTCTTAGGTCTCGTTTGTGTAGACACTTATTCTTATCTCATTTTAATTGTTACATTTTTTATAAATTTTTATATAATAAAATAAATAATTCTTTTCTTTTTTTAATTTTAAAACAAAAATAATATTAAAATAATATTTTTTTAATCTAATTTTTAACTTTTATCTTAATTTATATTAGCTCACCTGCTAAAAAAACTTGCAAAAACAAACGAGACTTAATTGGGGACAAGAATGTAAAATAAATTACTCCCTTATATGGGCGTAAGGTTTTACTTTGGAGAATCCTTTGAAGCCATGTTTGGTCTTCCTGCTGTCCATTGAGAAATATCTACCAAAAACATTGTGGAACAACGACTTATCCAAGAGCATTAGCATTTGGTTTAGCCAAATTTAAGAGCATTAGCATTTGGTTTAGCCAAAATTTGGCTAAAATCAGATGTTTTGTCTAAAAGTCAGCCAAAGGCATTCAATTATAATTCCATATTGGACTAGATAACCCAAATATGCTATCAAAGTGGTAATCAAGTTTGTACGAGCTGATATTCTATAATTTCGAAGTCAGTAGTTCAAGTCAGGAAGTAAAACTTGATCTTTAAGCCATGCGTATAAGGCTTGAACCAGCTAGATACTTTGGTCTTGGGGTGTTGCGGTGACGGATTTGCCATTTGGGTAATAATTATGGCTCAAACCAGACATTCTATAGGGGAAGAGCTCTTATGGTTATACTTAGAAAGGGTTGCTACATTAATCGCTCTCACATCTTTCTTTTGCGAAAAAAATATAAGTCAAAATAATAATATAATATTATTTTTTAATAATAACTTTTTTTATTTTTTCTTTTAAATTTTGCAATTATACTAGCCATATTAATTAATACCTTAACTTTTAATTAACTTAATGTTTCTTAACTATATGTTTTTTTAAACCTAATTATCCAACACAGACCATATATATCTACAATTCTTGTGAGGAATGTCTTTGTCTTCTAATAGCAATTCATACATGTTCATCATGTTCAATAATGTGAATGCATACACATTTCTGTCCAGTACATACACATTCCCAAATTAAAGAAATGTCTTAATTCATCATGAGCTCCTCATAAAAAATCTGTTTTTCATCCTCTTTTTGCCAACAAAAAAATAAAATAAAATCCAAGCCACATTCAATATAAAATAAATAAATAAATAAATAAATAAATAAATAAAACTTAACTCAGTGCAAATATATGCCATTTCCAAACCAAACCGGTGCAAACTTAACTCAGTGCAAACATATATATGACTTGTTCAGTATAAAAAAAAAAAAAACCAAACAAACTTTATCCATGCCATTTCCAAACTCAGTGCAAACATAAAACAATAGAGAACATAAATCCGACCCACTTTACATGCCATTTCCAAACTTAATATTATAATACCAAACATGTCACTTTGGTTAACATATTGCAAATTAATACAAAATCTGTTCAGTTGTAGTATCTAACTAAAAGAAAGTCCATCAATTATGTCTAGTTGTTCCATCTAATACAAAACTATCCAGTTGTAGTATCAAATCAATGAAACACATGAAAGAGAAATGACACAATGTTAATGAGGTCAAATCCTGAAAATGTGGACCAAAAAAAAAAAAAATGTCACACTCCAATTATAGGTTAACCATGTTATAAAAGTATGCTTACAAATTAAATAATCATAAAAAAATGATACTCTTATTATTCTCTACAATTTCTTTATTATTCGTTTTATTTATTTTTATTTATTTTTTTAAAAGATTTATTTATTTAATAATTAAAAAAATAATTATTAAAAAAATTATATATTTTTGTATTATAAATAATAAACAAATAATGATGAAGTAGGAAGGTATATATTATTAATCATTACCCACCTTATATATATATCTCCAATATGATGCCCAGAACTCTTACCTCATAACGGACTGGCCAGAAGTCTCGCATTCCCTCCCTTTCTTCTCTAAGATTCTAAAACCAAGAACTTTCTTCACTGATTGATATTTCAAGAACCAAGAACATGAGTGTCGAACCTTTTAACAGGTACATTCTCCCGAAGTACTAGGGGTTTCCTTTCCCCTCCTCAAAATTTGCCAGAATATATATAATAATGTCAATTTTTTTCGAGGTTTACGTTAAGCTTCTTTTCTTGCATGGATGAAATGAAAAAGACTGGTGAAGCTCGCAGCAAGAGCATTCTACGATGACATAACGTCGAAAGGGGATAATCAACCTAAAACGGGTCGAAGTGACGACAGAGGCATCGCCGTCGTTGTGCTCGACGCGCTCACTAGGTTCATCCCCACATTTGTTTGCTTCATAATTTACTGAGATAATGTTTTCTGTTTCATTTTTTAAAAGAAACATGTGTTCCTCTTATGGAACATGCAATGGTTTCAAAATTCGAACTCAAATTTAGGGAAATCTAAAAGATTGAACCGGAAGGTGAAGTGCACCAAATTGCTTCCAGATGGGTATAGAATGGCAGATGTACATACATTTCATTTTTATGAAATTTTTTGTTCGCCTAAATAATAAATAGATAGAAAATTTTCAATTTAAGAAATAGAAATTCAAATTGCAATATCGTATGTGCAGACCTTTTTTTAAATGAGAAATATTATTTTAATAAAAATATTATTATAATTTTAAAAAATTTTAAAAATAAAATTATTTTGACTTGAATCTCAAAAGTTCTTGTATGGAAAATATAGTCTTATCATCTCTTTACAACTTTTTTACTATTATTTTTATTTTTAAAATTTTTAAATTTATTTAATAATTATTAATAAAAATGTATATTTCTTTTAAAGAAAAATTAATGATTAAAATGTAAAAAATAAATAAATATAGTAATCAACAAGTATGAGAGTACCATTACTACCCTTTGGAGACTGTACCTAATATTAACAAAAATTGAAGCAATTTTTTATTTATTTTTATTTGATTCCCAGGCGTCAATGGGTAAGAGAAGAGGATTTGGCCAAGGACTTGAAATTACATTGGAAACAGCTTCGTCGAACCTTGCGATTCTTCGAGGAAGAAAAGCTGGTTACCCGAGATCATAGGAGAGAGGTCGGTATTTGATTAGCTCATTTGTTTACTTTCGTCTTGATGAAAGTACATTCGGCAAGTAGTTGTATTGGGAAGCATGGCACCATGCCCATAGATCAATTAAGATCATCCAACACGCATACATACGGCTATATATGTGTGTGTTTATATTTTTTTTCAATATTCATATTTTTATGTATGTCTTAGTTTCATAAAGTTTAACTGAAGTGAAAAGTGAGATGATTAAGCATGTTCTTACAAGCGATATCGAATATCGATGGTTTGCGACCGACCTCACATTTGACATACATTGGTGCTAAAGTATGGTTATTTCCTGAATTTCTTCATAAAATCACGGGAAAATGACCATAGTTGTCAGTTGAGGTTCGGAATCATGCTCTCCTTTCTAGATTTCTCTGCCTTTTTGGGTGACGCTGGACCGGACCTGCTGCTTGCAGTATCAAAAACAGTCTAATATAAAAATACAATAAAGAATTTTAAAAAATACAATACAAAATATAATAAAATAATAAATACAAAAAAAAATATAATAAAATAATAAAATGAAGAAAATATAATAAAAAATATAATAAAAATATAATAAAAAATATAATAAAAAAATAAAATAAAGATGATTTTAAAGGAATATTCGGCCCTCAGCCGAACGCCATTGCCGTTGCCGCTGGCCACTGTGAGCGACACCGTTTATGCCATTAGGATCGCCTCTCTCCAGCAAAACGGACTCATTTCGGATTTAAGACTGTCGGGGAAAGGTGGGAGATCGCTGGGGATCGTCGTCGTCGTAAGGGTGAGGTCACCAGAAGGAGGCGGTCCTAATGGCATAGGCAGTATCGCCACCGGCCACGGGCTGCTTTTCTAAATGAGGCCGATCAGGAAATCTCTTTTTGAAATCCATTTAGCCCTGCTACCAGACCTTGTTAATTATACACTCTTATGATGTTCTTATAAATCCTAGCTCGATAAGCTCAATCCTTGCCTATATCAAATTTCAACACCAAAGCATGTCTATTTATTTATATTCGTTCCATAAATGCTTTTTTCCCAAAACAATTTCAGGCCAGCCACTTTTAAAACTTCAAATCACAGCCAACAATAATATTTACATGGCCCATGATTTACCATCACCCTGCCTGCAAAGAAAAAAGGAAAGAAAAGAAAATACACTTAATTTTCTACACACAATAATCCATCATGATCCATATTATGTGCAGGTCTTACATATGTATTAGTATTCTTTTGGTTTTGCTCGAACACTTTTGTTTACCAACCACTAAAAAGAAAGCAGCTTTTCTTGTGGTTTTATCTGCTCTCATCCATGCTTTGTTGCAGCTTCACACTTTTTGTTCTTGAGTTCATGCATAGACGTAGCTGTCATTTGGGTTCCCTTTTATAAGCCCTTAGTGGCTTACTGTGATTGCATGGAGGAAATCTTATATGGTTCTTCTTGCAGTTAGGTGAAGATATGCATCACTAAGTACTTTGCTCGTTTGTTTGAAGTATAAATCATTCAATTAGATATATTCTACCACAGGCAGCTAAAGGGGAAAAGATATTTAGTGCTGCTGTAGCTGCTACAGTTGCTGGTCAACAGACAGCAAAAGCGGGGGAGGCAAGGATTAATACGCACACTCACTCATACTGTTGCCTTGATTATGCTCAGGTTTCTTCCCCATTCTCTCTCTCTCTCTTAATTTTTTTGTTTGTAAATGCATGTTTAGCTACTTGATAGAGATGAAAAGGCCACATGAGCCTTTTCCTTGTTCTTCAAACTTCATTATATTTTTAAATATATGTTGACCAAGTTCTGGCTTTTGCTAAGAGTCCTAAAAGAAAAATGTATTGCAGATATACGATGTGGTTAGGTACAGATTGCAGCGTATGAAGAAAAAACTGAAAGATGAATTGGAGAAAAAGGACACAATTCAAAAGTACATATGCCCTAAATGTGGGAAAAGGTCTCAATGAACTGTTGATTTTCTTTTTTAAAGTACTAAAGTTATACATGCACACATCATGAACATGCCTATGAATTTATTTTCCGACAACTTGTGCTTGAATTGTTTAGGTATACCGCATTTGATGCTTTGTGGTTAATCTCTTTGGATGATGAATATTTTCATTGTGAAAATTGTAACGGGGAACTTGTGGTCGAGAGTGGCACATTAGCTTCTCAAGAAGGAGGAGAAGGAGATGACAATTTGATGAGGCAAAGGCGTGAAAAGTTAAAGGACATGCTTCAAAAGATGGAGGTTTAGTTTTCTCATGGCTAACATATGTTTTGGATGTGATCTGTGAGTAAGTAATGATACAAAAGTTGGGATTTTTGTTAGAAGTGGTTATACATTGTAATATCGGTATTGTTATCCAATTTAGATATGCTTACATTATTTCCTTGTCAGAAAATTAATGATATTTCTTAAAGGACATTGTTTGAAAATTATTGTATGTATATTTGTGAGATCGAAATTGTAAATATCCGCACTTCAATTTTGGGGTTTGGTGGTTCTGCTTATACGATTGTTACTAATCAAAAGAACTTTGGGTTTGGTGGTGCAGGAGGGGTAGCTTGGGGTGAATTTTAGGTTTAAATGTTATGAACTGAAAAAAAAAAAAAATTATAGAAGTGTTTACTTGGGCTATGTCTTTTGTTCTGTAATAAAATCCACAATTACTTATTACAGTTTATGAAGAGGAGAGTTTTTGTTTGGCGACCTCATGCCTTTTGAGTTCTTTTTAATAAAATCTTCAACTGCTTGTAAAAATGTTGAGGTCTAGCTCATTGCGTGGGACTTATGTGAGTTATTGCTCTCTGGTGGTCTGTGGAGGCATTTGCAGATCCAAATTATTCTTTAAAATGGAACTGTCTAAGCAGGAAAATGTCGTGTCTGGGGCTTGATTATCTGATTATTCATGTCAAAACAGTCCCAGAATATCCATGGGCTTTTATGTCACACATGTTGAAGATTACATATCACGCATTTATCTAACAAATATAGAGCACTTGGTTACCTATTTAAGAAATTGTATTCTATTTTTTCAAATGTTGATTTGCCAATATGTTTTGGCCCACCTAAATGGAATTCTTGGCCCTTGACAAAATCTTTCGTAAGTTATTAGATACTGTATTTGGAAGATGTGGTGTGGAGTAGTGCTGCGCTTTCAAATGAACTATGTAAAGAAGTTTTCATTTATACATAAGGAAATGCAGTCCCTCGTATTAAATATGTAGCTTCAAGACTGTCCATTGTGCACGGTTTCTTTGTCTTCAAGATCTAGTTAAGTAATTTCATAGCAATTCATGCAACCCTCATGTTCTTTAACCATATTTCTGGATATTATATTACGTTGCCATGTCTCTTTCTATCCTTTGTTTGTGTTTGTGTCCCCGAGCCGGATGCATTGGCCTTCAGCATGATGTTGTGTCAATTTTTGCTGGCTATCGTACTAATTATCTTTACCACATATGTCAGCTTTATGGGCTAGGCAACTTGCAATCTGTTTGTCATGATGGTTATTTATTTTTCTATTTCCCTATTTTTTTGTTCTTTTTTCTTTTTTTTTTTTTTGGGGGGGGGGGGGGGGGGAGGGGATTAAGGCTTGTCTTCAAGTTCACTTGACATGCAATCACTGGAAAACTATTTATTTGTGACCAGTTATTTCTAACAAAATGACTATTCTCAATTAAAATGAGTCTATTTTCATTACAAATGTAGTACTTATTATGTACCTATACAAAAATATGGTACTTCTTATGTATAGTATGTTCTTTTTTTTTTATTTTAATTAACAGTGTGGAATGAGTGCAGGTACAACTCAAGCCTTTAGTGGAGCAGCTTGGTAGAGTAAAAGACTTGCCTGTTCCCGAATTTGGTTGTCTTCAAGCATGGGAGGCTCGAGCAAGAGCTGCCGGTCGTGCGGCAAATGGTGATTCTGATCAGGTGCTGGGGTATGGTGGAATATCATTGCCTTTATTTGGAGACACTAAGGTACCTTCTCCTCATATATTTTTCCTTTTGTATGTATGATTTTTGGGGTTGAGTAGGAGCACTAAAACCTTGATTGTTTATTTCTTTCCATTTCTTTTATAAATCAAACCTTCATTGTTCCTTGAGAGCATATTGTTGATATTTTATACTTTTCATTTTATCATGTTGATGTCATACTTTGTGTGTGATGATAAATTTTTTGCCTGTCAGGACTTCTGACCACATTAATAAGGCTTGCAATTATGATAGTGTGAACAGAAGGTCCTGATGGACCTAAATATACTTCCCATGGTTTCTCTTGATTTTTCCAATACTGGTATCTGATTTAGGCTGGTTGATTTGCTCTAATTCTAGGTCAAATTGTCCACAATGTGTTGGGACTTAATTCTTCACAAAGTTGTGATGAAATCCTTAGTAATGACTGATTTGTAAGCCATATAAATTTGTCTTGTGGTCAAGAAAATGTCTGGACTCTTTAAGAGCCTTACTATGAAGGAGATTTATTTCTTGTATAACCAAAATTTAATATTGTAACATGTAAAATACAGAGATATTCTCCCGAAGTGGTTTTTATTACATAAAAAAAAATGCATACTCCAAGGTCTATTGTTATTAATTGTTGGCTGCGCAGCCCCTTAGTTTCATACTTTGAACATATCTATCACAAATGAATGTTTACGAATTACAAGCAGTTTATAGTTAGGTCTTGGCAGATTGAACTTGACTTTTCTGGGGCTGACGGCAAGCGAGATTATACTAAATCTGAAAATAAGAGTGCATCTCTGAAAGTTTTGCCTCCATGGATGATCAAGAAAGGAATGAACCTGACAAAGGATCAACAGGGAGAGGTCAAGCAGGAGTCAAAGATGGACGGCAGCTCCGCGTGTTTAGAATTCTCAGATGACAAGAAGTCGACTATTGTGAATGATGATGAGAAGAATATAAAGGTTCATGCAATAAGAAACATCTCAGAGAATCTAATTGTTTATTTCTTGCCTTGATCTGCATCATATTTTTCCTTACTCTCTTTTTGTTAATTTCTTGTCTTTATTTATCCCAAAAAATATTTAGCTCTCCTCCCACTTTTTTGTATTTTAAATTTTTTCTTCTGATTTCATTTCATTTCTACTTCTTGATTAATTGCTAGGCTGAATATCTCAAGGCTTACTATGCTGCCTTACTCAAGAGGCAGCAAGAGCTAGAAGAAGGTGCCAAGCAACAAGATGAATTGTCAAATGCACAATCCTTCAATGGTATCTCTGGCTTGACTTCTAATCTCCAAGTCGGAATGAAATCGAAACGGGAGGAGGATGAGGGCGATGATGTGGAATGGGAAGAGGCTCCAGTAGCAGGTAATAACAATGTTATGATCTGTATTCAGTTCAAGTTTTTTTTTTTTTTTTTTATATATTTTCTTATCTCATAAGTAGTCAGTTAATGTCTGTGTTAACAAAGAATTAATAAACAAAATGGTATTCAGTTTTTACTATTTCTAACTGTAAAGTTTCCATGTGATGTGTGTGAAAGAAATGATCTGATGCAAGTTATGACATCAATTGTTTAAAAAATAGCCATGCTATGAAAAAGTTTCCTATTTAATTAAGGTGAAGGAAAAGTTTCATGAGCCAATTAGGTTGTGCCAACCAATTGCCAAGGTGAAGAAGTGTTTATCGATCATTAACAATTTACAAGCAGAAGCTTAATTCGATGGAAATAAAGATGATCTTGTGTAGGTAATTAGAAGGCATATGTAGCACAAATTGAGGAGAAAGTGCCTTAAGATTGCTCTAGATATTTTGGTCATTTTATGCCAGGGGGCAGTGACCTTCCTCTCGGCCTCTTGTTCACATGGGGAGGAAATGTCATTTGGTGCCAGAGCAAAGAGAAAATGATTCTAGTTCTGAAAAAAGGGCAAGTTTCCAAGAAACAAGTTGGCACACAACACCTTGATGTTGCATTTTAAGCAGCTAATTTGAGATGTCAGTTTGCCATGTTGGTCCACTCATCTGCACAGGCACTTGCAAAAACAATTTCTGTATTAAAAATATGGTGAATTAGAAAACTGAAATAAAATAAGAGAATAAACTGTAGTGACTTTGTAAGTTACCATTAGTTGGACCGAACAAAGTTCTATATATGAGGTATTTTGCTGAAAAATTGACACTCTGTATGTTTCCCATAATTTTTTTTACAGGCAATGCAAATAAGAATTACAAAGTTCCAGACTTGAACATTCAAGCTGATGCTTTCGAAGATGATGGCGACGATATAGACTGGGAGGAAGGTTGAAGAGAGTAGTGGTCCTTGGAAGGTTGAAGAGAGTATTTTTGTAGTCTAACAAGTAGATTGTCATGACTTCATTTTATCTGTCAGATCTGACTAGCGTGCAGAATCTTGGTTTGGTGGCCATTGACCAACTTTCCCATAATGTTTTACAAATGCAAATGAGAATTACAAATTAGTTCATGACTTGGAACATTCAAGCTGATGCTTCGGGAGATGACCACGACAAAGACTAGGAGTAAGGTTGAAGAGAGTAGTTTTATAGCTTAACAAGTAGAGTGTCATAACTTCATTTGATTCGTTAGATGTGAATAGCAGGTGGAATTTTTCTTCAACTTGAATTTTTCGAGTGTTATGTTCAAGTGGTATGATGTTATTACTCGAATTTTAGTTTTAGTTTTAGTTTTGATTAAAAAAAAAAAAAACCTAGCTCGATCTTTATCCCTTGTTCTGCACTTACATGGGTTGTTCTTATGTGGGGGTTCAGTTGGGACTAGCGAAACTAAAAAATAAACAGCCATGCCTTCTGTGAGGTAGTTTGAATTTCAAGGCTTTGGCATCGACATATGCAAGGTTCCTGATGGGCTTGCACGTTAAACCATGATTTAACTACGTTTGTTTTTACAAAAAATTTCAATTTATTTTATTTAATTGTTATAATTTTTAATTTTTATATCAAAATAAAATAAATAATTTTTTTTCTTCTAATCTTAAAATAAAAATAATATTAAAAAATAAATTTTAATAATATTTTATTCACATTAAACTATGATTGTTTTTACAAAAAAAAACAATTTATTTTATCTAATTATTATAAAATTTTAATTTTTATACAAAATAAAATAACAATTTTAATTTTTTATAATCTTAAAATAAAAATAATATTAAAAAATAAAATTTAATAACATTTTATCTTAATCGTCTCATTTGTAAAAACAAATAAAGTTTAGAGTAATGTTATTCATTATCTTATTTTTTATTATCATATAATGTGACATTAAATAATTGTATATTATTTATTATATTTTTCATCTAATACCACATCATGAAATGATGAAAAAGATGATGATAAATAAATTTATTTTAAAAGATATTAGATAATTCAAAATTTTAAACATTACATTATCCGAATGATACCATATAATTGTGGTCTTATCTCATGATTAGCCATCTATTGCAAGAAGTTTCCATGACAGAAAGCTATGTAAAGATTCTAAATTGTCCCAAGGCAACCGAAAGTTTTAGGTATATTATTTTTAATTAAGAAAATATATTGTTAGTTTTAAATAAAAATAATTAATTTCAAAAAGTTATCACAAAAAGAAAACTTTAATAATAAAAGAAGATAGTAGACGGTACAACTCTAGAGAGCAAGGCTTATAATTTGAAAATGATATATAGATTATATAGACTCACGTTATTCTTTTGTCGGAGATGTTTGTGACTTGAGTTCATATCTCAAATAGTACACACACAAATACCATACTTCAACAGAAAAGTTGACTCAATAATGTGAAATGGCATCCCATATGCATTCTTCAAACTTACTCGAGGCATATTTTTTAGAGGAGTGATATAAATACAAATGAATTATATAAAAATAATTTTATAAATTGACGTGATTTTACGTTATTCATTAAATTTATTTTATTATAATCTGATAGATCACATCAATTTGTAAGATTATTTTTATATAATCATTTTGTGTTTATAATATTTCTCTACTTTTTAAGTCTCGTGTACACACCATCCACAGATTTAGTTTTAAATCTTTCTTGCTAATATATCATATATATATTTTTTTTGTGAAAATGCTAATATATCATACCAACAATATAAAATGAAGGTTGGATTTGTAAGTAAAAATGTCACTTTCTCAAATAAGTTATCATCTTTTTTAAACTGATGTATAGAGTATAGCATAGACATTTAAATAATAAATTTAATTGATACAATTTAAAATTTTAAAATTAAATTAAATTAAATTTATAAATATTTTCAAATATATTCTATATACAAAAAATTTCTTATCGAAAAGTGGGTCTGGATTAGGCTTGGTCTGGATTATTTCCATTTGAGCCCAAGTTGCTGCCACTCTTTCGTAGGACAATTTCAACCCAAAACCCAAACGACACTGTAAAAATGAGATGGGTAGGATGGAGAATGCAAGTGAAGCGGACGGCCCAGATTCGAAGTCACTGACCTCTACCACATTTATAAACGCTCATTTGCCGTTCAACCCTACATTTGTTTCTTCTCTTTACGCAAAAACCCTACCTCGTGACTGCGCCTCGCCGCTCATTGCCGATCCCATGGGTACTATCCCACTCTCCTCTCTCTGCAACGTTACATTCAGTTCCATTACTAGAAATCAAATATTTCTCTCTTCTCTCTAAGAAGAGTCAGTTATTTCTTTCGAATTTTGTTTCTTTGTGAACCACTCTCTACTTAGAAGCTCTTTAGTTCTCCTTATTGTGATATTTTTATATTTTTCTTGCTCCACGTTTAGTTCTGAAAAGATAAGGTAAACTAGCAGATTAAGGTTCAGGGATGGGGTTTATGTTGGGGTCATTTTTGGGTATATGTTCCAGGAACTCGTTGACTGGGGCGCATGGCTTATAAGAGGCTGTTTTTAGTTTCTGGTATTTGGAAAAATGGAAATTTTGCAGATCTGACAATCTTGCTTTGGATAATTTTTTTTTATAAGTAATCTTGCATTTGATAATTATTTCTAAACATTGTCCTATAGGTATAGATCGATTTTTATTCTCAAATACATCTGACCGGTTATGAAGGAGAGTTTACATAAGATGTATTTAGTCTATTTTGCTCACAAATTATATGTCCTTTCTCTCTGACCGGTTGCATAAAGGATTCTGTAAACCTAAGTTGTGTTAGCTTCTGCGATTTATTTTTCTAGGAAAGAGAATGCGTCTGGTTTTGTATGCTTTTATGAACCGAGCAGATGATCAAAACGGGTGGTTGCTTTTATATGCTATTATGAAGAATAATTCGTGGTATATTATTATTATTTTTTTCTGTTTTGAAGCGTAATAGATGTTACAGCATTATTTTATTTACATGGTTTTGGTGACAATAGGGGCTTATAAGTATGTGTCGGAGCTATGGAGGAAGAAGCAGTCCGATGTGATGAGGTTCCTGCAGAGGGTGAGGTGTTGGGAGTACCGCCAGCACCCTTCCATTGTTCGTGTGACCCGTCCAACTCGCCCTGACAAGGCTCGCCGGATGGGTTACAAGGCAAAGCAGGTGACAATGACTTTAGGTTCTTTGTAGAGATTCTATTCGCCCTATGCTTGATATATGCTTTATAAAAATTCTGAGAGAGCTCTTAGCCGATATTAAGAGGTCTATGGCTCTAGCTTCGACAATTTGTTCATTATAGAAAAATTGTCTATCCAATTTGTTGTCTGTTCCTATTCCTCTCTAGCACTCTACAGAACTAGGGGCTTGTATTGAATCCTCTGCAGACACTAGAACATGAAAACAATCTATCTATAATAAATTTTTACAATGCAGAGTAGTTAATGCTGGTTGAGCTACACTTCATTGGTTTATATTTTTCCTTTGGGTAAATTATTGTTAGAAGTTTTGATGAATTTGCCGTTGATCATCTGACCGTGCAAGATATCTTTCTGGATCTTGCGTTTGTCTCCAACTAAATTGCTAAATTGCTGGCCATTTGGGGAGTAAGCTGTGATTCTAACAATGCTTGTTAGGTTGTGAAATTTAAATATGGAAGGTCAGGCGCGTTCTGTAAAGGAAAAAAAACTATTTACTGGCCAATAATCTGCAGCATGATTTTTGTCACCATTATCATGTGAATTTTATTAAGTGGACACTCACAGAGAGATCTATTGACGAATCTTTATCAATGATGACTTGTTTACAGGGTTATGTAGTTTATCGTGTTCGTGTTAGGCGTGGTGGTCGGAAGAGGCCTGTTCCAAAGGGTATTGTGTATGGGAAGCCCACAAACCAGGGTGTAACTCAACTGAAGTTTCAGCGCAGCAAGAGGTCAGTTGCAGAGGAACGTGCCGGCCGGAAGCTGGGAGGTCTCAGGGTTGTGAATTCATACTGGCTTAATGAGGTTTATTGCCTACTCTATTCATTCCTTTTTTATTGTGTTTTTATCCGTTGCTTGGAGTGTTGTCTTGTTCTTATGTATTGCTGTTCTTCCGACCCAGGATTCAACTTACAAGTACTATGAGGTGATTCTGGTTGATGTTGCTCATAATGCCATCCGAAATGACCCAAGAATCAACTGGATCTGCAATCCTGTCCACAAGCACAGAGAGCTTCGAGGTCTTACTTCTGCTGGAAAGAAATTCAGGGGACTGCGTGGAAAGGGACACCGCCACCACAAGCAACGACCTTCTCGCAGAGCGAACTGGAAGAGAAACAACACCCTTTCTCTCCGGCGCTACCGCTGATCCTAGTTACATCGTGTTGTGTTTTCCATCATTTTCTGGACATTTACTTGGAGGAAACATTAGTGGTTATTTGGAGTTTGAAATTTTGGAGATTGAAATATTTGAAATCGTGTTCTAAGTTAAAGTTTTAGTAAGTTGCTTGAGTTTTGGACTCTGCATATCATTTGAGTTGCTTAATGCTTAATATATGTTTGCTCGTTCGCTGCATGATTCTCAAGCTTTTGGCTCAAGTGGTTTGATGTTTTAGCCATGTTTACTGTCATCCATTCGCTGCCGCCGGATTTATCAACAAGTCCTGAAGAGGTTTTGTTTTTCCAACGAAATAACTGACCAACTTGCGTCAAACCTATAAGGCTATATAGAGGTGTCGTATAAATTGTGGAGTGTACATAATCTCCGAACGAGTTTTGATCTCTGGACGAAACGTCGTGAAACGCATTAAAATGTTGTGGTCATGTTGCCTTGGCGGGGAGTGCCCTACGGGTATGCCTCGGGAAAGCATTCACGCTTTCTCTGTGAGTAGAGTGGAAGTAATTCGGATTGGTCCAATTTTATACATTTTTTAACTGAAGTAATACACATTGGTTTCAAAATTTCTGAAGAATTGATGTTAGACTGATTCACCAACGAAACTGAAACTTTTGATTGATTCAATTTCGGCCCGGTTCTATATTTTTGATTTTACGGATTATTTATAGGAAAATTTTAAATGTAAGTAACATTGTACACTTATATGAACATAAATATTAAAGTGAAAATGTAGACTTTAATAAAATATTTATATTTATAATATATGAAGTCAACCAATGAACATGTATGAGTGTACAATATTGTTTGTATATAACATCACTTTTACAAAATATATATATATTATAATTTATTACACAAAAAATGTATTTATCTTTGATATATATATAAAATAAGTTAATATTAATATTTCTTTTTAAGATTAAATCTTTATGTTATATTAAATTTATATTATAAGATTAAAATTTATATGTTATATGAGATGTTATATAAAAACTTATTAGATTAATATTTTGTTATATCACATGCCATATTATTTTATTATAAGATTAATAGATTTGAATAATCAAATTAGAATTTTATATTATATTAATTAGCAATTTAACATATAATATAAAATATATAAATAAAAAAGTATATACAATATACAAAATTGTAAATATATACCGTTTCAGATCAGTTTAAATTGGTCTTCAAAATATGAAAATCAGTACTACTGATTTAGGGTCGATTTTAGATCTTAAAAATCGATATCGCACTGGACTGCTTACAAACTGGACCGATCCCACTGATTCATTTGTGACGCACGAATTGAATTTAATGCACATACTGATGAGCAAAATGTATTCTCTATATTGAATCTAGTGCATATAGAACTTCGTCTGGTAATATCTTTGTCATCCTTGTAAGTAAGGATGTAAATTATAATCGAGTCAAACCCATCTGTCTTTGGATTGCCGAGCTTGACTCGACTTTGATAAGTTAAGTTTTCAATTCAAGCTCAAGTCGGAGTTGTTTATTTTTTGGTTTTAGAATAAAATTTAATAATTAAGAAATTATATAAGAAAAAAAATTAAATCTAATGAAAAAATTACAACTATCAATCGATTCAATATATATAAATAATATGATGGTATAATTAACATTTCATATATACTAATATATGAAATTACTAAACATTACCAACTATCTATTATACAAATGATAAAACAGATATGAAATACATTCATTATATAGACATTGATAATTAGGTTATCTACTATATATTAAATTATAAAATGTGTTATGCTTTTAATATAACCAATATATACACATTTATCAATATTTGAGTAAGCTTTAATTGAGCTGATTTAAGCATAAAAGAATGGACCTTAATAAACCTTAACCGAGTTAAATTAGATTTAGCTATGTATGTATTATTTACTAATCAAGCAAGTATTTATTATCATAGGCCATTTTTTTTACAACTCGATTTTGATTCATGTTTAACTAAGTAAATATTGAATAGATTGGTTCATTTGTAGCCTTGCTTGCTAGCATAATATTGCTTCAAATTTGGCCAAGAACTTTATATTCTAATGTATCACATCAAATTCAATGTATTACATCAAATTATGTGAATTTGTAAGTTTATTTTTGTAAGATATTTTTATGCCTAAAACATTTATCAAGAGCACTGTGGGTCTGTGTGTGCTCTTTTGAGATCCTGCAATGCTTGGATGGACGATTATTTAGTACTCCCAGCCAAGTATCTTTCCGATCTTGTAAAAAACCCCTCTACTTTTTCCCGCTCTTATCGGAAGTCCGAAGTAGGAAGGCTTCGACTGTCAACCTCAAGAATTAATGGTTGTTTTAACCTTAGCAATTTCGTTGGTTGTGTTCGTAGGTTTAAACGTATCTCAACTCTTAGATGCACCAAGCACGGCAGCTGTCCATGTCTAATGCCAACAACGCACTCAGTTCCGAATACTCATTTCCTGGTCCATGCATCATCCCCAACTTCAGTGCATATTTAAACATTCCCTCTCGCTAAAGAAAAAATTTTGTTTGAGAAACTTCTGAACAGCTCCTCATCTTCCCCCAATTATGCCAATTGAACCACAAAATATGCATACTAGCACTCGAACAAGAGAGCATCCTCCAACAAAAGTCTCTGTAAAAAGGAACAAATGATGTTATGCAGACACTGCACTTATCACAATCCTAGCGGTATAGCACTTTTTTTTTGGGTCCATTCAGTTTTCTTCATGTAATTGCTGTTTCTATAGACTCTCTTTATACATAGTCTAGGCCTTGTTATTTCTATTTTCTAGTTAAATAGGCTGCTGCAAGGTATGTAAATGACTAAGCCACTGATCCATTGCATCTTGGCCTGAAAAGAAACTGCAATGTCCACTCTCCTTACCACAACAACTCAAAACCAGCTATAAGTCACAAGCGTTAACAATGAGACATAATTGTAACTTGTATGCCATACAGATTAACTAAAAGACTCATGACCCTTCATCTAACCTTTTGGTCAGGTTAACACATGCCATTTTAACTTAGAAAATTCTGCTCCAATCATTTTTGAAGAAGACACGCACTCAACCAATCAATCTGCCTTAATATTCCTCACTACCGTTCCAACATCCTATTACACCAAAATCAGATCATCTTGAGCTGTTAGACAGCGACTCTAGATCCTAGATTCCTCACGCAGCAACCTTAAATGTATGCCCACCACATCTCTTACCTCCAAAAACTATATTCCAGGACTCCCTCATCCATACTACCGCTGATTTTGAACATTTTGGTAACAAATTTGGCATCATTGGCAGATAAGCAACATGACAACAGGTGATACTAGCTGTAGCAAACTTAGGAATTAAATGGGTGACTTACCTCCTATGAAATTGAGGAGCACTGCATCTCCACACGCACTAAATGCACTTGTCCTAGATTCCTTAACAACCTAATGCATGTTGCGTCAATCAAATGCGAGACACATATATACCAAAATGTAAAACCATTCAATACATTTCAATATAAAATCGTCATCTGATTGAGCAGCAGCTCTTCTGATTTCGTATGATAACAATCAGTGAAGAATTGCCAAAAACTATTATTAGCATTTCTTATGAAATGATACCAGACGGTTAAAGTTCCTTTACAATACTCCTTAGAAATTTCTCTCATGATGATCTGACTACCCAGTTTTAGGTCACATGCGTATCCACTTCATGTATCAATTGTGCACGCTACAGAAGTTAAATCTGGATTCTATTTATTACCACTCCACAGATTGAATCTAGTCTCGACTCTCAATGAGTCAATAGAGCTGAAAAGAACCTAAGTATGATAGCTAATAATAAAACTATAAAAGAGATTCCTATAGGAAACCGCTAACAACTGTCAGCTCAAAATGCCAAGACATAAAGATGGACCAAATCTATCCTGGTATATGAAACTAAATGCATGATAAACATCAGATCAGCCCCATCAAAAAATCCATCGCGAAAATTGATTTGAAGTCCACACGCCATTTAGTTAATACAATGCTAGAACTCCGAACAACCAATACCATAAAAAAGAAGATAATTTACATTTACTTAGAAGATCTGTTAAATCCTTTTCCCTTTATTTTCTTCTTCATACATTACGACCTGTAAATTGAATCCAAAGCTCTCATTTCAGTCTATATGAAAACTTTGTTCCTGGGGAAATAACATCACAACAGAATTATTCAAGTACATTTTTATGATCAGTAGAATTATTCAAGTACATCAATTCCAATAGGGTGAAAATTAATATATTGTTAAATTCAAACAAATTTAATAGACAGATTTGAAATATTTATAAACTTTGCATTAATCGCGGTCAACTGGTAGTCTTTTTTATTTTTTCTGTTTCAAATTCAAATTTCTAGTCATTTACACGCAGCTCTCAGAACATTAAGATTTCAAATTCGTAATTCAAAATTTGGATCCAATCGATATACACTCAGAAATCGCACAGTTCTCCACCAATATGAATAACAATATGGTCGGTAAAGGAAAAAAGAAAAAAAAAAAAAGACCAAAAAGGCACACCTACGTCTGTTTGGAGTAAGAGGAAGAGGATAAGGAGACACGCTTGTTTCGGAACATCATATATCCGACGGGCACTACAACTCCGATCATCATGATCGCCGCTCCGATTATATATCTCACCGGGCTCGGCGGTTCCACCTCCATCAACCTCCTGAACTGCACCCATCCACACACGATAAAAACCTAAAATAATTTTAACAATTTACCTTAATTTTCAGAGTGTAAGCGGGCGAAAGAGAGAAGCTTACAAGCATTTTTAGATGATGAAGCTACAAAAGGGAACGTTTCGATGCGGCCGCGTTTGTGCTAACACGGAGAGATCTCCGTGGATTGGATTCTGTTCTCTCCGGTGAGATCGGTCCGGTGGCGGTGACTGGTGAGATTTCTTGAACGCCCGCGTTTTGGCAGCGTACAAAGGTTGGACCGAATCGGGCCTGGGCCTGGGCCCTGGATCATCTCCAATGCAACGGGGAAGATGTGAAGAAATCATTAAAATAATATTTTGTAAATAATTCTACATACAATCTTAAAATACATAAATATCACATAATAATAGTGAGATTTATTATTAAAATTTTCATATAATTATCATATTTTTTTATTTTTTAAAAAATAATTATGTGACAGTTGCATCAAATATATATATATTTTTCATAAATATTGAATTAAATCATTTAGATATTTTTAATTTTTGTATCCTATTTAAGAAAAAACAAGTGACAACCTTATTATGTAAAAATTTATATTTTTTTCTTATTTTGAACATAATTATTGCCTCATAAATAAACGGATCAAAACAGATGACAAAAGGATTTAAGTTTTTCCATCTTATTTAAGAAGAAACACGTGACAACCTTATTATGTGAAAAATGACATTTTTTTTCCTTTTTGAATAAAGATATTGCCTCATAAATAGACAGATAAAAAATTTGTGGAACACGGCACCATCCGTTACTAATGAATTGAATTAGGGTTTAGAAGTTTTGACATGTTTAGTTTAATGTATTGGATTTGAATTTATCAATGTAATTAAATGTTCATGACTTTATACAATATAAACACGATTTGAAAACACTATTTATAATCCTTACTCAGCAAAGATTAAAAAAATTAATTTAAAAATTAATAATAGTTCAAATCTATTTTATAATAAAATAATTTTATAATCTAATATATGGATTACTTCAAATCGCTTTAATTTTTTATTTAAAAAAATACTTCAATTTTTAAATTTATTTTTATAAAATATTTTTGAAACTAAAAAACTTATATATTTTAAATAATTTAAATTTTACATAATTATTCATGTTTAAATAAAATTATAAAATAATTATAAAACAGTTATAAATTTACCATTTTTTCCTGCATATTTATTGCAGTTATCCGACTGTTCGTCGTTTTTTGTTTTTTGTTTTTTTTTTTTAAGAGTGTTGGCAGTTAAAAGAATTTCCCAATATATGGGCTTTTACTATTCTGAGGAGAACATTAGTACTGAATCTTCATATTGGGCTCGTTTTTCTTTTTCTTAATTAAACCCAAAAGGCCCACTCCTCGTCATTATTCAGAATCTTTGCTCCGAGGTATCAACGGCCACTCAACAGGCAAAACGAGATCAAGTGGGTACAACCGTACAACGTAAGCATCAAATCGTGTTTGTGTGGCAACAGCACCGAGATTGTTATGTGGATGTTCAACTGCTAACTGCTAAAAGAAGACATTGCAGTTGAGACAAGGAGAGAGGGGGAGAGAGATAAATGATAATGGCTCTGATGCGAAGAGCTTCTGCAAGCCTCCCCCAACTTATTGGATTTGCAAACAGGTCTTTCAAATCCTTCAGATTACCGGGCGACTCCTTCGATTCCTCAACACCATCTACTCTTACCCATGGAATCCACGTCTTCCAGTGCCCTGTAATCTCTCTCTCTCTCTCTGAAATTCCCTCCGCCCCTTTTTTTCATTCACTTTTTTTAATCCCCTGCATTGTTTTAAAAAATTCACAATATTATTAAAAAATATTTATTTAAAAAAAAAAAATTGCTCGAGACCAAAACCAAACGGGGCATGATTTAAAAACCAGCTACCCATGGTTTTTCTTATTCAATAAGTTTGGTTAAGTTTTGAGCTTCTGAGATGGGAAGTGAATTGTTGCGTAATAGGATGCGGTCGGGATTGTTGCAAAGTTATCGGATTGTATAGCAACTAGAGGAGGGAACATACTCGGCGCGGATGTTTTTGTACCCGAAAACAAGCACGTGTTCTATTCCAGAAGGTACTTTTTCTGGGTCTCTTTGATCATTTTACTCATGGTTCTCTTGTTGCTAACTTTTCTGTTTGTTAGTTCGGTCTGGTTTATCTAATGAAATGCTTCTTGCGGGTATGTTAATTGGTATGATAGAATGCAGAAACAGAAAAGAAAGCATTTTGTTAATTGTTTGGTAATGTTCTACAGACTTCGGTAGTTGATCTTGACTTTGGGTTGGAAAAAAGTGAACATTGGTAACGGTACACCTGTTCTAATAAAACATTGGTTTTGATTCTTGTGGGTAAACGGCTGGATTACTTCTATTTGGATGTTGAAACACTGGTTTGAAATGGCTTGATACGTATCAGAGGTTGATGGTGGGATGCTATCCCGCAAGTAGTGGTTTGCCAAGAATTCGATGTTGTTTGGCGACTAGACTCTCATGGGCGAGCTGAACACTTTGTGCAACACGGCAGTGGGTTTATTTTTTACACTGTTACTAAATAATGTGTGCAACTTGGCAGTGAGTTTATTTTTGATCCTGTTAAATGGCCTCGGGAGCAAATGGATGAAGATTTTGGCAAGCTATCGAAAATGTTCAATGCTATGAGATCTGTTGTCCGGGTGCCAGCTCTGGACTTTAAATACAAGATTGCTGTGCTCGCTTCAAAGCAGGTATATGTTGTCATTTTTTAGTGTAAATTGAGCTAATCTTATGCATAATTAAGCTGTCTTTGTCTTGCTGCAGGACCATTGTCTGGTTGATTTGTTACATGGATGGCAGGATGGAAGACTTCCGGTAGATATAGCTTGTGTGATAAGGTGAAGTTTCGGGACTGCCACCCTTTTATTGTATCATTTTCATGTTGATTTGGTCTTGATATATTTTTCTCAACAGCAATCATGATAGAGGTTCAAACACCCATGTGATTCGTTTTCTTGAAAGGCATGGTATTCCTTATTACTATTTAAGCACAACCAAAGAGAATAAACGAGAAGGGGACATCTTGGAGTTGGTTCAGAATACTCATTTTTTAGTACTTGCTAGGTACATGCAGGTAAGCCAAAATTTGTGGTTCTAGGCTTTCACTCTGTTATCTATAGAATTATTTTAATAAGTGAAGTGCTATAGAAACAAAGAAATTACATAAAAGTAAATCCACAAATTGACGTAACTTCATCTGATAGGTTATATATATTTCGCAATAAAAATAACTTTATAATCTAATATATTACATCAAGTCATGCCACTTTGTGGGTCTACTTTTATATAATCTCTTTGTGTTTACAGCATTTCTCTTCTAATAATTGAGAATATTGTTGGGAGATAATTATTCTTTTTTTTTTCATGTGTGCTTTATTGTTGCTAATTACCTCTATGTGAAATCCCAAAAAAAGGGAAAGAAACAGAACTCAGAGGGAGATGTAAATGAATGATCAATATGAGATTCGAAGTTTCTCTTTGCAGATACTATCTGGTAGTTTCTTGAACAGCTATGGAAAGGATGTAATAAACATTCACCATGGCCTTTTGCCATCATTCAAGGGTGGAAATCCATCTAAACAGGTTGTTTCATTGCCTGTTCATAGGTTATATATTCTGTCACCCTTCCAATCATTTATGCATCCTAATTCTCGATTCATTTTTAATTTACTGGAATATGTTGGCAGGCTTTTGACGCAGGCGTGAAACTGATTGGTGCAACAAGCCACTTTGTGACTGAAGAACTTGATGCAGGGCCCATTATTGAACAGATGGTGATTTCGGGACTGTTTACGGCAATTATTGCTTCCATTTACTCTATGACTGTCTTCTAAAGCTTAAAATGGTGATTCTATGATTGAAAATGATAATAATCGGTGGTTATTATTGAATTATTTAAGCTATTTGTTAACATCTTCCTTTTCTATTTGATTTTCATATAAAAACTGGATCGTTTTTTGGAGGTTGGCTAGGCATGCTTCATACTTAGAACCTACTTCATTGCATTTCACAGTTACAAAGCAACTAGCTCTCTGACACATCTAGCCAATGTTGCATATTGTTGAGGCTTTGAGAATATTTTAAGTTCATGCCAAAGACGTACATTATTTTTTTGTGCAAGTTTTAGGTGGGATTATCGTCCTAGCCAGAATGTAAAGTTAATCGCTTGACTAATTGATGTACACTTGCGGGTTATTGTCTCAGTTACTATCTCTCGTAATATTCTTTTCGGGAAAATTTTAGTGTGTCAAATTATAATGGAACATTAACACAAAGGTGGCAAAAGAAAAAGTAGAGTACTTCACTTAAGTTCCTCTGCAGTATTTGGTGGACAAATAATGTGTGCGTGTGTATACTGTATAGACATGATTTCTGACCCATTATGAACAACTCAAAATACATCCAAGTTTCCCTTGCAGGTTGAGAGAGTGTCTCACAGAGATAACTTGCAGACCTTTGTGCAGAAATCAGAGAATCTTGAGAAACAATGCCTTGCAAAGGCTATAAAATCGTACTGTGAGCTGCGAGTTTTACCTTATGAACAAAACAGGACTGTTGTGTTTTAAAGGTAAGGAAGGATGTAAAGTGAAGTGATTGAAAGGGGGCTAATTGTATGTATATTCTGCTCTTATTGTACTTGTTTACACAACACATTCATCACAGAGTTGAATTCTAACAACATATTGAAACATTCAAAACTTATCAAGTAAATTTCCAAGCTTATAATTTCTCTCTAAAAATTAAACAAAAGGCCAATTTTCTTTCCTTTTTATAAAAACCAAACAAAATGGATATGCATAATTTGTATGAATTAATATATTGAACACTGATCATTGTTGGTTCTAACCCTTTTCTCCTTATTTTTTTCACTTATTGCAATGGATGTTCTAGGTGGATGCGTGGTTTGTGATATTGTTGGGACTACAAGGACGAACCCCATTGAAGTTGTACACCTTCTATCCCATTATTTTGGAGTACTGCGTGGCCTGGAAATGCTTAGCTGGTACATAATCAACATTGCACTCTCTTCTTCTGCATTCTCTCAACTCAGTTATGACTTTGTCTTTTGATCAACGAAAGCGGACGCAAGAGTTCTTTGTACCAACTACCAACCATCTCAGCTCAGACATCATGTGAATGCATGGACTTGACCCATTCCCCCCATCTTTAACCCCTCTTTATGGGTGAATACTTGCATTTCATTGCTGATGTAATAATGATTTCTATCACTTTCAATCCATAAAAATAATTCTCTAAATGTCATATTTCATGAAAATCTGAAGTCGTACACTCCTTAACAATAGTTGGTCCTTGAATATGCCATAAAATATGTTAGATTCGTTTTGCAATCATAGTTTTGTGGCATGAATTTTTAAATTCCATCAATCACCAAACCATGTTATCGTAAATTGTAATAACTTGAGTATAGAAGGATTGTAAAAAGGAACCTGTCTTTGCTTGAAAGGAAGAAGTTTTTACACTTTGAGCTTTATAATCATCTCGAGATTCCAATAATATCTTTGGTTGGTTTTTGTATAGTATAGACTTGAAATGTGATTGGAACTTTCCTCTAGTTGTTCTAAATGGCAACAATCAACATGGTCAATAGCATTTAAAGGTATAGGATAGTTGAGTTTTACTGCTGCATTAATGGAATAGCCTTACAAGGATGTATAAATTTTAGGTGGAGATTGTGATATTTGAGAGTATCTAGGTGGTGAATGGGATTTTACATTAAGGAGGAGTGTTTTCTTGTATAATGATTATAATAAGTTTCAATTGTGATATTTTTTTTATTGGCATTAGGTGTTTAGAATAACTCTCAACTAATTCTGGGTGTGCACAACCCTTGACAAATAATTTTTCGACCAATTTTGATCTAAACTAGTCCATGCGAACCATAAGTCGAACTTGGATTTTCTTCAAGTCATTACATTTAAGGGCCTTTAGATAGTGAGATGAAAAGATTTATGAATACTAACAAAATTATTAGCTGAAAAATATTTGTTTATTTGTAAATTCCTTATTTTTTTTTCTCTAAAAATCCCTTATTTAGTTCATCTAAAAATCCCTTATTTAGTTCATCAGCATTCATTATTCCTTTTTATCTTTTTATATATTAATGATATAACTTTTCTAGTGAGAAAAAAAAAAGTTAGTACCAATTTCTCCAACGCATGGAAAAAATATAGCAATATAGGAAAATTTCATTTTACTTCTACATTTTCAAATTACATCTCAAATTACTAAAACCATCAATTTACATCCCAAAATATCAAAAAACCATTTTCAGAGTTAAAGCAAACAAATTCTGTTTTGCAATTTTCACATAAAACAAGAATAATTAATTAATAAATAAATAAATCCTGTAGGGTGATTCATGATTTTTTTTTCTTGAACCTTACGAAATAATTCAATTAAAATAAAAAAATATTAGAGAGCATCTAATACACAACACTCATTTTTCATATATATAATAAAATGAAAATATTGAGACATGTTGGAGAGAAACTACATTTAAGAACATTCACTCATATAAATAGTGATATAAACAATATATATAACTATTTATGTGAGTGAGACTCTTGAATATAACTTTTTCTCATCATTTTTGAAAAGTATTACTGTTTATATAAAAGATGATTGGATGTTTTCCATTAGTTTTCATTAAAATGTGCAGGAAAAAAAAAAAAATAAAGAAGCTGTGCTGGCTGCGGCTGCCGCAGCGGCTGCACACACCCTGAGCTATTTTTTATTTTTTTTAAGTAGGGGCAGGCTGCAGCCAATATTTATAAAAAAAAAAAAAAATTCTATTGGAATGTTCTGGGCATGGGATCGGTATGCGGGACCCACAGGCATAGCAGATACAGAGAAGATTCTGGCGGGAGTCACGCGCGCGCGTGCATAAACATAAGCAGCAGTGTCCAACTATTTACGACGTTCATTTCAAAAACCAAATAAGACGATGTGGGTGGGAGTCTGGAGATGGAGAGCATGAGCGAGACACAGAAAGAGTCGATGAACACAGAGGCATTAAATTGCATCATTGAATGCTCCCAACGACCCCAAAAGTAATAACTAATAACTTTGAAATCTCGGCACTCGCAGAGCAACTATCGCTACCTCGGTCTCTGGGGTAAATCTTCTTATTATTTACTTCTCATTTCATTTTCTTTCCCGCTATGGTAATACAATTCCATGTCTCAACCAGACATCTAGTCCAGTTTAGTCAAGTCTCTGTCTCTGTCTCTGTCTTTCTCTCCCCGTCGGTGTAGTTTTCCCATTTCAAATTACACCCATATGATCTATTCTGTGCTATCTATTTCAGATGTTTTTCTTTGTATCAGTGTAGATTAATGGTGTAATAGATTTATTTACTAGAAGAAGAATGCGAGTGGTTTGGGGTATTTTTCGTAAGTAAAAGAATAATGGGTGGTTTCAGAGCTGTTGAAGAAACAGCAGGTGCGAAGAGAAAGAATGGAGATACTTTGGGAAACTCGCATGTTCACTCCCACCACAGGCGCTCTAAGAGGTCTAGCTCTTGAACTCATCTGAACGTTTTTACTTACTAATATGTTGTTTCGGTTGTAGTTATTATGTGTTAGCTGAAAATTCGATATCCCTTTTTGTACCTTTTTGAGTTGAATTGCTACGGTCATCTTCTTCTTTTTCTTTTACATTTACAAAATTTATTGGAAATGGATTCCTTATGAGCTAACTTATGGTTTGTTAATAGTGTTTGGTTCTTTAGGCAAAAAGTTGAGGTTAATTAGATTTTGAAGATATATGAGTATGATGGAATTTTGGGAGCCTGTGTGGGTGTGAGTGGGGGGAGCCGTGTGAATCTGTGATCATTAGCTTGTCGATGCATAAGAAGTAACTATGCTTGAACTGGTAATTAAGATTTGACAAGTAACTTTTCAGGAAATCCATGCAGCCAAATAAAAGTTTAAAGCATCATGTTTGGTGAAAAAAATAGATATGCCAGAGTGCGTTCTCATCTGTGCCTGTTTCTGTTTGGTTTTTTTCCTCTAATCTAAGTGACTTTCCTCTCAAGTTTCCTTGGTTTTGAATTCAGACTATTGACATATGACTTGATGAATGTTGTAGTCCCAGGTGAGTGCTCTGGTGAAATATGATTTATCTTACCAATCTAAAAAATTTTGATGATGCATCACCAAGTAGAATAGTGCATAGGAGATTCTATAGGCCAATACACTGATTCTTAGTTCTTCTCAGACATTTCATAGTCAACATCTTCAGGTGCATCCTCTTTGACAGTTTAAGTCTGGTTTTTTCTTTCAGTGCTTCTGACAAGAATGCAAGTGTTTCAAGAGGTGGAGTTTTGCATTCCATAAAAAGGGAACAAAACGAAACACTTGTGAGACCACAGACCTTTCTTTTATTAATAATCATCTTGTGGCAATTTTTAAGGCAATAATGGCTATGCTTAAAATCTTAGCTGAACATAGCCTAAAGCCACTAATCATTAACTTGAATGTAAACAAACAATAAAAGCATTTATTACCCTTTTCTTTTCAAATGTGAATGTAACAGGTACTACCACATTCAGCCTGTGCTTCTAGGGGACAAAGTCCCCATCATGACAATGCGAGTTATATTAAGAAGAATACTTCATCAAATGAACGGGCCTCCTTGGAAAAAGATGTGAGTCCTGGAAGTGGGTTTCCCTTTCTCTTTATATTACTAAGAAGTGGAAATACAAATTCTCTATGCTTAATTTGTGGTTGTCTGTCACATCTAAATTTAGAACTGGATAGCCTATCATCGTTTTGAGTGGAAGTTATTTGGTTGTAGAGCTGACGTTATTACTGTTAATCTACATATATTTGCTGCTCTACAGATTGAGCTGCTGCAATTCCGTTTGCAGCAAGAGAAATCTATGCGCATAATGCTTGAGAGGGCAATGGGCCGAGCTTCAAGTACTTTATCTCCTGGACATCGGCATTTTGCTGTTCAGGTGACTTTGCCTTTAATTCGTACTTCAATTCCAAAGGGCTGTTTTGACTTTTTCAAACTTCAGATTTTCGTTTTTATGCACAAAGACAAATATGTGGGCATTTGTATGTACATATGTATGCAGTCATTAGTAATTTAATTACTTTACTGCATTATATTTATATATTCTTTTTTCATTATAACCAAGGCTTGAAGAAGAATGGTTCATGCTTGTCCATTCATATGAACTAAGTTGAAAATCAAGAAAATTTTCAATTCTTAATTTAGACCATCGCATTCTTGTTCATCTTCTTCTTCTCCTTTTTATTATTGTTATTATTCTTGTTGTTATTGTTATATTTCGTTCTTCATATTTCCCTATGCTCCAACTTATGGGAGGGTAGAGTTTTAACCTTACCACTTCGCAGGTTTTTTTTTTTTTTAAGTAATAAAAGATTTTATTCCAAAGAAATAGGTATAAGCCTTAGTACACAGGACATATACAAAAGGAAGTACCTACTTCCTCCAAACAACAAAAAGAAAAAAAAAACCTCAAGACTCTAAAACAGAATCTGAAAATCATCAATCATTACAAAAAATTTAACCCAAAAACCCAAAGTGCTCAAGAAGAAGCCCCTAAGATCACCCAAAGAGCGCTCTTTGTCTTCGAGGCATTTCCCATTTTTTCAAGCCATAAGGACCACATAAGATAAGGAGAAATCATTTTCCAAACATTTTTCACCTTCTTGCAATTCTTAAAACAAAGCCCCTAAGATCACAGGTGTTTATAAATGCAATTGTGAATCTTTTTGTACTAGTCCAGACTTGCCGAAAATTCTACTGTCCGGTGTGTGAGGTTTCTGCTGCATTTACCCAGGGGAAAAATCACTTTTATTCTTTGTTAGAATTGGTTATATGTCGTTAAAGTATACTTTTGTGGCAGAATTAGTGTATGTTATCATCAGTGAATATGGTGAGTTAAGCATAACCTGCAAACTATTGTCCTATTTTCAGACAAAGGAATTGATTTCTGAAATTGAATTACTTGAAGAAGAGGTTGCAAACCGCGAGCAGCACGTTCTCTCTCTATACAGGAGTATTTTCGATAACTGTGTTAGTAGGCCACCTTCAGAGCAAAACTCAGTTAAAACTTCCCCAGCCCATACAAAGCAGGGATCCAGAAAACATCCCAGTATCATTTCAAGTACATTTTGTTCCTCCAAAAAGTTTCCATTGCGCCCTTTACAAGCTCTAGTTTCATTAGATGATCCATGGAAAAGATTCTCTAAGAGTAGTCATCCACCACCATCCAGTGGCAAAAACAAAAACATAGATTTTGAAAAGACTTTTTTCGACCCAGCTAAGGTATGCTTATCTCCCTTTTTGTTTTGCAAATGTATTTTTGTTTTTTGTTTTTCTATTATTTTCCCTAATTGAAATCATTGTTCTTATCATTAAGAAAAAAAGATCTTGCACAATTACATGAACTTAATAATATTCAGTTCTTTGGGTTTGTCTGACACATGATTATTCTTTTCATTGCAGTAGATGTCGAAAATATCTATCAAGAGAATTTGTAGATGTTGGTATATGGATCTAACTTGTCACTTAAGAAAGTGTCTAATGTCTCTTGTGGTTTTAAAAACAAGGAGCTTCTTTGGGGCTGCTTGATAATTTACAGATATTTTCTGAATAGTGTGGTTTGCCAGGTGGATGGCACTTATAAAGATAGGTACCTTGAACTTTTCATGTCAGTTAATCATTAGATGAACCTAAATACCTTGTGAAAGGCTTCAGTGGAAAATGTTAGTGCATTTGAGTTTCAGGGGCAACTTGCTTCTGGATCTTGCATATAGTGTTAAAGGCTGATGGGCAGATGGGCTATTTCAACCACTTGAAGAGAGAAATTCAGTTGGATGAATAATCCAAAGCCCTGAAAAATCCAAATCTAGAACTAAATGAAATGTATTACTTATTTATGCCTCTTGAGTGTGGCAATCTGGAGTTGGTCATTTAATTTATCAACTAGATTAGGCTTCTGCATGCTCAACATTGTCTTTCTCAACGGCTCAAACAGAATGAACACAAATGTTAGATTTTATGATGTAAATCTCTGGAAATCTATGGTTAAGAAAATCATTCTGTTGCTTTTACAGCATTTGGAAGCATTTCTACCTCCTTATCCTCCTCATTGAAGCAAATCTCTCTCTTAAAATATATGGGATGATATTAGGATTACATAGAGTGACATCATTTCAAATTGATAGGTTTCCTTCCAGTGGGAGATTTTGACTGGCCACTTTGCTTGTGTTATTAATTATTAGTATGTGCTTCCTGTCACCAGGTTTCCATATAATCCCATGTGGTTATCCAAACTTCATATTGAATTGTTTTCAGGTTAGGGAAAAGGTTCCGACCATGCCGAAAGCAGCTGTGCTGCGAACTTTGAAAGATCATCTGTACCAGTGTCCAAGCAAGTTATCCGAGGAGATGGTCAGGTGCATGGCTGCGATATATTGCTGGCTTAGCCGGGAAGCATCAGTAAATACTGAAAAGAATCGATCACCTTTGTCGTCAAGGTCATCCACGAACGTTATACAGCCTCGACTTACAATTGGGGAGAACCGAGATTGGTCTTGCAAACCAATGATTGAAATATCTTGGATATCAAATGATAAGAGCCAGTTTTCTCATGCTTCGTATGCAATCAACAACTATAGGTTGCTTCCTTGAACATGTTGTGATTTTCAATAATAATAGACATAGTTATAACAGTACAGACTAATAACTTCGAGTCCTCTCTCTTGAGAACAAGAAGGTGTTCATTGGGGCATCATTTGAATAAAGTTCCACGTGCTACTTTATTGGGCCTGTATGTTGTGATTCTGCTCAGAAATTTTGTTGGATTTCTCCATCATAAGAAAAAGTTAAGGATATCATCAACAATTTTTGTTGTTGTTGGCACCAGATGTCCTAGAATAGTATCTCAACTAATCCCAATGGTGCACAGTCATTCGGTAAGGAGTTTCTGCAAATGCACCTCGGATGATTAAAGGGAAAGTCCCTCAATCTGATTGCCCCTAGAGATTGTATGCATCTAAAAGGATTTGAACTTTAGAACTGATTGGAGCATACCACCAATAACAAGGCCACTTGAGCTAATCCCTAGGGTTTAAATTGATCTAAAGCTCTTCATAGTTTTTATGCATTTCTTAGGGAAGTTCAACTTCTAAAATTCTGACCCTTCATCTGATGGACGATTTGACTAAAACATCCCCTGAACTATGGTATCTCAGATCTCCAGTAAGGAGAAAACATTCTCCAAATATTTCAGGATGGAGTATGATTAAGGGTAAACATCTTATAGTGCCATTCAGTGAAGCAAATCAATCATATTGGTCTGATCTGAGTCCGTAAATTTTGAATCTTTTGATGGGTCAATCCTTTTAGCATGTACACTGCAAATACTCATTTTCTGTAGGCACGACTCATCATAAAATATTCCATTTCTTATTTTTGTTTAATCTCATGTAGTAGGGCTGACTCATATGTGATTCATGGTTCTATTTTCAGAGTTATGGTGGAACAACTGGAAAGGGTGAATGCCAGTGAGATGGAAAATAATGCCCAAACTGCATTTTGGATCAATGTGTACAATGCCCTTGTAATGCATGTAAGAATAATCCTGGGTGTTGGTTGATCTTACCATTTTTACTACATATAACTTTTTCTTATGATTTGTGCAGGCATATTTAGCATATGGAATCCCCCAAAACTCTTTGAGAAGGTTAGCCTTATTTCACAAGGTAGCGCTCTTCTTTGTCTTGTGGATGCCATTGGTTAAAAATTTCTTTTTGAGTTCTCACTGTGTACAGGTTAAAATTTTCTACTGGATGTATAAACTGTTTGATGCAGAGAACTTTACAACCGCTTAAAATGAGAAAAACCATGGTTACAATAGAGGTTACATCAAAACAAGGTGTCAAAACCATTATCAATAACCTTATTACAGTAAAATGAGAAGAATTTCATTTACTACGGAGAATAAGATAAGGTATACCAGCTCTGTCCATCGCCAAAACACCGCTCACCATTTAAAAAGGCCTCTTAAAAATCTACTATATGTGTACTTTCTGTTTTTCATGTCCACCAAATCTTGCTTTCAATGATGCCAGTAACTGGGGCTTCTTGAAAAGATGCTTTAATAGTTCCACCTGTTCACCCTATCGGAATAGAGCAAAATCTTTTCGGATTACGTCCATGGCTCCTGCCTACTTGCAAGGAAGGGCAATCATACCTTTTTCTTTGTTCTTTATTTTTTTAGTTTTGTCATATTTATTAAGATCTTTTATGTGTATATCATTTTCGTTTTCCATTGTTTGTTTATGGATATAAATGGATAACGCTCAAATTATTCTACAAGAAATATGACCTATTGACCAAGACTTCGAAAAAATGGCGATTCGTACAAATGTTTTATGGACTTCTGTAATTCCCCGTGCTTCCATTATCTTCTTTCCTTTCCTAATGCTTGTATTCTTTATATGTTTCTGTCTTCTCTGATGGTTGAAATATTGGTTGATAGATTTCTTTGTATAGTGCAGGCTGCATACAACATTGGTGGCCACGTCATAAGTGCAAATGCAATAGAGCATTCAATATTTTGCTTCCGAGCTCCTCGAATGGGAAGGGTACTCTCCTTACTCTCACTTAAGAAGACACAGATACACATGCACGAAAGTGGAAAAGATGGGCCTGACATAATCTTGGAAATTGTTGTTGTTTTAATTCCAAGAGATGATTGCAGACAGACCCAATATTAAAATTCATGGCATACAGTTCCTGCTTTGTTTTTTCTTTATTTTGCCATATTGGCATAGTTTCAACAGATGTTGTCACTTGACCACACTTATCTTTTATCTGCCTTTGCTTAAATTTCAGTGGCTAGAAACCATCCTTTCCACTGCCTTGAGAAAAAAATATGGTGAAGAAAGACAACTCAGTTCAAAAGTGGGTCTTCAGAGTTCCCAACCCCTTGCCTGCTTTGCTCTTTGTACTGGAACCTTTTCTGATCCTGTGGTAACTTCTCACTTCTGTTTCTCTAAAATTAGTTGGGTATTAACTGCTTTTACCAACCACTTAAAATGATGGAATGTCTATTTTAATTTTCTGTGATTGTTGTTAAATTTACATAGCTAAAACTCTACACGGCATCAAATGTTAAAGAGGAATTGGAAATGGCAAAAAGAGAATTTCTTCAAGCAAATGTAGTCGTAAAGAAGTCGAGGAAAGTGTTTCTACCAAAGGTGCTCGAGAGATACGCTAGAGAAGCATCTCTCAGCTCAGATGATCTTCTCACATGGATCACTGAACACGTTGATAAGAAGCTACGCGATTCGATACACAAATGCATTGATCATAAATCTAGCAAGAAGGCATCTCAGATCATAGAGTGGCTGCCTTATAGTTCAAGGTTCCGGTATGTGTTCTCAAAGGATCTGACAGAGAAGCCATGGTGGGTCTAATGTTCTGACTAGACTTGAAGATTATCTTTGCATCAGATAGAGCAGAGAAATCACTTTTGGGTACTTCAAACTAATCCATTTTCATCATGAATGCGAGACTATTGCTACCATTTTGTAGCTCTTTGCGGTCCAAAGCTCATGCCACTCTCTATTGGACCGTTGTAATCTAATCTGAAATAGTGGTTGTTAGTTTGCTGATTGCTAGTTCCTAATTGCTTGAAATAGTACTAATAACCTTTGCAGTGACTCTGTTTGACGACCCTCTTCATGTAAAAAAGACTTTCAATGTAATATCATTAAGCTATCTGTTTTATTAGGGTAAGGGAAGGGAAGGGAGCTTCTTCATGGTTTGATCAAAGAGTTTAGCTCACACTATATTTGTTTTTATTATTATTATTTTTAATTTTCTAATTCCTACTAAAATAGTTGAGTTATTCTACTCATTATCTTTACACCACATATTTGCTAAGAGAAAAATAGTAAAAATAAAAAATAAAAAATTATATGCAGAGTATAGTGTAGGAATGAAGAGTATAATTTTTCTTGATAAAAGCTTTACTGGAATTGTCAAAAAAAGAAGAAGAGAAACAACAGAGCATTTTCGGGATTCTGCAGCATGATATTCAGATGCTAAGTAGAGTCTAATGCATACCTGATTTGCCAGAATAAGAAAATAATATAAAAAGTAAAACTATTGAATTGAATATACAATATTCTCAAAATTTAATAAAAAATTATTGTTTTTCAAAAGTTTTTAATATGCCTTTTTTAATCATCATAAACAGTATTTTACTAATTTTGTCCAAAAAAATTGTTAATACAAAAGTAAATATTAACAATCATCCTCATATTAGTTTCAATTTGAAATCGATAGTGTGATTATGTGTTACAATCTTAACCGTCGAATTTCAATAATTTGATAAATGTTTTATTTACAAAGAAGTACTATAAAAAATTATTTATTCCTAATTTTTTTTTATTGATTAACGTGCTTTGATATGAATACATTAAATTATTAAAAAATTTATTTTAAATTATTTTTTATGATAAAGTAGATGGTACGAATCACGTTAAACATCACGTAAGTGTTATAAATTTTATAATTTATAAAATTATAAATTAATTTTAGGGATGTAATTTTTGCTAAAGGTTGATAATTTTCGAAAAAAAATTAATTTAAGAGTAAAATATATAGAATATCTGATATTCAAAGACGAGATCGGACGGTGAAAAATGATCCTTATCGCAGCACAAACTTTTCGGTCCTAGATAAGGGGCAAGGCCCCTGTCTAGAGTCTGGACCCTATCTAACGGTCTCCTGCTACGTGTTCACCCATAACACATTGCTCTCTTTTGATTGTTTTATATTAATTCACCTTAGTTTCATATCCTCCTTCATCACAGACCCAATAACACCGTCCGATTACGACGATCTCATAGGAATCTTGGACGATAATCACGACGATGCCTGTGACTCAATCATCGGCGACCCCCACGTGGACCACGTTAAACAATAGGTGCTTTCGACCCGAATCGTATCAGGACACGTGTTGTACATTCCGCTTATACCCGTCGGATCATAAGGTAAATTTACGAGTGTTGCTCACCCCAAGACAAATAAACAAGTGCCGGTTCCCCGAAACGAAGAAAACAGAAGCAGCGAAAGTCACTTGCGAAGATATCACACGTACTCGTGCTCTCTCTGTCTCTTCTCTGTCTGCTCTTTTTTCATTTCACGCCGTCGATTTGCCGGAACCCTAATTCGATCCGCCGGGAACTTAAAGACTCAGGTTAGTACACAATCTCCGGCGACAACTGGTTTGGCTTTGTTAGGTTTTTATGGTGTTCCTCTGGTCGAGAGTGTTTAGAGACTTACCGTCGGGTTTTATTTTTGGTTTGTAGCAGTAGATGACCGAACGATTGGGGACCAGTTGATAGATCAAACGGGTCGGATTTCGTCACCGGATGGAGGGAGGTAGCGTCTCTAGACTTACTTGTTCTGGTACTGTTCATTTCCCACGTTTCTTAAAGTAATAGGGCTTTTTTAGCATGTAAATTAGTGCAAAGATGTTTTCTTTCAAATGGTGAGTTTACTTTCAAACCGTTACACAGTTTTTTTAACCTATAGCTTGACTGGGTACGAACTTGGCACGAAATATAAATGTTTACTGGGTAATCCCTAAACGATTGAAAAAATAGGTCATATTTTTCTTTATATTTGTTTTGGGGCGTTCATTTTGTATCTGGTTTCTGGGCATATTTGCTTTCATAATTTGTTGGAGAAATTGGTTTTACAATCATTTAGTTGTATTGGTAGGTAAATAAACTTTTTTCCTTTTTTTACAGTCATTTAGTTGTATTGGTAGGTAAATAAACTTTTTATTAGTTAATAGAAAAAGGATACGGTTTGATTTTTCATTACTCAATTATAAAAAAAATTAAAAAATTAAAAAGTTTAACCCTTCCTATATGCGTATCTATTTTTATTGGTAAGATAGCCACTTATTTAGAAAAAAATTATTATTAAGATAACCCCCCTTTTGATTATAGGTTTACTTGTTCAAGTAGTATTATATTAATGAGAATGCTCCTTGACCTGCTTTTTTTAAAGTTCCGTAGTATAATTTTAAGTTTTATTTGCACCCATGGTGATGATTTCTCATTTTTTATGGAAGTTTGTGCCTCTTCCTTGTACTCTCATCAAATTTTTGTAGATATTTGCCATCCATGTTTCCCTTCTTGATTTTTTTTGGGACACTGTTTCCCCTCTCTATTAATGTGGCTAATTGCATTGAGAAAATACTAATTGCATAGAAAAAATATGGTGGGAATCATTTTGGAGGCTCTCAGCAAGTGTTATCATCTACAGATGGAGGTCTTATCTCGGGCTTTTTTTGGGGACTACCATCTCAATGCTATTAGCATTTCCCCCGTTTTTTGCAAATGATACTGTGACATTTTGTGGTGGAAATTCAAATTAAAAGTCAGAATTGGTTAATGTGGGAAGTGTCCTTAATGTGGATAGCTTGGCTAGCATATTGGAGTGCAAAGTATCCACTTTGCCTAAGAAATAATACCTCGAACTTCTTTTGGGTGCTGATTTTAAGGCCAAGTCTATATGACATGGGTTTATTGGGAGGATGGCATGGTGATTGGTTTGTTAGAAGAGGATGTATATGGTGAAGGCTGGTAATTTTGATCAAGAGTACTCTATCCAATTTGCGTGCAGATTTTCTGCCTCTGCTCCCCTCCCCCATAAATGCGGTTAATCACATGATAGTTGCAACTGACTAGGTGAAGAAATCAAATTTCACATAGTGGATTAAAGTGTGCTATCTAATTTACAGAGGGAGGCTTAGGAGTTCAAAATTTTCCCGTGTTTAATTGGTTTATTGGGAAAAGGGCTTTGGCGATAGCATGAGAGGGAGGCTTTGTGGAAAGCTGTAGTGGGCTCTAATATGGTTATGCGTGGGGCGAGTGGTGTGAGTTACTTGGGCTGCATGGGGTGTGGTTTGATTTAGGGTTTTTTCTGGTCATATTGGACTTGAGATTGTGATGGCTTGAATATTATATTTTGGCATGGTGTATGGAGTGGAGGTAGGGGCTCTTGAGGAAGCTTTCCTAGAAGTGTAAAGCATTGCATGTGTGCGGGAGGCTTCAGTAGTTAATCTATTGGTTTATCCAGTGGATCCCCTTAGTGGAATGTCAATTTTCTAGACAGCTTAGACTTGGGGATTGACACTTTCACGAAAATATTCTTTCTCTTATAATCGAAGAGATTATGTTGTGGAGGTGTTAAAAATTTGTACCATTTCCAACAAAATGAAGTTCATTGTTATAACACAAGACGATGGCTCTTTGCTGGAGGAGTACCTGGCTGAATAAGGCACCTCTAAGAGCAACTTTCTTCACTTGGACACCCTCCTTACTGGAGATCATCGCAAGGGATAACTTAATGAAACATTGTATTATTGTGATTAATCTGTGCTTCATGTGCAGAAAAAGTGGGGAATCAATAGAATGCCTTGTGAAAGTTTGCTAGAATCTTGTGGAACGACTCATTTGGTAAAGTTTGGTTGGCTTTAGTTATACTCAGAAGGTTAGTAGTTCTCTTTGCATGTCAGAGAGGGTTATATGGCAATACGCAAGTTGCTGCAATGTTGAAAATGATTCCTTTCTGTATAGTATGATGTATTTGGAGGGGAAGCAGTGATGAAATTTTGAACTTTGCGAGCAGTTGATGGAGGAACCTTAGATTCATTTTTTAGATGCTTTTTGTTTGTTTTGGATAACCTTTAGATACTGGAATGGGCTGGTTTTTCATGATTTTCTTGCGGTGTCCTCTATTTCAACTAGATTGTTTTGTATATGTATCAGTTAGAAGATTGTGCCACACGTCCTATTTTCATCGGTCTAGATTCTAAACTGTTAGATGTTACTTGGGGTGTAAATTGCCAGTAGTCTATGAGTACAAATTCTCAGTTTTTGTAGTTTTAAGGTGTAAACTGAATAAAAGATGGTTGTTTGAGATGCAAAATGTCATTTCAGGTTGACACTTTTTGACATTGTAAGCATGGTGACATGGCTTTTATGTATTCTATTTGTGGTGATCTTATCCTGGTGCAGGATAGTTTTGAAGTCTTGAAGATGTGATCTACATAATATTTTTTGCTGTTATGTTTGTCTCTATTTCTTTCTCTCCCTGTTTCTCTCTCATGTTTTCTTTTCGTAGGGATACACCCATGGATTATGATGACAATGAGTTCCAAAGCCAGAATCATCATTTAGCTGGTGAAGGAAGCACCAAATTTCCTCCAGTTTTACGGCCATATGCTCTTCCCAAGTTTGATTTTGATGACAGTCTTCAGGGACATTTAAGGTTTGATAGTCTAGTTGAAACAGAGGTTTTTCTTGGTATAGAAAGTAACGAAGATAACCAGTGGATTGAAGATTTCTCTCGGGGGAGTAGTGGGATAGAGTTTAATTCAAGTGCAACAGAGTCTTGTACTATAGCAAGGCGGAACAATGTTTGGTCTGAGGCCACTTCCTCTGAATCTGTTGAGATGCTATTAAAATCTGTTGGTCAGGAAGAAGTTATTCTCAGACAAACTATTGTTGAGGAGTTAGATGCATGTGATGAACTGGGCTGCTTAGAAAAGCAAATGGAGCCCAATCCGGTTCATGATAATAACATTTCCAGAACAGGGGATGTTACTAATTTACAGACTACCTTACTGCAGAATGAAATTCCTGAAAATTCTTCTGGGTTGAAGGGGGATGTACTTGAAAAGCAGCCCCATGTTGAAGATACTTCACTATCTCATGAAGTTGCATTTTCCGTGGGTGGAACATCAGGTGAACTGGATCCAAATGCTATAAATAGAAGTGACGTTGATACTTTGGCTGACAAATATCTGAATGATAAAGCATGTAAAGATTCTTCTGATTTAGTGACGCAAGTTGGTAGTATTGTTGCATATACAGAAGATATCATTGCAAGTGGCAGTGAGGTGAACAATGAAGATTTACTACATCAGTTCGATGCTCTTAGCAATATGAATTCAAATGGAGTTGAAACAGGAAATGATGGGATAGAGGAGGAATTTCATATTTTAAGTAGCGAGGTTGAAAAAGCTGATCAAAATTTGAATGGAGATGCAGTTGAAAGTAGTACCTCCCATTCAGAAAACCCTCTTGGCTTGACCTCAAAGTTAGAATCTGTGGAAGAAGGAAATGCAACTGGAAATTGCACCAGTAATGTGGCTGAGCCTTCTAGTATGGTAGAGAACTATGATTCTGACTTGCATGTGGCGGAAAGATGCTTAGAGGATGTAGGTATCAGAGTTCCTGATGAGGCCAGGAAACATGATTTGGTTTTGGTTAAAGATACCAATGTTTGTGGTTTATCAAAGGTAAATACACAGGTGGTTTCTCCACTGACCATTAAAGATGATCCTAATCATGAGGAGTACGCGGTAAAAGTGTTACTAACACAGGGACAAGAAAGTTCTGGTGAGAAGGACGATTTGTTACAAAGTGGTTGCCAGTTTGATAATGAGGTGTTAGCAAGTAAATCTGAGGCAGTTTCATTGTCCATGGACAACCACATAGTATCTAATGTTGAAGGTGATCCAAACAATAAATGTCATGAGGGAGGAACTTCTAGTGTTGCTTTGGTGTGTTCTTCACCTGAATTGCTTAAGGAAACACATGAGACTGAATTGCAGAAAGAAATTCACAATTGTATTGGAGTTTCGAGGGAGGATCTAATTGTCAAAGATCATGTCTTGTCCTCCACCGGTAATGAATCAAGTCAAACATGTGGAGAAGAAAAAATTCATGGGAAGGGTGGTGTTCCTGAAGGTGATATGGATGTTTCTGTCTGTGCAAATGAAAGCACAAAGCTGCCTTCGAATTTCAGTAGTGTGGCTGATGGATCTCGTATCATTGATAAGGGGGTTGGGAGTTCATTTTTTCCCGAAGGGAGTACAGGAAATGAGCCGATGATTTCAAAATTACAATTTGATGCCAATGTTGGAAATGAATCAGGTATGTTATATCTCATCCGGTATTGATGGAGGCTTTAATATGTGTTTGAAATATATTAATTCTAAGGTTATTTCTTTTTTCTTTTGCAGCATCAAATCCTATCTTGGAAAATGCTAATGTATCCAGTGACACAATGTCTGGAGTCTTGCCTTCTGATAATGGTATGACTGCAGATGGAGTAACTGACTGCAGAGAGGTTCAAATGACAGCTTCTGTTGTGGGGTATACTCACTCAGATAAAAAAGAGCCACCTGCAACCAAAATATCTACAGATGCAAGCATATCTATATTAAAGGAATCTTCAGAAGTGGAAAATGAGCTAGGTCCTGTTTCTGAAACTGAAAAGGATGCATCTTATGACTCTGCTGGTAAGGTGTTGCAAGAAACAGTTGATGGATCTCTGCCAACGGCCGAAACTTGTAATGCAGGAAGCCAGAGTCAGGCTCAAATGGCAGTTACTGGCAGAGTTAACCAGGAATGCCCTAGGAGGATGGAAGTGCATGCTGATATCCGTGATGTAGCAGCAAAAGTTGGTGATTTTGAAAATACGCCCTTAAAAGTTTCAGGTGGGCTATGTTGTTTCTAACGGCATGTCTGTGTCTTCCTTTTTTTTTTTCTTTCTTTTTTATTATTTAATGTTGAAGTGATTGGAATCTTGAGTCTCCTTTCTTACATATTTCTGATATGTATGTTTAGTTTCAGAAATTGGCAAGTTTTTTTAACTTTATTTTACCAATATGCATCTGATAGAGGCAACTACTTGTGAACTATGAAATGTTTCACTAGGTCACTTCTTTGTAGCTCAACATGCATGATCACATTTCTTTAGCATAGGGTTGAGAGTATCTTGTAAACCACAAATGATTTACTTGTGATATTATTATGTATGTATCAATCTTGTGAAGCTACCTCATCTTGCCTTTAATTGTCCTAATCACAGTCCTTAGTCGAGGTATATTGCTGTGGTTCTTTCCCTCTAGAGGCATATGCTCCTGCATCTCCTGTTTTTGGCTTCCAAATGATTGATATCACTAATAATTTTTTGACAGATGCATAACCAATTTCTTGCATCGATTGTTAATTCTACTTAGGTGTTTGTCTTGTATACGACCCATGTACATGGGTTATGCCTGTTGTTTTCATCAAGGATTCATGATTACTCATTGAGAAAAAGAGAGATGATGCTCACACAAAATTATGCCTTTTCTATTGCTGAGACTAGCCAAAATTGTCCGGAAGTCAATGATTCGACTTTAGACCATGGAGATGGTTATTGCAAGCAATTTGTTATGCCAAACATCAGTAGCTTTATGTGTGTGTGTGTGTGCGTGTGTGTGTGTGTTTTAGAGTAATAAGAATTAGCTAATTTTGTAGACTTTCCGATCCATTTCTATTTTTGGGTATTACCTTTTGTTAGTCACCGCATAGATTCTATGTAACGTCCTAATAGAAGACTTAAACCACATAGTATTCCAAAAGGACTATTAAATGATACAATTGAATCTCCATTGACACATAATAAAGAGCAAAAACTTCTTTTTCTCAAGCAATGTGGAATCACGTGCACCACTTAACATATCCTCCTTTTTTTTTGATAGGTAATAAACAAATTTTTTTAATTAAAGAATAGGCAAAACACCAATTACGAAATTCTTATGCCCTATATGAGTAGGAGCATTACAAGTAAGAAAATTATGTAGGTCCATACCATGAAAATCCACAATAATGACCCATTTACAAAGAGTTCTAAAAAATAAAACTTTAAGCTCTTCTATTGATCTCTCGTCCGCTCGTTGCGTTCATGTCATAAACACCATATGATACAGAGAGGGACCATCTTCCAAATCACTTTGATTGGCTGTGAGTCTTGAATAGTTGTCCAACTTGCCATTGTCACCACCATAGACTCCGGCATAACCCATGCTAGATTCAATCTACTAAACACCTCATTCCAAAGTTCCCTTGCTGTCTCACAATGTAGAAGGAGATGATTCACCAACTCACAATGCTGTTAGATTAGTTAAGGATGTCTGCAATGAAGGTTTCCTTAAGTGCCCGATCACCACACAATGTGTCATGCCATAATTTGATTTAGGACCCGTTACCCATGTCAAAATGGTTAAGACTAGAAAATTTAGTCCAACCTCATCTGATGTGTTTCTAGAGTCCCAACCTTTATAATCCACTCACCTCGTTCAAGTACCAACCTCCCCATGCTCTACCATACTTTGAGTAACTTTTCTACACCAAAGCTCCATGTTTTATGGGATATGTCCATAGCCATTTGGTCGACAATGCCTTATTAAAATGCTGCAAATCTCGAAATTGGGGACAAACAGTGGCCCATTTTACCATATGAGATTTGAATGCATCATTCATCTCTTCCCATGGTAAATTCTGCTGTATTTTCTCCATACAGTAAGCCACCTTTGATGGAAGTGGAAATAAAGAGAAGAAATAAGTCGGTAGGTTGGAGAGGGTACTTTTGATGAGTGTGACTCTTTCACCTTTGGATAAGTAAATCCGCTTCCAACTAGCAAGTGTTGGCTCCATCTTTTCTAGGACATCATCCCAAATGGACAGTGAGTGGTAATGAGCATCAAATGGGGAGGCCAAGATATTTCATGGGGAAATGAAATATCATACATCCCAAGATGGAAGCCATACTATCACAACATGCACAGGCTCCTATGACTTATCCACATTATCACAACCGGAAAATAGAATCTGATTCGTATTCCCCTCTTCAGTACACATGATTTGTGTTCCAACTAGCAAGAGAGGTATGGTATCCTGAGCAGACCCCTTGTGAAGCCAAATCTCTTTGAAGAAATATGTTGTAGCTCAAAAACTTTGTAGTGTGAAAATGCAAAGCTTCGTTTACTTCCTTTTTCATGTCTTGTTAACACCTATCTTTAAAAAACAAAGAAGAGAGGAATTAAAAAATAGTTAAATGAATGTATTCCTGGTACCGACTAGCATTCGAAGTTCTGGATTTGTTTTTAGGACCAATAAAAGGGACTTTAACATGTTGTGGGAAAGGTTTAAAGTAAGAGTTTCAATTATTTTGGTTTCGAATCTGTTTTGAGTTATTATATTAGTTTACAATTGACTAAATTTAAGAATCTTGTTCCTAGGAGTCTTCTTTTTTGCTTGGTAGACGAATGTATTGAAGTACTTCAGCTGTTTTCTAATTACTGGATTCAATCGTGCAGGTGATGTTTTCAAAGTTCATGAAGGTTTCGTATCCTGTGCTCTTTTGCCTGAATCTCAAAATGATTTATATGCGCCAGAAAGTGTAAGTGCTTCCGCTAATGTTGATAAACATACTGGTTCCTCTAATATCACAAGAATTACTGAGCAATCTCAGAGAGAAAATGAAAATGAGCAAGAGAAGTCATCTAAAGAGGAGGGAATCAATGGGCCCACAGATCAGAATGCCCCCGTTTCTGAGGTCAATGATGTGGATGCCAGCAATATTTTGCCTATTTCTGGGGATCCAAAAAGAAACGACACCTTTGAACAGGAACAGAACTTCACTTTTGAGATCAGTTCATTGGCAGATCTGTCTAGAAAAGACACTGCCAAGAATTCACAATCCTTTCCTTTTATTCATGCTGGCAAAGTGACACCCGTAAGTTGTGTTCATGACTTTCTTTATTGCAACCATTTATCTTGGGAGGTTTTTTGTTATTTCTTTTTATATTAGTATGACATTTTTTTTACGGTGGTGTTACCCCAATACAGTCTGTATTGTTTCTTCTCTCTCTCTCTCTATTATTTTTTTGTTTATCTGGGCAAGATTCTTATGTTGATATGTCTCGGGAATTTGGAGGATCTTATCTCTTATCGTGCCCTTGCACAATTTATCCTTTTCTGTCCTTACCAATAATTAACCTTGAAGATTGTAGAGGGTTCTCCTTCAACTTCTGGCTTAGTCCCATTGGAAGCAAAGATTTCACGAGAGATTTCTCATGGAAGTCCACAAGTTTCTGAAGGACAGATTACATGTGGTGGGAAAAGTTCTGGTGAACGTAAAACAAGGAGACGATCTGGTAAGACGACTGGAAAGGAAACTGCTAAAAAAGGAAATCATGTGAAAGAAACAACACCTGCAAGACAGTCAGAAAGAGGTGACAAATCAACCAATGTGTCCTTGAGTCCATCTGCCATTTTCCAGTTTGTGCAATCCAGTGAAATGCAGCACTATGGGCATGTAGAAGGCAGTAAAACAAAACCAATCTTTGTTCTTACTGCATCGACATCAAATCTGCCAGATTTGAATACTTCAGCTTCACCATCTACCATGTTTCAGCAGCCTTTCACAGATTTTCAGCAAGTGCAATTGCGTGCTCAGATCTTTGTTTATGGAGCTTTAATGTGAGTCCTGCTATTTTCTATATTTTTTATATATAATATTGCTGTAGGTTTCTTGGATGAAGATATGTATGAGTGACTTAATGAGACGTTCTTCTACTTCTACAATTTTTGTGTATTTAAGATGTGTCAAATTTATGTATATGTAATTCTCTGCAGTCAAGGAACAGTACCTGAAGAGGCACATATGATATCAGCTTTTGGTGGAACTGGTTGGCTTTCTGTCTCCCTATATGTTTTCCTTCTGACACATTGCAACTGTATGTTAACTTCTGGTTTTCTGTGCTTTTAGATGGTGGGAAGAGCATTTGGGAGAATGCCTGGCGTGCATGCATGGAAAGGCTGCTGCATATTCACAAGTCTCAACCCATCACTCCTGAAACCCCTTTGCAGTTGCGTCCGGGTAATTCTTTGGATTGTAAGCTGTTTATTACTTTCCTGATTAATTGAGTTTGTGAGTCAGTTTCAATATTCATACCTACAGGTGTTAGGGCTCTTGAACAAGCAATTAAACAAAATGCATTTCAAAGTAAAGGCATATCCTCCCCTCTTGGTCGAACCAGCAGCAAGGGTATTCCAACAGTTGCAAGTTCTGTGGTAGCCCTCTCATCACCACTGTGGAGTATTCCCACGCCTTCTGATGCTTTGCAATCTAGTGTCATGCCAAGAGGTTCAGTCATGGATTATCAGCAGGCACTTTCTCCATTGCATCCTTATCAAACTCCTCCGGTTAGGAACTTTGTTGGACACAATACTTCGTGGATACCTCAGGTCCCATTTCGTGGACCCTGGATGGCTTCACCACAAACTTCTGCACCTGCTGCTACCACTCATATTTCTGTGTTGCCTAATGCAGAAATAATTAAATCAACTTCAATAAGAGAATCATCCATGCCACATACATCTGCAATAAAGCACGTCTCTGCTGGTCCAATGGTTCAGAGTGGGGTTCCTACTAGCGCTCCCTTGCTTGATCCAAAAGAAGTAATAGCGTCACATAGACAGAATTCTACAGATCCAAAGTCTAGAAGAAGGAAGAAGACTCCAGTTTCTGCTGATCCTGGCCAGTTTGTTTTTCAATCTCAATCTCAACCAAAATCAGTTTCTGCTCCTGCTGTTATTAGTCATCTGTCTACCGCTGTTTCCGTTACAACTCCAATAGGCTTTGCTTCTAAAGCCACTTCAGAGAAATTCATATCTGATCCTCCTTTATTATCCACTGATATCCTCAAAAGGGCTGGCCAGGATGTAGGGCAGAAGGCTGTTTTGTCAGAGGAGACACTTCATAAAGTTAAGGAGGCTAGGTTACAGGCAGAGGATGCTGCTGCTCTTTCTGCTGATGCAGTCAGTCACAGCCACAAAATATGGAGTCAGCTGGAGAAGCAAAAAAATTCTGGTTTGGTACCAGACGTTGAAGCTAAATTATCTTCTGCAGCTGTTGCAATAGCTGCAGCTGCTGCGGTTGCTAAGGCAGCGGCTGCAGCTGCCAAAGTTGCATCAAATGCTGCATTGCAAGCACAGCTAATGGCAGAAGAAGCACTTGTTTCAAATGGTAATGATGATCCAAGTCAATGTAATGGAGCTTCTCTTCCTGACAGTGTGGATATTTTAGGAAAGGCTACTCCTGCATCCACCCCAATGGATGAAAATGGTACGAACAGTTCCGGTTCAATCATTACAGTTGCTAAAGAGGCTGTTAGAAATAGGGCCGACTCTGCTTCGGCTGCTGCAAAAAGAGCTGAAAATATGGATGCAATTGTAAAAGCTGCTGAGCTGGCTGCAGAGGCCATCTCACAGGCTGGGAAGATTGTTGCTATGGGTGATTCTTTGCCATTGAGTGAGCTAGTAGAAGCTGGTCCAGGGGGCTATTGGAAAGTTTCCAGAGATTCTTCTGAGCTAGTTTTGAAAGCAAGCAACATGAATAGAGAACAATTAAACAGTGTTAGTGTTAGAGGGGGTCAAGATACTTCTATAAATCATTCAAAAGTGGGACACTTAGATAAGAAAGTAGCTCAGAGTACTACACTTGAGAAATCACCAATTACAACAGAGATGCCTAAAGGGTCGATGGAGGATCATATGAAATTGGCGGATGGCATTTCAGGTATTGTGACGGCTAACGAAAAGGATTCAAGAGGGGAAAAGGGCCGAAGAGCTTCTGATTTGGCCAAGACTATTGGTGTGATTCCTGAATCTGAGATTGGATCAAGACCTTCCATAGCAATTCGGAATGAGTATGAAAAGGCGGTGGAAAATTTCAAACAGAGCTGCATCAAAGAGGGTTCACTTGTAGAGGTCTGTCATTATATATATTAGAATTAGTTTAAAAGTAAAGCCGAACTTCATAGCTCCTCCCCTCCCCTGCGAGTCATACGACTTGAGTTCTAATTTGATCCTTGCAATCTTTCAAGAAAATCTTCAGTCAGTCCTGATGTGGGATTATACCTTGATTTACAGCACCCAATGGGAAGCTGACACATCAGCTTCCCATTGGTTTTTGAAAAAACAGGCGCACTGAATCATTTACAGAAATATGCCTCATCTGCCTTTTTTCCAACCTTTGCCTCGTCACTCCACTCTGATTGTTATGCCAGTATGCCGCACCAGAAACAAAAGTCTCCCAACCGTGTAGTGTCAATCAATGCCAAAAATCAAATGAGGAAAAAAAAAACTTGTTCTTTCCATTTATTTTCATACTTTTTCCGTTCTGCAATTTTGTTCCAAAACAAGATTTTGCACAAAACTTGCTAAAATTTCAGAACCGAATGCCCAACTACACTTAACCCTATTTATCAGATTTTAATGTCCAGTGGGTTGCCAATGGCAGAAATAAAGAGATATCAAATGTGGGGGTATCAGAGTGGGGCTGGGAGCTGACTAGGTCAGCAATGGCAGAAAGAATATATTTGGAAAACAGAACTGTTTTAGGGAATTATGGGATGCATTGCTTTTTCTCAGAAACCAATAGGAGGATGACATCGCTGGATGGTGTAAAGCCAACCTTTACACCAGATCATGGCTGAAGTCATTGCATTTTTCAAATATCTGCATGCTCTTCGATGCCTTTAAGTCAACTGGTGGTTCTGTTGGATTGCAGGGGGTTCATATTCCTTTATTATCGTTATGGTATTAGAGAAATTCTATTTATAATCCTTTCTGCTTTCATCCTCTCAACATACTTTGATGTGACGTCAAATGATTGGCCCACGAGGTGAAGCATAGTAAATGGTTTCCAATCATTTGATACCACATCATGGAATGATAGGAGGAGGATTGTAAAATGGATGGGGGTGGCAGTACTCTTATTAACAACTTAATTGTTGTGAGGTTGCAAGGATGTTGTGAGATGAGGTTTTTCGTAGGATTGCCATAACTTGGGTTATGCTGAGGAGGGTGGCGGATTTGTTGGGTTGTTGGAGGAATATATAAGGCTATCTGCAAGTTGCAGCAGTGTGGAAAACGGTGCCGTTATGCATAATGTGGTGTCTTTGGGCGGAAAGAAACAAACGATGTTTTGAAAACAAGGAGCACACATTGGCGAAGCTACATGATTTTTTCATGCATGCTTTATTGCTGTGGTTTTCTGCTATTGTATTAAATGGGAACAATGTTTATGATTTCTTGTCTTTAATTTCCAGTTCTTAGTTTGTACTTAGGTGCTCTTTTGTACACTCCATGTATACTTGGGCTTTCTCTTTTTCACCCTCATTAATGAAATTTATCTCTTATCAAAAAAAGAAAAAAAATTAACTTAATTGTTGTATTTTAGGTTCTTAAATCTACAGATGGATTTAAAGCTGCCTGGTTCACTGCCAATGTATTGAATTTAGATGATGGGAAAGCATATGTGTCTTACACTGAACTTCAAACAGATAATGGTAAGTTGTTATTGGTGTTTCAGCCATGAGCAATGGGTACTTTTTTCCATATATTTGAAGAGGGGGATGCTTGAACAAGCCAGCCTAATTATATGTGTATTACATTCATGGACCCCTTGTTTGTCGTAACTGTTGATTGCCAGAGGTGTAATCCATCTAGGAAGGCAATTTTTCCATGAAAAAATAATAAATTATGCTTCAAGCATGTACAGTGATTGATTTTTAATTGTTTTACGTTTTCTATTTCTCAACTGTTTAGGGGAGGGACAGCTAAAGGAATATGTGGCACTTCAAGGTGAAGGAGACAAACCACCAAGAATACGCACTGCCCGTCCTGTTACTGCACTGCAATATGAAGGAACGAGGAAGAGACGAAGAGCAGCCATGGGAGATTATAATTGGTCTGTTGGAGATCGAGTCGATGCATTGATTGAAGACAGGTATGGGGTTATATTGTCCATGTATATAAAGTTATATATATGAGAACTAGAAACTTTAACAACATCCCATGTCACTACAACTCATAAAAAGAATCTTAAAAGCAGTCCTACCTTTTTTATGAGAGCTTTATTAATAAGAGAAACGACACTGCACAGGGAGCACTTCAAGCACTATTCAACTGTATCTGAAACATCACACTAAACGTAAATTCCTATTGTGCTTCAAGCACTCATCAAAAGCATCTTCTAGGTAAAAGGCTCTGAAACTAGTTTCCCCGGCTTGGACACTCATCCTCGACAGTATTTGGTTAGTTACAACATTAAAAATAAAAATAAGTTGAATATGGAGTAGATAAAAAAACATTGACAAAACATTTTGTGAAGAAAGAAGATGGTCTGACTGACTTGATGAGCGCCCCTAGTTACACTTTATTATTTATATGGATACTAGTGTGGGCACTTGTGGGACTTAAAGGCAGTACTTTTACCATAAAAAATATATAGGCTCTTCCATTATGATTGTTACACTATTTCTACATGTTAAGCACAAAAAAATTGAAAACTAGGATCTAATAATGATTTTTTTTATTAAAAAAATATCATCTAATTTTGGGATCAAACTTGGCAGATGATTGAATCATATCTTTCTGGATGACTTTTCTGGATTGATAACCAGAGATAAAAGGTTGAAATTAATTGAATACGGAAATGAACATGTTGAATACCCTCTACTGTGGTGTCTATGGATGGAAAGAAATGAGAGATGCTTCAACAACAAGGAGAGGACTATGGGAGAAATCTGGGACTTTTTTGTATTTTCTTTGGTTCAATTGTTTTCCGCCATTGTGCTCAAGGGAGGGAATGTTAATGAGTTTTTGAATGCTTTTCAGCTTGCTAGAGTGTAATTAGGTCTCACTGATGTATACTTCCTGTGTACTTCGTCTTTGCCTAGTTGCACTCATTCAATAAAGTTATTACTTATAAAAAAAAAAAAACATGTTGAATACCCCGATTGAAAATCTTTGCGTTTCATGGATGATAAACCAGTATGTGAAGGCTACTAAACATGCTACCTTCAATTATAAGAGGAAAATAAAGTGGAAGGATTAATACCCACTGTTTCCCTATTGTATTCCATCATCTTGTATTGGGGTCCAATTGTGGAAACGGGACAGAATTTTCTTTTTTTTTTTTCTACCTTGTGGAGTTAAGTGTGACACTTGGATTTGCAGTTCTGCTGCTGCTTCTTATCATTACTTATTAAAGAAAATATAGCGACCTTCAATGAGGTTGTTTTTCATTATTTTCATATAGCATTTGCAGTTATCAGTGTCGGGTCCATTTCTCGGCTTTCTGTATGCTGCATATAGCAATAGCATAATTCATCTCATGTTCTTTGTTTTTGTCTTCCAGCTGGCGTGAAGGGGTTGTCACTGAAAAGAACAAGAAAGATGAGACAACATTAAATGTCCATTTTCCAGGTAAATGTGTCTTTTTCTGGGGTTTCTTTTGGGGGGGTGGGGAGGGATGAATACTTATGATTTTTATTTGCTCCCTATTATTGCATAGTGACCCATTTAGTGGAAATGACTCACTATCGTGTTCTTGCAGCTTACGGAGAAACATCAGTTGTGAGAGCCTGGCACCTTCGGCCTTCTCTCATTTGGAAAGATGGGGAATGGGTCGAGTGGTCCAATTTGCAAGAGAATGTCCGCACTTCCTGTGAGGTGAACTTTAGTTTTTCTTATGCTTGTTTGTCCAATTGATACTGATGCTAAATTTCTTCTTCAGGGTGATACACCGAAGGAAAAGCGACTCAAGTTGGGCAGTCTGGTGGCAGAGGCCAAAGGGAAGGATAAGGTGTTCAAGAGTAGGGTTGTTGAATCAGGAAAACTGGAAGAGTCAAGATTACTGGATTTATCAGCGACCGATAAGATATTTAACATTGGTAAGAACAGCAGAAATGAGAATAGGCCAGATGCGCTCAGAACTTTACGGAGTGGTTTGCAGAAGGAAAGATCCAAAGTTATTTTTGGGGTTCCTAAGCCTGGAAAGAAGAGGAAATTCATGGAAGTAAGCAAACATTATGTTGCAGATCAGAGCAATAAGATCACTGAAGCAAATGATTCAGTTAAATTTCAGAAATATACAATGCCTCGAGGATCAGGATCCCGTGGATGGAACAATAGTTCAAAAAATGATATGAAGGAAAAACAACGAGCTGAAACCAAGCCCAGAGCTCTTAAGTCCGGAAAAGCACAAAGTCTCTCTGGGAGAATTATTCCAGCAAAGGACAACCTTTTGAGTGCAGTTTCCGCTCCTGACGATGCCACCCTAGCAGATCTTTCAGCAAAAGATAAGGATTCTGCAAGTCATGCTGAGAACGCACCAGGAAAGAATAACAAGTTGGAAATTGGATCACTTTCTAGCGCTGAGGGAACTACAGAGGGCCCACTTCTATTTTCTTCTCTGGCTCCCTCATCAGATGGATCCTCCAGGAAAGTTTCCACATCAAAGGCCAAATCTGTAAGGGCGAATAAAGGAAAAATTGCCCCTGCCGGTGGAAAGTTGGCTAGAATTGAAGAGGACAAAGTTTTTAATGGCAACCCTGCAAAATCAACCTCTGAAGTTGTTGAGCCTCGCAGATCTATTCGCAGAATTCAACCGACATCGAGAGTAAGTTTTTAATAACATCCATATAATTTTAGAATATATTGTTCTGGTGCGGTGCCAATAAATCTTCACTCAAATGGCATCTCTGCCTCCCTTAAAATCAATAGAGGATGAAATAATGGGTCTGTGATCCACCAGGTGCACACAAAATGCTCCTTGTAATGGCATGTGTAATGCATCTAAGTGCCTTCATGTACATAAGAAGTATACAAGCGGAAACACCTAAATACAAACTATGAACTAGGAACTAACAACCTCTACAAAAAGGAACAAATATCCCCATTACAAAAAGGAACAAGAGTTTTCTCCCAAATGCAAAGAGTTTGAAGAAAAAACTCTCTAAATTCTCCCAATGGGAGTTAGCCACCCGATGGAAAAATTTAGTACATTTTTCTCATTCCTTTAACCATAGGGCTCGTGACTTTTGTCTCCAAGAGATTTCCTCCACGAGAAGCACCTTCTCCAAATCTGAAGTGATGGCTGATTTCCTACAAGAGTCTCAACTTAAAGAGGATCGTTCATCTCCCTTCCCTCCAAACCCCTTAGTGCTCCATAAGGGACAGTTCTTTATTATTAATGTGACCAAAAACTTAAATTTCCCACCTTACCAGGTCCCTCTATAAAGCTTTCAACTTACCCACCAAAATGAAACTTGTTGATTCCTCAAACGAATATTGTAGAAATATTAATAACATGTCATTTTTAATTATGAAAAAAAATGAGATATTCTATTAGTTTGGTTGATGAATTATGACACTAATTCTATCTCTATGACCACCATGACCTCATGTTCTTGACAAAACCCTTGGTTTTCAGCCACATATTTTTGAACTTAAATATATTTTTCCTTCATGGATGCCTCCACAATCCAGTACAACGGATAAGTGAATCGTGATCCGAGCAAACTATCCAATCTCTTTTGAAGCAAAGTAGAATAATGTGCCTCCTAAGAAGGGGACACCAAAAATCTGTACAAACGAGATCAGGCCCGATTATTAGACCAAAGTAAATACACTACCTATGAGTGGTAAGTCCACCAAGTCCATATCGAATATAAAATCAGCAAACTTGCCCATTGCCTGACTATACCATACTTCTCCCTATATAAAATCATCATATGCCTTCTGATTTTGTGCCTTTTCTGCTTTGATTTCGCTGGCTACAGCTACTAGAAGGATTGCAAAGCTCGTTGACCATCTCAAAGATTCCTTCCGTTTCGCATGACAAGGGTCACAAGAGTCTTATTAGGACTGCATCTAGGGGTAAGATGTTTGTTACCTGAGGACTTCTATAATTTAATGTTGTGGCAATCTCAAGTCTTCTCTGGTGTGTACTGTATGTGAACTAGAACTAATTGCCTGATTTTTTCAGGGAGCAACCATGGTTGAAAGGATCATTTGCAGTGAAGGGTTCCAGTTCTGAGAATCAGAGTTATTGGATGACCAACACCAAGAATAGTTTGTGTATATTTACAGGAGGGGATGAGTTAGGAATGGAAATTCTTGCTTCCTATGGTTTTAGTCAAATATGTAGTCGGTAGATAAATATTGTTTTTAGTTTTGTCACAAGTATTATTACTGTAGGTCCTCCCTCCCTTGGTAAGTTGTATATGGAAAATTCTCCATGTAATTTGGCTTGAGAATTACTGAGGAAGCTTGTAGATGATGATCAAATCAGGAGATGTTGCTGCTGCGCGCCTACCCGATGCTAACTTCCTCGATGTGATTGTCTCTCTGCGCGCATGCGTGCGTCGGTGCGTTTGTTTCTTTTTCATTGCAGCCCTATCCCCTTCCCTTTCCCTTTCCCTCCCATTTAAGAACCATCTTGTTACGTTGTATTGCTCCTTCACTTTCTACCGAGTTCTTTGGTGCCACCTTTGGATAAAAAACGAATAATATTTTACTTTTTAAACAATTTGTTATGAAATTTACAAATCAGTATAATATCTTTTATTTAATTGACACGTTGGCTTCCTCAACGCTGACTTGAAGTAGAAATGATTTAACTGAAGAGAAATGTTATTTTGTTCATTCATTTTGGCTGTTATTTTGACTGTTTATGTATTTATTTATTTTTTAAATATTGTTATTTTATTTACTGATAAGAAAATGACTATTAATGTATTGATATTTTTTATTATATTTTTTTAAAATATTTTAAAATGATAAAAACAAATAAAAATAAAACATTTGAAAACAAATAAACAGATAAATTAGACCTAGTGGTGCAACTCACAGGCGGAAGCAGCAGACAAAGTAGCCATTTTGGAATGATAAGTTGCCACGCAGAACTATAGGTATGGCATTAGAGAACTGAATACTGCTAACTCATATACTTAGAATGATCACCAATTGAAATATAGCAGATTTTACTGTCATCAACTCCAAATAAAACTGACATTCTGAAGAATACCAAAGGAATAATTCTACTGCAAGTTGGTTTTAGAAAGTTAATGAGTCTACTTTAATTTAAAAAATATTATCTTCATTTTTAATCAAGTTTTTTATTTCTATACAAAAAACAATCCAATCAAACTTATTACATCTATGAAAACAAGATTGAAAAAGAGGATAATTTGTTTTTGTTAAATCAAAACCAACCCTCCATCGACTCTATGTAGAATTTATTCATACCAAATTCATAGCACGAATAAACATTTTGTTAACTCAAAATACTGCCGCAGTTTATGTTTGTAGAGTACCCCGAACTATTTATAAACAATTGCAGCTTCATTCCTTTGAAGCCCCCTATACAATTTGCAATATCGGTCAAATTAGCAATCCAAACAGACATACTGAACGGCAACTAGATGCCTGTCGTTCTGGACTAAGACTTCTTCCCTGTCACGATTAATTAAAAGGTGCCGCACTAAAGATGAACAGGCTGGCAGAGCTACTGCAATCTCTGGTCAATGTAAGAACTAGTTCCATCTACAATATTACATTTGGGACAGTTCTTTTCTTCATCTCTCCAGTCGGTCATTCTTTTCACCCATCATCTCACCTTTGTCTAAAAGAAAATGCATCATCCTCTTCCCTATCTCTCTTTTAGTATTTGAAGACTCTCTACCTTGATTCCTTAACCCTACGTGGATCTAATCTTTGTGACGGATTCCATGGCAACTTGTTCTGTGTGATGATTTTCGTTGTTGCTCTTGTCATCATCATTGAATGGTTTCTCACAAACGCAGGAGTATGGATATTCATGAAACTCTCCTCGTCCGGGTCTCATCTCGTCTGGCTCTCCCATGAAGCCTCTTTGGCATGACTTTACCTTTCTTGCAAATGTATCCCATTCCATCTTTTGCCTTGCCATGAACAGAGCACTAAGCTTCTTTGCATTTGGTCTGATAGTCCTCCTATGACCCATGTACCTCCTTTGATCCAAGAAACCAAATCAACCAAAAATAGTTTAGAACATATTTAGAAAAACAAAATACCAAACAAGCAGAAGATTGGAAACACAAGCAAGATTAGGATTATAGTGACAACAATGATGACTAGCATGCAAAGCAAATTCTTGAGTCCAGTGTTAAGATATAAGAGCATGGGCTCAAATTTCAAAAGCAGCCATTTCATGATCTCCACATTCACCAACAAACTAGATCCATACTTTATTCAAATCTAAAATCTATATCACTTGCAACTAGATGAGCCCACACCCATTCCTCACCACTTTGTGTCCTCTTTACTTTGGTCTCCTGAGGAATCAAACTATCAAAGTACATTTAAGAGAACCCTTGGTATAGAGATAACGCTTAGAAGCCTTAGGTTGTGTTTGGATAGTGGAGTAATCTGATTGAATATTTTATCATTACTTTACCTCCTTTTTACTACTTTTTATTACTATTCAATATTTTATCATTACTTTTTCACTACTATTCACAGATCATATGAGATCACCTCACTACCCAAACGTAGTATCCCATGCTAGTTTTATTATCACCTCACTATTCATTATTTTATTATTACTTTTTACTTTTATTCACTAGTATTTCTTACTTTTTTATTACTTTTTTACTATTATTCACATAATATCTGTAATTACCTCACTATTCAAACGCAACCTTACTCACGGTACAGAAATCAATCAGGACACCTAAATTTAAGAAGTATTTTTCTAATGGAAAATAAATAAAGGGAATCAAGGTTACATGAAAAAATTCAGCACATTTGCAGATATCCCAATTTATGTCCACCATTCTCATCTTTTGTTTGGTTACTGCAATAAAGTTTGTAAGCATCAGCATTCTTGGAAAGAGACACAATGAACCTGATTTCTTACCTGCGACCAGCAAGAATCTTCGCCATATTTCCATTATTATTTGTGACGAACACATCACTCTCATCACAGACAATGTAGTCAATGGCAGCCAAGCGCGAAGAGAAAGGAAGAAGAGGTTTTAACTCTTCATTAGCAAGCAGCTCCTTTGTATAGAAGTTTGGGAAGAGTTCCCTAAGAGGCCGGAGAGTTTCTTCTCCACCATATATCTCTCCCGATGCAACATAGAGATAAGTGTCATTTGCAAAACCAAGTGCCCGCAACATCAAACCCACTTCATGAGGAGTAAGTGGGCATTTCCCTCGTTTCCGCTCTCCCTCAGGGCTTAAATCCTGTGCATAATAACCAAGGAAGAGACGGCATGTAATTCAGATAACAGAGAATTTATGGTTCTTATAAACTGAAAATACAAGTTACAAACCCATACTTCTTTTGGATAAGTAATCGAAGAATGTATCAATAAACCCATAGAAAAATACACCCTTAAGCCGACACTCCATCCTTATTTATACATAACTGGGTCCAAAAATCCTTGGGCAGAATGAATAGTTAGCATCTTCTCTCATATTATAATAATAAAGAAATTGAATCTATTCATTTTCCGCATGCTGGAACTATTGGAGATTAAACATGGCTCCATAGAAATTATCCTAGACTTCAATCTTTACCTCCCATTTTATTCAAATATTCATGTTGGGCCTCGCTTAATGAAGGGCCTAGGCCCACATGACAAGAAGATTGTAATTACTAAATTCACACTTTTCCTATTAACTTAACATTTGTGGGATAATTAGGGATTTATCATATAAGCATGCTACTTTGGCAGAACTACCGGTAATTGAACAACAGGGTACAACATGCAGTTTAAAATATGTAATGATGGCAATCTCACCGGTAATGTATTCCATCGTTTTCTAATTTCACCAAGCTCATATCTTTCCTTCTCACCCCCACCATAATAACAGCCAGAAAATGCTAGCATATCAGGTTCAAACCTGTAACCAAAACAGTATCAATCAAACTAATGAATCCAAGCGTAAAAAAAATACGTGTATATATGCTAGCATATAGGTCTGTATGCATGCATTTCTGAATGTTGTTTACATTTATCTGTTAGTAAAAATGAAACTGAAATCCTTGGTAACTTGATAAGAACTTAAAAGTAGATGGCCTTAAAAAAATGGAGCATTTATTTCAGCTATCTAAACAGAAAAATATTCGAGGTAAGGAGAATAGAGCAGTCTTATCATTAGCTTCTATGATTGTAATTTTGAGGGTCAATACCCAGTGCTAGATACAGGGCCACCCAAGTCAAAGTAGATGTTCTATGGGACTACATTAGTTTTTAGGTTGTATTATCCTTTGGTGGTTAACTCAGCCAAGAACTGTAAACTAGAGATTTCAATAAAATGCAAACTTGGAGAGGAAAAAGTTTAAAAGAATATTCAAAGAAATGAGAGAAAAGGAGGGGGAGGGGAGGGAGGGGGGCAGGGGCGGGGGAGGCATTGTGCATATGTATAATTATTCCCACAACATCAACATTGTCACTATTTTATTGTTGGACATCTGCTGATGTGTACAGTATCTCCTATGCAACACTTCAATTGCCTTGTGAAAACCAATAGATAGTTGTTGAAGCAGATACTATCAGATAAGATAAAATTTTCCAAGTGATTTAATAAATAAATGTCCAATGCCATACTTGAGAATATTCTGTATTTACCTTGACCTGTTGGTATGATTTGTTTTCATCAATATGGCAGTTAAATTTAGAAGTTGCAGTTCATTCTATTACACAAAAAATATATATATTCTACCTAAGCTACTCATCAAAAAACGCTTCTAAATATAAGTTACAGGGACAAACCTCAAGTGAATTGCAATGAAACGTTTTGCCATCTCTCGCATTCTTAAAGCAAGTCCTTGACCAAGCTCTTGTATAGGTTTTGTGAATCTTAAGGCATGATAATTAACTCGGCAACGCAACTTTTGTAGCTCCTCATCAAGATTATTTGCAAGTCTATAATCAAATTTTGTCAATTGCACAACCTGCGAAATTTCCTTTGTGTTTATTGCCTTATAACCAATCAATAAAAAATTTAACTCCCCAATAAAGGACCAGCTTTGATCAGGGATTATGATATTAGAACATTATCAGAACATTACATTGACAGTTATAAGGGATTAAATGCATTATAATGTCACAAACATCCAAATGTTTGAACTTTAAAGAAACTTGAGGTTGTGCCTAAAATGAATATGAAACCAAAAGTTTGATCATGCATATACCCAACAATCACTTAAAAAGGGCATGAATTATGAATTGAGAAAAGTGGCCTTACACGTCTCCTCAAGAGTAAAGGGAGAACTTGATCAAGATAATATTCTGGGGCAGATTTCCTTGGGACACGCATAGTATAAGGAGGTTTCTCCATTGATCGCATGACCTTATCAGGAACTCTTTTGACAACAGTCACATCTTTCGCAAGGGAAGAAATGAACCAATCAACATCAAAAATGTTGATGAATTCGCTGCATGCCAAATAAGGTAACCTCAATAAGATAATTGTTGTAGTCAAATATAATCATCACAAACTTGGGGGGTCAACAATTAAAGTTAAGTGAAACTGCCAAGGAATTAGAGTCTCCACTTACCTATCATCTTTCCAGTAGGAGTGACGATCCAACTCAGGTACAACTAACGTAGCATTTAGAATCCGTGCGACAACTACAGCATCAACAATCTGTGGGCAAGAAAATTACATTGTCATCTCCATAAGGCTAACATGTTCAGTGTTTTGGTCATATTAAGCTCATTTCAAAATAGAAAGATGGAACCTAATTCAAATTGCCATCCCTAAAACCAAGCCAAAATTAATAGGTCAAAACAAATAAGTACAGAAGGAAATTTATTGGCATATGCTGATGTAATTGATGTAAGTAATATATCTACTGGAAGAAATTTCAGGGAGAAGTAGCACAACAAAAGTTGCTTTCACTTACTCCCGTTCTTTGTTGGTTCAGCCCTCCACTTGTTGCAATAAGCAAATAGCCATTTGATGATTGCTCGCGAACTGAAGCTAGATTCATATAAGCAATGTTAGCATTTAGCCGATAAACATGTAAAAGTATATTTCAGATGTCTAAAACAAACTCAATGTTGAGTGTGGATATTTTCATATCATATCATATCATATATAAATAAGCATGGGAGATGATCAAGAAAAAAAGTTCCTATCATATAAGATAATCCACTAGGAGTCAATTAATGAATTAAAATAGAACTGCAGTAATGTTCCTGTGTTACCCCAAAAATTTGAGCAAAAACAGGAGTAGCGTTGAAATTAAGTTGAGAACTACCAACAACACATAGACAGATGCACGGTTTCAATTTCAGTATTTTCTATCTGTGTGCTTGGACTAATTATTTTTCATTATTCAATAAAATTATCGATTACCTTTATCAAAACTAATAAAATTTGCAATGTACAACTGTATCCAATATGCCTAGTTAATAAGCCCTTGGAGTTTTGTAACTGGCTTTTGCCCATTGATTTATATATAATATATTTTACTTATCAAAAAATAATTTGCAATGTACAACCGCTACTAGGATTTGAAATGCCCAAAGTTCCCTTGCCAAAAAAATGCAATAACGTAAGCAAAGGTGCATTGGATCAGGCAGAGAGTTGAAATTACTGAAATAAAAAAAGTTTGGAGCACATATTGCAAAATGGATGGTAATTTGAGGGCGCAAAGTGGAGTTTCCCAAAAGCTTAAAGAAGTACCATTGAGCAACATGTCAAATAAGAAAATGAGGGGCAAGGTTGTACAGTGGTTCATTTATAAAGAGAAATTCCTTCTAAGCTAGGAATTCGTTCATTGCATCAAAAGAATCTATTACATAAATAATTAAGCCAAATCGAAGGCAGATGGGCCTCAAAAGGATCTAGTGAAATTGAGGCTGTGATTACTGCACTATAACTTCTAAAAAGAATTTTAAAAGTTATAGCGAAGTAATGAGTGGGGGGATGGGTTTCCAAGGAGGGTAGGGGGTCTTATGGAGTGAGCCTTTGGAAATTCATAAGAAAAGGGTGGAGTACTTTTGCAAAATTTCTAAAATTTGAGGTGGGGGATGGGGCACACATCCGTTTCTGGTCGGAGGTGTGGAGTGGGGACAGCCCTCTTTGCACCGTCTTTCCCGCTATTTTTAATTTAGCTGAAAATCGACAAGCAGCAATTTCAGAAGTGCTTTGTCGTGTAAATGGGACAGTAACTTGGAATGTGACCTTTAATAGAAATTTCGAGGATTGGGAAATTGATGAGTTGGCAGCCTTTTACAGTTTTTTGTATTCAACAAAGCTTGGAGGCAATGGGGGTGATCGTATAGTGTGGAACAATATGGGAAGAAAGAAGTTCTCGGTTAAATCATTCTATAAGGCCTTAACTGTACAACAGCCCAACTTTTTCCCATGGAAGGGCATATGGAAAGTCTCAATGCCACCTAAAGTCGCATTTTTTGTTTGGACAGCCGCACTTGGAAAGATTTTAATGATGGATAATCTAAGAAAGCGAGGCATGGTAGTTATGGAGTGGTGCTTTATGTGCAAAAGGAGTGGGGAATCGGTTTTATAGATCACTTGCTTCTCCATTGTGAGGTGGCTGTGGAGATGTGGGTGAGCACCCTTAGTAGAGTCGGGCTGAGTTGGGTTATGCCTAAAAGTGTGGTGGAGTTACTTGCATGTTGGAATAGGCCTAACTCTAGTGCTCATCTGACAACGGTGTGGCGGATGATACCTTTGTGGCTAATGTGGTGTCTATGGTCAGAAAGAAATGATAGGTGCTTCAACAACAAGGAGCGCACCATGGGGGAATTCTAGAATTTTTTTGTATTTTCCCTTTTACAATGGTTTTCAGCAATTGTATTGAAGGGCGGGAATGTACATGAGTTTTTAGCTTCTTTCCAGCTTGCTAGTATGTAGTTAGAATGTAACTAGGCTTCTCACTTTGTATACTTCCTGTGTACTTGGATTTTGCCTAGTTTTTTTCAATAAAATCAACTACTTATCAAAAAAAAAAAAAGAATTTTAGAAACTCCAGTTATTGCTGACAGAATGGTACTCGAAACACTAGTAGTACATCGCATTCCAGAACACTACTTTGCTCCCAATGGCCAATATTCATAGTTGAAGTAATTAGTAGAGAACTGTCCCGGTGAAATTAGAAAAAAAAATAACTTACGAGCAAAATGCCGCCCTCGCTTGGCGCAGCCATAAAAGTACTTGGAATACTTGGATTTCCATATATCAATTGGCTCACGACGACCCCCATCCTTCAATTTTCCACAATAATAAAAAGATCAACGTAAGGTCATAAATGCGAACGTTTTTTAAAAGTTTCAAAACCGGCACAGTTAATTTCACAGAACAATTCCGAAACAATAACATTTCAATTGAATTCAGTTCAACTTAAACACCGTTTTGAGAGAGAGAGAGAGACGAAGTTGTACCAGTCTAGAGTAGAAGCTTGGGTTGGCGAAGTGCTGAGAGTACCAGTCAAGATCAGAGGCGACGTGGCCGGTGAATAGCGAAATCAAGCCCAAGCCAAAAAGCATCAACCCGCAGACCACCGACCAGGAGATCTTCTTCCGGGGGAATGACGTCGTCGCCGTCGATCTCCAATATGAATGCTTATTATCGGAGATATTGCTGTTGCTAGAATAGCCATTGTGGCCCTGTAAGAGAGCCAGTTTGTTGGCCGATATCAAGCTAAACCTCCATGCCTTAGCCACTGCCATCAAGACACCCTAGATTCCACCCCTTCCTCGATTCCATTACACGATAACTCCAAAAGCCATTCCCGAATCTCAGACGAAGTTCGGTGGTCAAAGTGAGTGAATGACGAAGGAAAGAAAACCCTAATTAAAGCGCGCTCGCGCTGTGTGTGTATGTGAATCACTGTTGTAAATTGTGAGGTTTGGAATGGAATGTGGGGAAACTGTGAGAGGTTTTAGAGAGAGAGAGAGAGAGGGAGAGGAGAGGAGAACGAGAAGCAAGGAAGAAAGTAGAGACGAAGCACTCATAAATTTCTCTGATTTCACTTTTTGCTTTTCTTTATTTGCTGTAAAAAAGGAAAAAAAAAAAAACTAAATTTACGGAAATTGTTAACCATTAATGAAGTAAAATCTGAAAATAACAAAAAATAAATAATAATAACGACAACACAGCTTTCAGTTTTCCCGCAACGTTCAAACCGCCGGCCGCTATGTTACCACCACTGTACAGTAACTAAATTAAAGTTATAAATCTGCAGTACATATCTTTATATTATTAATATGACAAGATTTAACTTTATAAAAAAAAAATTATAATTAATTTTTATCTTAAATTATATATTAAATAATTATAAATATATCATTATTTCAATACAGATAAATAATAATGTTGTTTTGGTTCTACGAAACCCCCTTATTTCTTTTTGTTGGTAAGGATGAAAGCTTGATAAAACCAACTCAGCCCTAAATTAAACAGAGGCTTGTATGGTCACGTGTCATTTTTTTCTTCATTTTTATAATTAACTTTAAAAATATTTATTTATTTTTTATTTTTTATCATTCTTTTATTATTATATATAATATATGTGACAGGAGATACTATATTCAGAAGTAAAATATAATAGGTAGGCTCTAATAATTTATTATCGCAATACAGCTATAATGCGATGATGTTGAGAATTAAAACAATGAAGAGCATTACCCATAAATCATTTCTTTAATAGTTGGGAACCAAGTCTCTCTATCGACCAATCTAAAATTGTTAAGCATGGTGTATCTAATCTCGTTGCAATGTTTCACCGAAAATGCTCTTTGTATTTTTTCCCTTTTTATTTGCTTAACATTATATGCTGATATGTCCATTATTGATTTATTGAAAATTATAAAATTTAAATTTAAAATAATTTTTTTTTGATAAAATAGATATTATATATAAAATTATAAGAGCACTCTCAATGGAATAGCTAATTATGAGATTTTTGTAAAATTTAACTCAAAGTGTTAAAAAATACACTACATTAGACTTTTTAAAATAAAGATATTATGAAAAAATGAATAATATTTACGCTACATGTATCGCAACACTGTTCATCTTCAAATTATTTTATATTATTATTTTTCTTCTTTCCGCTACAGGTCATCTTCAACTATCGTGGGGTTCAAGTCAAGGTTCGACCCACCACGCCAAGGTTCGACCCACTGCCAGCCAAGGTTCGACACACCGCTGGCATTACTGGTATCGTCTCACGCCGGCAACCAACTCCAGACGATCCCACCGCAGGAAAGTCTATTGTTGTCTCTCATGCGCTACTTTGACGCTGAAAATGGGTTTCGGCGTTTATGAGTTTTGTTCATTGCTGGCATCGCTTCACGTTGGCGACCAATCCTTGAAGATTTCAAACCATTCTCGGCCATTGTTTCCAAACCAGACATTTTTTTTTAATTTGTAAAATAAATTTAATTAAAATAAAATAGGAATATTTTAAAAAATATAGAGAAAAAATAAAGATACTAATAGATAATAAAATGTAAAAGTGAATAGTTAAAATAAAAAAGTAAATTTTTAAAAGTCAAATTTGAAGCAAAAATAACTACTCTATTAAGCGTACTTCAAACCTATACTCTTTCATGTTCAACTATTTTGTCAGAGTCCGCCACCTGGATTGTATTAAAACCATCAACTCTCCTATTTGTTTGCTAAAGTAAGGACCAATTTATAGAACTCAATTATCATACTTATGTTTTAATTTGTGAATAGTTGTATTAGCTATTACAATATGTTTATTGTGCTCTCCACTCTCTTTTATACCAGTTATTATTTTGTTGTAATGCTTAGAGAAAAAAAATATTTTTTATTATTATCAAAGAAATATTAGGTATACCATAAGAACTACAAAAAAAAAAATCACAAGCTCGAGCGACTTGAAATGATATATTAAATCTACTAATTTTACAATCTAATATATCAAATCAAAATATTTCAATTTAAGAAAAAAAATTGAAATTTTGTATAGGTATAACATTTATCTTATTATTATTATTGAAAGGAAGTGTCTATTAGACTTACCACAAGAATAATATCTAGGAAGGACTAAATTAATAAGTGAAATAATCAAAATGCATGCCTCAATTTCATACTAAACTGATAATATTAGTATCGATTGAAGGGTAGGAGCAAAGATTTGGATCCATAATTTAGTTGTGCATTTAATTAATATTGAACTCTTTATACCATTTAGGCGACATTTTGTTTTTACCCATTAGTATTGGTGTTCATCCAACTTCGTAAGTATTTTTAGAGAAAAATCATTATCAATCTAATAAGACCCATAAAATTCGGATAAAATCGAGTTATTCATATTGAAGTTGATTGGTAAAGTATATCATTTATATCACTTAAATAATAAGATTTGATTCGTAAAATTTAAATTTTAAAACATATTTGTCAAATCAAATTATGTCATATAAACACTTTATTAAATGTGTTTTACACTGACGTGAAAATATAATTTTTTGACAAAAAAAAATTCCTTAAGAAAAAAATACAACATTCTCTTGATTTTTTTTATTCAAAACTTTAACCAAGGATCCGTGAGCTAGCTCAATAAATTTCCAAATATTTGATTTTACCGTGACCCTCCCACCACATCACTTGCATGCAATTAATTTGGTTTTTAGAATTTTATCAAAGAATATTTGTTAATTTTGTATAAATTACTAACTTCTGAGAAAAATATAAAACATACAAGCTGATTATTGAGTATTATTTGTCAAGGGTTGTGGCTCAATTACCTTTGAATTCAGGGATTTGTTTTAAGGGGGCAAGTAAAACTAATACAAAATATATAAAATATTTTTTATTCTATTTCTATATATTTTTTTATGCGATATAGAATAATCTGATATTAAAATCTACAACAAAAATAAAATACATTTGATATAATCTATATATTTAAAAAATATAATATGTCAAGAATATGTGATCATAATAAAAAAAATATTAAAAATACGTTAGAAATTATCTAACTTCTTTTTATTTTTATTTTTATTTATAATAAAAATATGTTATTGTATTATTATATCATTTTATTTTATATGAGATGTATTTTATTTTTAGATTAAATTAAATTTTGTAGAGGGGGTCAAAATAATTAAAAAAAAAACCAATACAAGATAGAATTAATATTATCCTACTAAATTATAAAAAAATTAATTTATATTATTCTTTTCTTTAAAAACACCTATATTATTTGAAAAAGGGTGGGACTAGGGGAACCCCTCGCCCAACATGACTCTCCAATGATTACATATAGTAATTCTTGAATTAATATTTGAATATGAATTTTCTTTAAACCATCAGTATTACCCGCTTAAGAATTTAATGAATTTTTTTTTGTATTTGTTTTCTCAAAAAATCTCATTTTATCTTATCCCTTCTCATTTCAAACTCATTATTATACCTTTTCAAATTTCATATAAAATAAAATAAATAATTTAATTTTTTCAAATTTCAAAACAACTTTTTTAACTTTTAAAATAACATTAATATTAAAAAAAATATTTTATAAAAATATTTTATTATTATTTTGATTTTTATCTCATTTCTAAAAACAAACTACCCCAAGTCACTTGAAAGAGCCTCAGTAACTTCATCGTCTAAATTCCTTATGTCCAATTCAATAATAATAAATAAATAAATAAAAGTAGACATTATCCTACCAAATAATGTTATTCATCTTTCTAATTTTTATCATTTTTTTATTATCTCATAATGTAATGTTAGATAATTAAAAATTATTTATTATATTCTACTTATAAACTTATCATCTAATATCACGAAAGGATAATAAGGAAAGAATGATGAGTATATATATATTTTTTATCTTACATTAGTGAGAGTAGCTATATATATTACAAAAAATTCGAACTTTTATGACTAATCATTTCCAACAAAAAATCAATTTGCAACTTATTTTAATTAAAAACAATCATTTATTAAAAATAATTGATAGTAAAAAATCTGTTTTCTTATAGCTCTGAGCTAGCCCTAAAACCTTAAAAAAAAAAAAACTGCATGCAAAAGTACCTCTATGTTGTCTTTCTTTAGGAAAATTGAGTTTAATGTCTTTTCCGAGTACGTGTAACAATGGAACCCACGAATGGCGACAGCACTAGAAGCACCGGTCAATGGTCACATGTTCATGCATTGTTTTATCGCCAAATTCCAATGGCCTGAAAGGAGTGGGGATTCTTTTTGTTCGTACGTGTACAACCAAGATACCCTGGCACTACTAGTGTTGTTTTCAAGTGCTCCTACGTTGTTGTCTTCCCTTTTTTCGGTTCGTGACCCAAACTTTCCACTTCTATTCCATTCCGATTTCCGACCGATATGTATATTCACGAGTTTTGTATTCTTTTGAGCATGGTTTGTGGGGTCTTCGGACATGTCCTTGTTCGGATTACCCTTTAAACACTTCACTTGTCATGATATGGAGAAAGAAAAGTCAGATCATTAGAAGATCTCAGTCCACATATAAACATATTAAATGGATTTTACAGTATTTATTGAATATTTAATATTGTCTAAATTATTTAAATGGACAATAAAAAATGTTGTACAAAATCCTCATGTATTTATCTCTCCCACTTGGTTTGAGAAGCATGAACAAATAAGTTTGAGATCTCAATCCTAACCATGTATTTATCAAATCTTACTAATTATTTTCACAAATGAGATGAGTTAAGTTGAAAGTAAAGTTAAAAGTTAAAATTTTTTTTATTAGAATATATATTTTTAATATTATTTTTATTTTGAGGTTTAAAAATGTTGAATTATTTATTTTATTTTGTGATAGAATTTGAAAAATTATAATAATTAAATAAGATAAAATAAGTTAAGAGGAGTCGTGAAAAACAATGAGGCTAGGTCTCCTTTGGTTATGCAGTTTAGATAAAATGAGATGAGATGTTTTATTGAAATTTGAATAAAATATTATTTTAATTTTAGAACTTGAAAATTTCAAATTGTCCATTATATTTTGTGTAAAAATTTATAATGATTACATGAAATGAGATAATTTAGTATTGTGTAACCAAACCAGCCCTAATCAGTGTTTTTAATACCGTATCGTACCATACCAATCAGTATGGCCAGAATATTCCGTATCTGCTAATCATCCGGTACAATTTAGGGTGCTGTTTCGTATCAGCTAGTATTTCGGCCGTACTAGATTTTGGCTATTCACTTTTCTTTTTTGTTATTTTTTTTACCTTAATTTATACAAGACTAATTACATATATATTTACATATATAATTATTCATATATTGATAATTATTTTGAAATATAATTTATATATTTATATATATAATATATTTATATAGAGAGTATTTTGAAATAATACACGAAATGATATCGATATCAAAATATTTCGTTTCAATAATTTGACTGATACGTTCACCGATACGATAATCAAAACATTAACCCTAATGGTAAGAGCTCCACTTTTTGCTGGAAATGACTTGGGAGAATATGATTGAGTGTGATTTTGTGAAATTTTCGGCAATTATTTGGATGTAAATATTATAATTATATAATTTCTTTCAAGTTCTTGTAAAAAAGGAAAAATATTGTCCCAACTTGAGAATTTTAAGTAAAAGAGAAATATATAAAACAGATCCTACAATATTTATTAGTCATTGAATACCGTCTAAAAGTTTAATATATAGTAATTATATGTATTCCAGTGCTTATTTTATTTGTTTATGTCTTCCACTTTAGACCCTTAAATTTAAGAAAGAACTTAAGAGAATCTTTTGACTCAAACATATATATAGTTAATCAAAATTTGTATCCTTTGACACAAGACTTGACCTAAAATTTTGAAGGTTCTATTGGTTCCTTTGATCTTCTAGGTTTTTTTTTTTTTTCTAATTCTATTTATAACAACTATCAAAAAATAATTCTAGAGATTGTCAAAACTCTAATATTTCTGTTAACATTGTGTTTTGCCCACCTGTGGGCCGACTTTCAAGAGCTCAAATCTTTTGAGCTAGGGCATACAAAAACGACATAGAAGAAGAAGATAGAAGAGGATGACCTTGAAGGTTGAAGAGTCTTCAATACTTCAGTTAATGAGAGCTTTGAAAGTTTATGCATTCTGGAAGTGTAGAAAGTAGATTATCCAAAATTTTCTTATATTTGGGAGTCTATTATTTATATTTGGAGTCTAGGAAAACAAATTGTACTTATCCCTATGGGACCCTCATCATTTTCACTATTTTTTTGTTAGAGATTTTAAATGCGGATTGGCCTTTACGACTACGTTATTAATGCAGTGTGGAGTCCGAGATATGACGCCATTAGTGCAGCGTGATTACCTTGCCTTTCCCATTATTGCGGCGTATTTTCCTTATCGCATCATTCCGTAGGCCTCTCTGATTGCCCGTCGATGCCTTCATGTCAAGAGATCAAATGCTCTCTTTTATCCATGTTTGCTTGATTAGATGGATACTCAAGTTCCTGGTGTTGCTTAAAGGGTGTTCCAAGATGACAGGTGTTATTCCCTATGTCGTCTTATAACTAATATGGGTTGTGCTATGTAGTATCATCTGTAGAGCTATGCTCTGTAGGTGCTAGGGCTGCCAACTCTCCTTTGGGTTGGGTCAATGGCATGACCTATTCTAGGTTCAGCTTCCTTGCTTTAACTTCCTTTTTTGCTTAGACTATACCTCACCTCTTGGACTCCTGAGAAAGGAAAAAAAAAATTCTCTTACAATTTTGATACATGATATATATTTTGATACTTATTAAATATTTAATATTGATTGAAAAATCAATACGAAAAGTAACGAATAAATACTATAATTAATTCTCTTGTTCAGGTTGTGTTGTAGTGGTGGAGCCTTATGCTTTAACCATAACTTTTGAAGATGACCCCTTTTCTTTCTTAAAAGACGCAAAACGTGTCTTCGATGCGAGGTTTATTTACTTATTAAAGGAACAAAACATGGACCCATTAATGTGGATAAGGATGCCGATCTATTAATTAATTGAGAAACCAGTTTCTAAGTCTATCAATTTACTGTTATGAAACTTAAAGAAAAGAGCTACTATTGCAAAAGAGAAATAAGAAATTCTCTCTGAAACTCTTAAGAACTGAAACTTTCTTTCTCTCTCTATTTTTTCTTATGAATTTCATTACAACTGAAGCCCCTATTTATAGGCTTTGAAATTACTATGCAAGTTACTATGCAAGTCACTATGCAAGTCACTATGCAGAATTTAAAATAATAGTGGTGGGGTCATTCACATAATTTAGTGGTGGGACAGGGGCGGCTGATAAATTTCGTTCGTTCATTTCACTCCCCCTTGAATGACCGCCAATAAAGAATCTGCCTCGTTAAAACCTTGCCAAGTAAAAACCCAGTGGGAAGAAAAACCAATGGCGAAGGAAAAAGAGTACAGTCTTCTTATGTATCCACAAGTGCTTTAAGATTGCCTCATTAAAACCTTGCAGAGGAAAACCCAGTGGGACAAAACCTCAGCGAAGGAAAAAGAGTACAATCAGCACATTTACTCCCCCTGAAAAGTGTATGACAAAAGATCTTTGAGTCTTCGCATTCCAATGTTATGCACAATCTTCTTGAATGTGGAAGTTGGTAACGCCTTTGTGAATAAATCTGCCAGATTATCACTAGATCGTATCTGCTTGACATCAATTTCACATTTTTCTTGAAGTTCATGAGTATAAAAGAATTTCGGTGAAATATGTTTGGTTCTGTCACCTTTGATATATCCTCCTCTGATTTGAGTGATACAAGCAGTATTATCTTCATATAAGATTGTTGGGCTATTATCGATCATGGGAAGTCCACACTTTTCCTGGATATGTTGAATAACTGATCTCAACCAAATACACTCTCGACTTGCTTCATGAATAGCAATGATTTCTGAGTGATTTGAAGAAGTAGCAGATAGTGTCTGCTTAACAGATCTCCATGATATGGCAGTATCTCCATAAGTAAATAAATATCCAGTTTGAGATCTACCTCTGTGTGGGTCTGAAAGATAACCTGCATCTGCATACCCAATCAATTCTGGACTTGAACCACGTTGATAAAATAATCCCATATCAACCGTACCATGAAGGTAACGAAGGACATGTTTAATGCCATTCCAATGCCTTCGAGTTGGTGCAGAACTATATCTTGCAAGTAGATTAACTGAGAATGTAATATCTGGTCGAGTGCAATTTGCAAGATACATCAAAGCTCCAATTGCACTGAGATATGGTACTTCAGAACCAAGAATTTCTTCATCGTCATCACAAGGACGGAATGGATCTTTCTTCACATCAAGTGTTCGAACAATCATTGGAGTACTCAGGGGATGAGATTTGTCCATATAAAAATGCTTTAGGACTTTCTCAGTATACATGGACTGATGAATAAAAATTCCATTTGGCAAGTGCTCAAGCTGCAGGCCGAGACAAAGTTTTGTTTTGCCAAGATCTTTCATTTCAAGTTCATTCTTTAAATATATAGCGGTTTTTGAGATCTCTTCAAGAGTTCCCACAATATTTAAATCATCAACATAAACCGCAATAATGACAAATCCGGATTCTGATTTCTTAATAAAAACACATGGGCATATAAGATTATTCTCAAATCATTCTTTCAATAGATATTCGCTTAAGCGATTATACCACATGCGTCTGGATTGCTTCAACCCATATAAAGATCTTTGTAGTCTGATTGAGTACATATTTCTAGATGTACTTGTAGATGCTTCAGGCATCTTATATCCTTCAGGGATTTTCATATATATGTCATGGTCTAAGGATCCATATAAATATGCAGTGACCACATCCATCAACCGCATTTCTAATCCTTTTGTAACAACCAGACTAATCAAAAATCTAAATGTGATTGCATCCATAACGGGAGAGTATGTTTCTTCATAATCAATCCCGGGTTTCTGCAGGAAACCTTGTGCAACAAGCCGTGCTTTGTATCGCACAATTTCATTTTTCTCATTACGTTTTCGTACAAATACCCACTTATATCCAACAGGCATTACACCCTTTAGTGTTTGGACAACAGGTCCAAATACTTCTCGTTTTGCTAGCGAATTTAATTCAGCTTCAATAGCTGTTTTCCATTTTGGCCAATCATTTCTACGTCGACATTCTTCGACGCTTTTTGGCTCACTTTCTTCATTACTTCTGGTAATGTCAAGGGCCATTTTATATGAAAATATGTTGTCGACAACAGTTTTATTTCTATCCAGAATTTCTCCAGTTTTCATGAAATGTATTGAAATCTCATTATTTTCAGGTACCTGTTCCTCTTCAGGGGAAAACATTTCATGACACACCTCTTCAGGAGGTCCATTTTTAGGAGATTTATACTCTTCAAGAGTTTCCTCTTCAGGAGGTTCTGGAATAGAAGATTTAAGCTCTTTAGGAGCACCAATTATATTTGTGGCCTGTATTGTGGGTACGTGTTCTTCAGGAACACCAAATTCATTTTGTATTCTTTTCCTTCTAGGAATTTTGTCTTTTGCACCAATAGGTCTTCCACGCTTCAGGCGTATTTTAGATTCACCTATTGCTGCTTTGACAATTTGTCCTTCAGGGACTTTAATCCTTGCTGGAGTATTAACAGCAGGAATATAAGATTTTACTACACCTTTAGTGTCAGTAAATACATCCGGTAACTGATTTGCAACATTTTACAAATGAATAATCCTTTGAACTTCCCGTTTACATTCATTTGTAGGAGGATCAAAATGAGACAGGGTCTTATTATCCCAAGTAATATCTTGTCGTGCTTCAGGCACCGACTTTTCTTTACCCATTAACGGAAAATTTGATTCGTCAAAATGACAATCCTCAAAACGTGCTTTAAACATATCCCCTGTAAGGGGTTCAAGGTATCTAATAATGGATGGAGAATCAAAACCAACATATATCCCAAGTCTACGTTGAGGGCCCATTTTTGTACGTTGTGGAGGTGCAATTGGAACATATACAGCACATCCAAAAGTACAAAGATGAGAAATATTTAGTTGTTGACCAAATGCAAGCTGTAATGGAGAATATTTATGATATGCAGATGGTCTAATGCGAATTAGAGATGCTGCATGAAGTATAGCATGTCCCCAAACAGAAATATTTAGTCTTGATTTCATAAGTAAAGATCTAGCGATTAGTTGAAGCCTTTTAATCAAAGACTCAGTTAAACCGTTTTGTGTGTGTGTATGGGCAACAGGATGTTCAACATCTATTCCTATTGACATGCAATAATCATCAAAAACTTGAGATGAAAATTCACCTGCATTATCCAATCGAATGGTCTTAATTGGATACTCAGGAAATTGTGCTCGTAGTTTAATTATCTGAGCAAGAAGTCTAGCAAATGCAACATTTCTAGTGGAAAGAAGACAAACATGTGACCATCGACTAGATGCATCAATTAGAACCATAAAATATCTAAATGGTCCACTTGATGGATGAATAGGCCCACATATATCTCCGTGAATCCTTTGTAAAAAGGATGGAGATTCAACAATGACTTTTGAGGGAGATGGTCTAATAATTAACTTACCTTGAGAACATGCAGAGTACGGAGATTCATTGGGTAGAAATATCTTTTGATTCTTTAAGGGATGCCCATGTGAATTTTCAATAATTCGTCTCATCATTATAGAACCCGGATGTCCAAGGCGATCATGCCAAGTCATAAATACTTTAGGGTCAATGCACTTCTGGTGCATTACCACATATAATTCAATTGTTCTCATTTTTGTATAATACAATCCAGAACATAGAGCAGGCATTTTTTCTAATACGAGCTTCTGGCCCGATACTGTTTTAGTAATAAGAAGATGCTCTTTACTGCCTTCATTGGTCGTTTCAATATGGTAATCATTACGACGTATATCTTTGAAACTCAATAAATTTCTTCTGGATTGTGAAGAGAATAGAGCATCATCAATACAAAATTTGGTGCCATTAGGCAACACAATATAAGCTCTTCCGGAGCCCTCAATTAAATCCGATGAACCTGATATGGTATGGACATAGGCTTTACTTAGTGTTAGATTTTGAAAATATTTCTTTTCTTTGAGAATTGTGTGAGTTGTAGCACTGTCAGCCAGACATATATCTTTATCATTCAACTCAGAGATAAAAAACTCATCAATGTGATCCATGATTCTACAAAATATATAAAACTTTTATTACTGATAGAAAGAAAATACATTAATTGAGTGGAACACTTCCATCTCCAATTAAGTGTTCAATACTACCATCAGGATGATTAAAGAAATCAGATACATCAAGATGAGTAACGTCTACATCTACTGAATCTAATAAATCATCTGATGGTTCTACTAAATTTGTTTCATGCACTTTATTCTTTCCTTTAATAGAAGCTTGATATAAATCAGCTAAGTGCCTGGCCGTACGACAGGTACGTGACCAATGTCCAGTCATTCCACATCTATGGCACACCTCTTCACTTTTCTTTGAAGAATTATTCTGAGGATTTTTACCCCTCTCTGAATTGTACCACTTCTGGTGATATGGTATATTATAATCCCTTTTAATGTTGTCATTCCTGGGACCAACATTTCTATAATTTCTCCTACCACGTCCACGCCTCCGATTTCTTCTAAAGGATGCACCATTCACTTCTAGGAATGATGCAAACCTATTACCATTCACTTCAGGGAATGATATTGAGCCAGTAGGGCGTGACTGGTGGATTTCTAATAAGAGCTCATTATTCTGCTCAGCTACTAGAAGACATGATATAAGTTCAGAATATTTCTTGAACTTTCTCTCTCGATACTGCTGCTGCAGGAGCACATTCGAGGCATGAAATGTAGTAAAAGTCTTCTCTAACATATCTTCATCGGTAATTTTCTCACCGCATAATTTTAATACTGAGCTTATTTTAAAAAGTGCGGAATTATACTCACTAACACTTTTAAAATCTTGCAACCTCAGGTGCATCCATTGAGAACGAGCTCTTGGGAGGATGACAGTCTTTTGGTGTTCATACCTCTCCCTTAAATTATTCCACAAAATATAGGGATCTTTTACTGTGAGATATTCAGTTTTCAATTCTTCATGAAGATGGTGGCAAAGGAAAATCATTGCTTTAGCACGTTCCTGCAGGAATGCTTGATTTCCTTCTTTAATAGTTTCTCCCAGGTTCATTGCATCAAAATGTATTTCAGCATCAAGTATCCAGGATAAATAATTTTTCCCAGATATATCAAGAGCAACAAATTCCAATTTTGTAAGATTTGCCATTTTCTACACATATAAATAATAAATATGTGTATCTCAGAAAATATATTTATAAATTCACACAGATAATCATCAATAAAATATATCAAAGATTTCAAATAATATATTGAAAAACTTACAGAGGAATAAGGCCACTAGCTTCAGAATTGGTAGAACCGTCGTGCTGATAACGTGTTATGAAACTTAAAGAAAAGAGCTACTATTGCGAAAGAGAAATAAGAAATTCTCTCTGAAACTCTTAAGAACTGAAACTTTCTTTCTCTCTCTATTTTTTCTTATGAATTTCATTACAACTGAAGTCCCTATTTATAGGCTTTGAAATTACTATGCAAGTTACTATGCAAGTCACTATGCAAGTCACTATGCAGAATTTAAAATAATAGTGGTGGGGTCATTCACATAATTTAGTGGTGGGACAGGGGCGGCTGATAAATTTCGTTCGTTCATTTCATTTACGTACTTAAATGAATAAAACATTTTTATTTATAATAATGGGCGGCTTCGCTCACCGGATAGTCAATTCAGACAGAGACATAGGAAATATATATATATATATGTATTAATTTTAGTTGCATGTATTTTTAATTAGTTACCAGGGAATTTCTACAGAAATAAATAATTGAACTAAAAGAAAAGAAAAACCTAAACCCCAAGTGTATGTTTGAAAATAAATTCCCAAACCCTAGGCAGGGCCCACGAAAGGAACATCAAGCCGGGTCACGAGCTCAAAGTTGAATTCTTACCATATTTATATTTTAAGAATTTACGAGATACTGTGTCGAGAGTAACTCTCGAGCCCATAAACCAAATCGAGTTAGCCTAAGGCTAAAGAGCCCAAATCATCAACCAGAACCTAGACAAAATCCAAGGCCAAGACTGACTTGAAGCAATCCAATGTTCAGGGGCCAAGCCACCGTCTAGGATCCAAGTTCAAAGCCTATGGTGAGTATTAGGCATGCATACACACACTTGAGTGTCGGTAGCTAGACAATCTTGAGCGGTACAGGCACATCAGACAGAGGCAAGCCACATTGGATGCATGTCGTATTTAATTAAGAATGACAAGGAGCTAGACACGACACTATTGATAGTACTCTCGTCTAATAGCAGACTAGTAATGGATGCGATTGGAGGTAGGTGACACTCTCTAATCCTCTTGTCAAAAGATTTGCTTTGTTAGGCAAATAAATACCCCACGCACACCACTAGGGGCTATCTCTAATCTTTATTCTCTCTTACTCTTTATTATTTAAACTTTCTCATCTTCATATACTAATCTAAGTATTGAAGGTACCATGACTCCCTTAAGCCCCACTTACTTTTAGCGTATATAGATTGCACACATCGCGCTTGCGATATGGAGTTGCCAGGCCCGCAGAATAAAACATCTACACCAAATATGCTTATGATGTGAGGATGTGTAAAATGAGGTCTTTCACATCCATTAAATATGAGCAGACATGTTGCCTTCTCATAACATATATCTACTAGAAATAATTCCACAATTAGAAACTAAAGTAGACAGATGTAAAAATCATACGAGAATCTTCGAATCTACATTTATATCCAACTCTTTCAAGCATTTTGTCGCTTACTATTCTCTTCCTCATCTCTGAATACTTAGTTGTACATCATAAGCTTGTTTTCATTTAGATCTTATTCTTAACTTTAAAATTATTTTTAATCTCAAATCTTAATGAGAATATGCTAGACTCGTAGATCATAAAACTGTATTTAGTAATACTCGTAAATCAAATATGTTAGAAACAGTCTAATCTCTCTCTATATCTATCTCTCTCTTTCCATATATATATAGAATTGTTGATCAATTGATCGAGATCTCTAAAAACTTTTGTCTACATATCATATTTATAATTTCTTAACCAAGATCGTAAAACTCGTGAAAGGTTTTTTAAGAAAATCTTGACAATTGTAACATTAATTCCCAATTTCCCACTACAATACCCCCCCGCTCTACCAAGTCGGTTTCGACCATTCTGATTACTTATTTGTTTTAGGACATACAAAAGTCTCTTTTTATATGACACCCCCTCGAGAGAAAGAGGCCAAGCCCATTGTTGACATGGGCCGACTCAAAGCCTCATGCTTCGTTTTCGGTTGGCGCTTGGCAGTCACTAAAATCCGGAGTAAATAAAGGTCAAATCTACTTTCATTTACCATACCATCAAATGCACGTTGTTTCACTTCAAACATACTTAATTACTTTCCCAATAATGCTATATATTATATTTTTATTCTATTTTCAACTTATTAAATAAGATATAACATTTTTATTACTATTGAATAATAATAAAATATTATTTTTTATTCATTAATAATAAATATGTCACATCTTACTTAATAAGATGAAAGTGAGATAGTAATATATTGTATAGAATTTTCCTTACTTTCCTAGCCATAGCCATCATGATCAGGCTAAGATAGATTATTTTATGGCACTAATGATCACTACATCAAGCTCATAAATTAAGTTAAAAACATATATTATTACTAATTCTTTTAAGCAAGATGATCCTTAGCATGTAGTTACAACATATATGTTTGAATTTACAAGAAGCACATAGCTACAGCTTATATAACTTTTCATATATTTCCAATCTCAACCTCTATATATGGGCTTTGAATCGGGAGAAGCTGAACCGAATTATAGTGAACTTTTTTAATCATCCAAACCAATTTTAGACTAATTTGAACATATTCCAACTTATTTTAAATTGTATTTATTTTGAAGTTATCTAACAATAATTGATTTTTTTAATTTCTTGTACAAAAATTATATTATAGAACTAGACATATATTGCCTTTTTCATCATTATATTCGATAATTATAGAAAAATTAAAAGATAAAACATATATATAGTTCTTTTTATATTAAATTTGTGGTTGTGCATAAAATACTACATTTCTCATATATATGCTCATAATAACGTAATGATCTTTATAATCTTCTTTGCACACGAGAAAAGAAATGGCGACTGTTGAGGACGTATTTTGTAGTCTAACTTATCAGTTTTCATTCGATCGAAACCTGCAAATATAAGGAGAAGGATGATTGGGGTCCGAGACCGCTCCGATGATTAAGTTTGCAAAAGAGAATATGACTGGAGAAATTTGCTGAAGGAAATGTCAGAATATACTTTTTTTTATATTCGGTCCAATCTTATTTATAGGTGCCTGTGCTTTTTCTGAGAGGCAGTTTAAGGTAAAAGATCTATTAGCCGGGACATCACTCAACCGTCATCCTTGAGAAGAAAAACCTTATCTGATCCTGCCTGTCTCATCTTATTAATTAGATTTTCCCTCAATCAATGCTCAACTAGATCCTTTTGAAGAGAAACATTAAATGCGGCCTTATCTTCATCCAGTTTAGTAATTAATGAGACGTGTTTATAGCATTTGTGCATTTAAGAGGGGAAACCTGTCAGAACGGTGATTGTCCGGTTGTTCATAAATGCGGGAATGACCATGATGTAAGATGGATCCACAAAATACGCTAATAAATATATTGTCGTTCCTGACATTAGCGTATGGTCGAAACCGGCTTATTCTCTTCTTCTTCATTCGTGGTAGCTAGTGATTCGGGCTGTCTCTAATTACGGTATTTCTAGTCGAGTTCGGACATGTGTCATTTAGATTTAGATCACGAGCTTCAGGCCCAACTCCTCTCGGGCTTGGGTTTGTTGCTGTTGAGTATGGCTTGTGAATACACGCCTCAGACCTGTCTCGCTCGACCCTCGCTCGAGCGAGACTTCGAGACTTCGAGACTTTTCAACCCGAGACTTCGCTCGACCCTCGCTCGACTTCCAGCTCGAGTGAGGATTAGGCAGTGACTTCGCTCGACCCTCGCTCGACCTTCCGCTCGAGCGAGATGCCACGTGTTGCCAGGTGTCCGTTTGCTAGTTGAGCGAATCTGACATAGAAGTCCTCGCTCGAGCGAGTTTAAGTCTCGCTCAAGCGAGATTGCATAATATAAATATCGCGAAGGCATTTCGCGCGGTAGAAGCAGACGAAGAGCAGAGCTCTGTTTTGACGCTGACGAGCAGAGTTTCTCCCTTAGATCATTTCTTCTCCATTTCTCCACTATTCTGAGTGAAACTTGTGAGGATTGAGTGTATACACGTGAGGTGAGTGTACTCTGTTGTAAGAATATTCTGATTCTCTCTCTGTAACCTTCATTTGATCTAGTGAAGTTTTGAAACCAACCTCATAGTGGATGTAAGCTCATTTTGAGCTGAACCACTTAAATCGCTGTGTTCTTTCTTTGTTTACTGTTTTATTTCTCACTGTTGCATCCGCTGCGGTTTATTTCATATCTTTGTTGTTTGTTTCATTGGCTATTTCCGAACAAACTGGTATCAGAGAGTTTCAGGCTCTGTGAATATTTGAAGGGATGGCTACAACAAGATTTGAAGTTGAGAAATTTGACGGTCAGAACAGTTTCAGCTTGTGGCGCCTGAAGATGAAGGCATTGTTGCGCCAGTAGGGGTTATTCAAAGTTCTAGAGGAAAGGACGGCAGATTCTCCTGTACCGTCTAAGGACGATGAAGAAAAGGTACATAGTACTATTTTATTGTCATTGTCTGATGGAGTGTTGAGAGAGGTGACGGAGGAGGAGACCGCTGAGGGTCTCTGGAACAAGCTTGAGAGCTTGTATATTAAGAAGTCTCTCACAAACCGATTGTATTTAAAACAACGGTTATATACACTCAAAATGACTGAGGGTTCGTCAGTTATTGAACACCTAGATGAGTTTAACAAGATTGTTATGGATCTTAGAAATGTTGACATCAAGCTTGATGATGAAGATCAAGCTCTAATTGTGTTGTGTTCATTACCTACCTCATTTGAGAATTTTGTAAATTCTATGCTGTATGGTAGAGATATTATCTCCTTAGCAGATGTGAAGTCAGCTTTGAACTCGAAGGAGTTGAGGAGTAAGTATGATAAGGGTGGTGAAGCACAAGCTAGTGGTTTGTTTGTCAAAGATACCTCCGACAGAGGAAGATCTAGTCAGAAGGGTTCAGAGAAGAACAGTGGAAAGTCCCGGGGAAAATCAAAGTCCAAGTTCAACAAGAAGAATGTAAAATGCTATTACTGTCAGAAGTTTGGATACTATGAGAGTGAGTGTACGAAACTGAAGAAGAAGGAGGAATCTACGAGTTCCTCTAATGCCGTCAGTGCTGCTGATGAATCTGATGGCTCTGATGTAGTTCTTGCAATCAGTGATTCGAACAGTCGGTTCAGTGATAAGTGGGTGATGGACTCAGCTTGCACGTTCCATATGTGTCCCAGAAGAGACTAGTTCATGTCTTATGAATCAGTCAACAGTGGTTCTGTTTTGTTGGGGAACGACATAGCTTGCAAGATTGCGGGAATGGGTTCTGTGAAAATCAAGATGTTTGATGGGATGGTTAGGACATTGACTAACGTCCGGCACATTGCAGACTTGAAAAAGAATCTTATCTCCATGGGGGCTCTTAATTCTTTGGGTTTGAAGTACACGGGACGAGGTGGAGTTCTGAAGGTCAGCAAATGCTCCATGATTATTATGAAGGGAGACCTGAAAGATGGTCTCTATTTCCTCTAGGGCAGTATTGTCAGCGGTGAAGCCGCAGTTTCAATATCTGATCAGTCAGAGTCAGATGTTACTTATCTATGGCACATGAGATTGGGCCATATGAGTGAGAAGGGGATGTCTATCCTCAGTAAGCAAGGGTTGTTAGGGAATCAGAATTTGGGCAAGTTAGACCTGTGCGAGCACTGTGTATTCGGCAAGCAGAGCAGGGTTCAGTTTGCAACTAGGGTCCACAGAACAAAAGGTACAGTGGACTACATTCATTCCGACCTTTGGGGTCCGTCTTCAGTTCCATCAAAAGGTGGAGCTAATTACTTGCTTACATTCATTGATGATTACTCACAGAAAGTGTGGGTTTATTTTTTGAAACAGAAAGTGATGTCTTCAAGAACTTCAAGCAGTGGAAAGTTCTAATAGAGAATCAGACCAGTAAGAAGGTGAAACGGCTTCGGACTGATAACGGGATGGAATTTTGCGGCAGTGACTTCGATGAGTTCTGCAAGAACGAAGGAATTGCCAGACACCGTACAGTCAGGTACACTCCACAGCAAAATGGAGTGGCTGAACGCATGAACCGGACCCTCTTAGAACGAGCACGCAGTATGCTCTCCAATGCCGGTCTGTCTAAGGACTTTTGGGCGGAAGCAGTCAATACAGCTTGCTTTTTGGTGAACCGCTCTCTAGCCACAGCTATTGAGTTGAAGACACCTAATCAGGTATGGTCTGATGAACCTACTGATTATTTGAACCTGAATATATTTGGTTGTCCTACTTATTTTCATGTGAATGATGGTAAGCTAGAACCTAGGGCAAAGAAGTATATTTTTATGGGATATGCTTCTGGGGTGAAGGGATATAGATTGTGGTGTACTGATCCCAAGTCACCCAAGTTTGTGATAAGCAGGGATGTAGTATTTGATGAGAAATCCATGCTTAATCCGACAAATCAGATTCCCGTGTCTACAGGGAAGAAGGTGGAGTTGCAGGCTTCACTTCAGACACCATCTGTAACTCAGGATCATGCCATAGTTGATGAGCATGATTCTGAGTCAGAGATCGAGACACCAATTAAGGAGTAATATAGTATAGCTGTTGGTAGACAGAGGAGGCAGATCAGACCACCTCAAAGATATGCTCATGCAGATATGATCAGTTATGCACTCGCTACAGCGGAAGAAATTGTGGGGCAGGAGCCTTCCAATTACTCAAAGGCTGTGAAGAGTACTGAGTCTGCTCAGTGGTGTTCAGCAATGACTGAAGAGATTGAGTCTTTTCACAAGAACCAAACCTGGGATTTGGTTAAATTACCAGCGAAGACCAGAGTTGTGAGCTGCAAGTGGGTTTTCAAGAGAAAAGAGGGAATCCAGTCTGATGCAAGATACAAAGCTCGTCTAGTTGCTAAAGGCTACAGTCAGAGAGAGGGGATCGACTTCACTGAAGTGTTCTCTCCAGTGGTAAAGCACAGTTCAATCCGAGTTTTACTAGCCATCACGACTTTGTATGATCTGGAGCTTCAGCAGCTTGATGTGAAGACAACGTTCTTACATGGTGAGCTTGAAGAGACTATCTATATGCGTCAGCTAGAGGGGTTCACAGTTGAAGGTAAAGAAGACCGTGTATGCAGACTGAAGAGGTCTTTGTATGGGTTGAAGCAGTCACCTAGGCAATGGTATAAACGTTTTGATTTGTTTATGAATGATCATGATTATTTGAGAAGTAATTATGACTGTTATGTATATCATAAACAATTGCCTGATAAATCTTTCAATCACTTATTACTTTATATTGATGACATGCTTATAACTGCTAAAAGCATGGTTGATGTTGATTTGTTGAAAACTCAACTTAAAGATGAGTTTGAGATAAAAGATTTAGATGATGCTAAGAAAATATTGGGGATGGATATCCACAGGGATAGAAAAGCTGGGAAGTTATACTTGTCCCAGAGAAAGTATATAGAGAAGGATCTAGACAGGTTTGGAATGTCTAACTCCAAACCTGTCAGCACGCCGCTGGCGTTGCATTTTAAACTTTCAGCTTCCCTATCTCCTCAGACAGATGAGGAGGAACAGTCCATGGCAAATGTTCCTTACTCTAATGCTGTAGGTAGCATTATGTATGCCATGGTGTGTACCTGTCCAGATATTTCACAAGCAGTGAGTATGGTTAGCAGATATATGGCTAAGCCTGGTAGAACTCACTAGCAGGCCGTGAAATGGATTTTGAGGTACTTGAAGGGAACCTCGCATGTAGGCTTGATATTTGATAGAGATGTAGATCTCAGTTCTGTTGTTGTTGGTTTTGTTGATTTTGACTATGCTGGAGATTTAGACAAGAGAAGATCATTGACAGGCTACATTTTCACATTGTGACGTTCTGCTATCAGTTGGAAAGCAACACTTCAATCAACTGTTGCTTTATCAACTACAGAGGCAGAATACATGGCAGCAGCCGAGGCTGTTAAAGAGGCCATTTGGGTGAAGAGGCTAATCAGTGACTTGGGTCTTCAGTAGACAAAGATGATAGTGTTTTGTGACAGCCAGAGTGCTATACATTTGACTAAAAATCAAATGTATCATGAGAGAACGAAGCACATTGACGTCAGGTATCATTTTATCAGAGGAGTAGTGGTAGATGGTACAGTTAGTATTTAGAAGATTACTACTTCAGAGAATTTAGCAGATATAATGACCAAGCCAGTTGCAGTACACAAGTTCAAATTTTGTTTGGACTTGATAGGGGTTCGGGGTTTCCAGGTTCCTTAGGGAACTCAGATGGGGTTGGTTTTCTCAGTTGCTACATTTTACATTCTTGGATTATGAGGCTTTTAGGTATTCAAGCCAAGGTAGAGATTTGTTGAGTATGGCTCGTGAATACACGCCTCAGACCTGTCTCGCTCGACCCTCGCTCGAGCGAGACTTCGAGACTTCAAGACTTTTCAACTCGAAACTTCGCTCGACCCTCGCTCGAGCGAGACTTCGAGACTTCAAGACTTTTCAACCCGAAATTTCGCTCGACCCTCACTCGACTTCCAGCTCGAGCGAGGATCAGGCAGTGACTTCGCTCGACCTCCCGCTTGAGCGAGATGCCACGTGTTGTCAGGTGTCCGTTTGCTAGTTGAGCGAATCTAACCTAAAAGACCTCGCTCGAGCGAGTTTAAGTCTCGCTCGAGCGAGATTGCATAATATAAATATCGCGAAGGCATTTCGCGTGGTAGAAGCAGACAAAGAGCAGAGCTCTGTTTTGACGCCGACGAGTAGAGTTTCTCCCCTAGATCATTTCTTCTCCATTTCTCCACTATTCTGAGTGAAACTTGTGAGGATTGAGTGTATACACGTGAGGTGAGTGTTCACTGTTGTAAGAATCTTCTGATTCTCTCTCTGTAACCTCCATTTGATCTTGTGAAACTCTGAAACCAACCCCACAGTGGATGTAAGCTCATTTTGAGCTGAACCACTTAAATCGCTGTATTCTTTCTTTATTTACTGTTTTATTTCTCACTGTTGCATCCTCTGCGGTTTATTTCATATCTTTGTTGTTTGTTACATTATATATATATATATATATATTGTCAACATTAACCGATTCAGAATTATTATTAATTATTCAATTCAAATTGTTAAATCATCCAATATTAAATCGGTCCTTACCCGATTCCGAATTTTCAAGCCTTGCTTCTAATGTTGCGATTTTGCTGTGGGGGCAATCACGCCGAGACATTGATAGTGGTGGTAATCGGAGGAGTGTCGTCGTATGCATGGATAATATATTGGTGCTTGTAGTTTTAGTAGTCAGGAATCAGGATGCTCATTGCATTGCTTGGCTCGAGAGGGTGAAGAAGACGTGGGATGGTTTGAATATTGAGATGAGTTGATATGAATAGTAGTGAAATTATTGAGTCGGGATTGTTTGTAATAGTAACGAGACTGTTTTTAATTTTTAATATTTTTACTTAATATTTTTCTCTTATTTTTTAAAACTCAATAAAATATTTTTATATGGACTATTTTATTACTATTAACATATATATTGAAGTATTTTAAGGTCTAATTTATTTTTATAGATGAGATAAGATAAAATCTACAAAAAGAATAAAATATTATAATAAAATATTTTTTAAATATTAGGTTGGGTTTGTTTTAAAAAATGAGATTGAGATGAGTGAAATAAGTTGAGATTAAAGTGAAAAATTAAATAAAATATTATTATAAAATATTTTTTTAATATAATTTTTATATTGGGATTTGAAAAAGTTAAATTATTTACATTATTTTGTATTAAAATTTAAAAAATATGTAATAATTAAATGAGATAAAATAAGATAAGATAAAGTATGTTTTATAAATAAACTGAGTCTTAGTTTTGTTTTGAGATTTAAAAAAGTTAAATTATTTATTTTATTTTATATAAAAATTTTAAAAAATATAATAAAAAATTTAAAAATAAAATAAAATAATTTAAAAAAACAAACCATGCTTAAGTTAGCAAACGAGATCTCGCTCTCTTTTTTGAAGAGTGTTCATTTTAATGAACTTCTTATAAATAAGGATCTATAGAAGTTTGTCACCTATCCGGCATTGATTAAAAAGACTGCCCCTCATAGGACCATACAAAAAGTGGTGTTGAATAGTTATCTTCTTTTGTGGTTTAATGAGTCTACTCCAATGGATACTTTTATATCCACAGTTTCATTAACTATTCTTTTTCACTCTTTTTATTTGATTTAAAAGTTCATTCATTTCGTGAGAAGAAAACGCGATAGTTTTGCTCGTAGATGTCTTTTTATCTTAAATTTTGTTAGAGAATATCTACTGGCTGGTGGGGCTAATTTTATTGAGATAACAGCCCACCAATCAATTTGTGAGAACCACCCCCCCTCCCCCAACAAGTAATACTTTTTACCATTTCGAAACTCCCTTTCTCTGTTTTCACACTGCGATTCAGGTCAGTACATTTTAACTTTTTTTTTAATCTTTTAAAAAATTTTTAACCTTCTGTTTGGGTGCCCAGAAAATATGGAGGATGAATGGTTAGGAAATTTTCATTTTTTTTTTAAATGATTTTTTTTAGATTAACAACTCATCTCATCTTTAAATCCAAATATAAACCTAAAAGTTCATTCATTTCGCGGGAAGATAACTCAATAGTTTTGCCCGTAAATGTCTTTTTATCTTAAATTTTATTAGAGAATATCTATTGGCTGGTCGGGCTAATTATATTGAGATAACAACCCACCAATCAATTTGTGACACCCTCCCCCCAAGTTCCAACTAATACTTTTACCATTTCGAAACTCTCTCTCTGGTTTTCACACTGCAATTCAGGTCAATACATTTTAACTTTTTTTTTAATCTTTTAAAAATTTTTTAACCTTCTGTTTGGGTGCCCAGAAAATATGGAGGATGAATGGTTTGGAAATTTTCACTTTTTTTTTTAAATGATTTTTTTTGGGTTAGCAACGAGAAAAAGATTAGTTACAAGTGAGAGTAGTAATCAAAATCGGTTAGAGTTGAGTGGAAAGCTGAATAGCCTATAATTTTGATTTTGGCTATTTTTTGCTTTCCATTCCTCTCACGAACAAAACAATGCATAAGCATTAATTCCAGAGTATTTTTATTTTGAATTTTAGTTTAGTTTAGTTTTTTAATTTTTTATTTGTGCCATTCGATCTGCATTTCGGTTGCTTTACGAGATTAGTGCTTCTTTTTTCTTTTATATCTCAATTGCAATTTATATGAGATTCAAATGAGACGTGGGAGTTGACACTGCCAATATATTTTTGCAAGAGATGGAATGAAGCGTACAGATTGAGGCAGAAAGGAGGGGCTTCATGGCATCTGGAATTCGAAGTGAGATGGAAGAGAGGGGCTTGAGTGACCTAGAATTGTAATTCGGTGTGTGAATGTCTATTATGTATTTTGGTGTAATATCTGATGTGGCACCTCATGATAGGGAGGCTCTTTTTTATTTTATTTTTATTTTCATATCTTCTCTTTTTAATTCAATGTAATTTTAATGAAAATAGAAAATTAGTACCTTCGGAAATTATAAAATCCAAAGACAACGACATTAGTCATTATTAATCCCCCCTAAAAAGTTAGGCGTGTCTAAGAAAAGATAGTGGGCCCGTTCAACTAACAGCTAAAGATATTGGGCATATTAATTACAGTTTGAAAGTAAAATCCCAATGTCCTTCCCATATTTGAACTTGTTAATTGGTCTGCACTTTTTTTTTTTTTTTTTTTTTAAAGCTGCACTGATTGCCTTTGCTAATCGCCAAGGGTAAATATTCCAAGGAAACGTGCTCGAAAGTTTTTTTGACAAAGGCAGCAAGCAGGATTATTTATATGAGTAGACTACTATGTTGATTTAATTTGCCAAATTTTGTGCTCTTAGTATAAATTACATTTTTTTTTGTTTTATTATTATTTTTAACTTATAAGAAAGAGTTCATTTCATTCTAATAAATCAATATTATAATTGTAACTTGATAAATTTAGAAAAAATTTAAATTATAAGTCAAACAATTCAATTGTTTGGGATATTTTCGTACACAAATTTCTTTGTGATAATCATTATCTAAATCTCTATACCTTTTTCAGTGACAAACTTTCAAAGATTTATATCTCAATTTGTCTAAAAGTATGATACTCTGCGAATAGAGAATAATCAACCTCCATTTTCTAGAGAAGGAGAGGGAATCGACACTACCATTCTCTAAAGAAAGATAGAGAATTAACATCATCATCCTTTAAAAGAGGAGTGAGACAACCAAAAGAAATAATATTTTCCTTTTTATTATTATGTAACACAAACAAACACTAAACAAAAACAGAAAACCAAAACACAAACAAGAACTCAAACGGAAGAACAAAACATGGCACACGCGCTATGCTGGAAGTGTCACCATCAATCCAGAAGCCATTAAAGATGTTGAGCTTAAAAATGTCGCAAGTGACGGTAACAGGTGTTTCTTAGTGGAGGCATGTGGAATCCACAATCCCAAAATTATTGTGCGTGTATAGTACGCGTTGCTCCTTTCTGCGATTTTCGATTGGCTAGTAGATTGACGTTGGACAAAACATCTGGTGGGGAGTGTGGGTGTCGTTGGCCATCGGAGATCACCGAACTGCACTACCCTGTGTTGAAATGAAAACAACAAAAAGAAGCACACAAACCACAATCCAACGAAAGTAGGGAGGGGGGAGCCGAGGCTCCCACCCCCTACGGTGAATGCTATCATTTGGCACTCGAAGAGAAATGGTTTCTAAGTTTGCCGAAATTGCAGGAGCAAAACAAAGAGGAGACAATTTTGACGTTTTTCTTTTTTGTCTTTTATTTTACACATTTTTAAACATATTTAAAAATAAGAACATATCAATATATGAATAGTTATTATTATTAAGTAAAAAAAAAATACATGAACTAGGGATGCTCCCCGCATATACAGATGCAGGAGCACTCCTTTTTCGCCCCCTGCCCCCCGGGAATCAGGGCGGGATACCCCATTCTGCCAGCAGGGGGGGATTTGTGGGGGCCTCCGTTCGCCCCCCTTCCCCCGCGCCCAGTGCTGGGCTCAATGACCTAGCGGCCCAGCCTGTGTTTCTGGGTCCTAAATGACCCAGAAACAGTTAGACCCATTCCAGAAAATGAGAAAAATATGTATAATTAATAATAAAATTAAAATTAGCACAATTAAAAAAAATACAAGAAAAAAACATAGGTATAAAACCAACTATCAAGTATCAAATTAACCAAAATAATAAGTTATCCACTTGTCCTAAACTTTTACAATTTACAACATTGCAAATTTGTAATGAGTCGAGACTACCAAGTAAAAACTAAAATTAAAACTTACTAGTCTATTACAAATTAAAAATTTAAAACAAATAACAAACAACTTAAATATTAAAATGTTTCTACAAAAAGACAAAAATGACTGAAAATTAAATAATGGAGTTATGTTCAGTTGAACAGTTGAAAACTTGATACTGCCTATTGGAGTCTTGGCCTTGAGATCACAAAATCTGAAAGTTGAAATATTAACAACTTATAATTAGAAATAATAAAATTAGAATGATAAATTGAAAATGATAAAATATTGGAATTATAAAGCTATATCTAATATGATATAATGATAATATCTAAGTAGTAAGTACTAAGTTACTAACCAAATGAGATGGAATAGTTAATCAACTAATTAGGTTGAGACTTGTGAGATAAAAACATCTGAAATATTAAAAAGAGATTAGAAATGATAGATTAAAAAGATAAATTATAAATGATAATTTATAAAATTAAAACTAAAATCTCACTTACCAAGATGAGATGGGTATAGCCAATATGGGCCCATGGGGAAGTTAATTTGTAGCGGAGGCAGATGTCGTGTCAACTATGCCTATGCCTACAATTTAAATTTTAAAACAAAACACAGTAATCAAATATTTTAAAACAAAACACAGTAATTAAATATAATAAAAAATAAAATCAACGATATTTATTATTTACCAGATCCAGCCTATGAAATATTTTCCTCCTCGGCATCTTCATAGTCAAGTACATCTAGAACATGAATGGTGGTCCCCTTGATCTAATTATGCAAGCAAATCAATGCCTCCATAGTATTAGGAGCTAACAAACTCCGGAATGGATCCATTACCGCTCTCTAGTACTAAAGGTTGACTCTGATGCAACGATGCAGGATAACCAAAATACTATGTGCTACCTTGGTAAGGGTTGAATATTTAACCCCATTCACCTTCCACCATGCTAATATGTCAAAGTTCTCTACATATGGTTCCAAACCACCTACCAAATGCTTTTCTAAATCTGACGTCATCTCAGTAGGTTGAGAGCTGAGTTGGGGGTATTCTGCAAGGTTTCTGGCCCAAACCACCTTATACTTTTTGGATGTCCCGACAGCTGGAGAATGTGATACAATAGGTGTAAGGGTGGGTGCACTACCACCCCTAATCAGTTTAAACTCATCAAACAATTTGATGATAGTCTCTTTAACTGTACTCACAATCTGAGTAGCCCTTATAGGCCCAAGTGATAGTCCCAACCCATATTTCATGCCATCAATCTTAATCTAAGGGTCAAGAGCACTAACCACCCCAATATTTGTCATATTTGACCTCATGGCAATCCCCATCTCTCGCATCTTGGAATTATCACTCAAAATCATATCAGTTATTTCTGTTCGCACCCTACATATTTGTTGAGTGAAATCATGCATTGTAGGGTATAAACTATCAGAGATGCTCAATGTCACCTTGTAAAAAACCCTTAAACATTCAATAAAAGTTGAAGTAAGAGACCAATCATCTACAAGTGAATGTCCCAAACCCCCATGATCATCAAAGTATCTCACATATTGGATGTCTTCATCACCCAATATTTTAAAAGTTGCTTGATATTCTTGGGCCGCCTCCAACATCATAAATATAGAGTTCCATCTTGTTGAAACATCCGTACAAAGCTCTATCTTGCTTGTTATGCCAGCAGTTCTTGTAGCAGTTTTAATTTTTTCAATCTAGATGGAGAAGACCTCAGAAATTTAACAGCCATCTTGACTCGCACAATCGAGTCATCAACATCTTTCAAGCCATCAAAGCAACCAAATTTAAAGTATGAGTGGCACACCTCACGTGCAAACAATCACCCCCCATTCAGATAGGTTTTTAAAAAACTCAATGCAATATCATTGTTGCCCGCATTATCAACTATGACTATAAGGACTCTTGCCAAACCTCATTCCTTTATTGAGGCATCCAAGGCCCTCCCAAGTGTCTCACCCTTGTGATCGGTTACCTGACAAAATTTAAGAATTTTTTTGTGCAATTTCCAATCAGAAGTAATAAAGTGCACAGTCAAAGACATATAATAATAATTCTGGACTGATGTCCAAGTGTCAGTGGTGAGACAAACAACCTAGTTAAATAGCTGTCCTTTCAATGAATCATTTTCTTTTTAGTACATCTTCTTAACATCTTTTGTCACAGTACGGCGTGAAGGAAGAATGAACCTAGGTTCCAAGCAACGAGATTATTCTTTAAACCCTTCTCCAACAATAACTTGGAATGGCATCTCGTTCTTAATGACCATTCTTGCTAAATGTCTCCTATAGTCCTCAGGGTCATACTTAGTGTACCCCTTCAGAGTAGAACTCCCACTACTACTATCGCCCATTTTCTTCAACCCAATATCCAGTCTTGATTGGCTCTTTTATTGCAATGATTTTAAAACGAGATTTTTATTGCACTGCTCTTCTAAGTGAATTTTCAGTTGAGAGGTACCATACTTCCTGTAGTGGCATCTATATATTTTACCACAATGCGTACATTTTGCTTGGGGGTTATCGGGGTCGCCACCCTCTAGCTTCTTAAAGTGAGATCATACAACTGAAATGAATTTTCTAGAACTAGGCTTAGAGGCAAGGTAAGGGTCGGTGGGGGTCGTGGGAGGGTCCATGGAAACAGGAGTCATTGGACTAGGGTTGGTGGGGGCCGTGGGAGGGTCGTCAGGTATGTCAGTGTTGGTGATAGGGCCCATAAGGGTATGGCATGAGTCACTGCAACCCGATAGTGTAGAAGACATTCTTGGGTCACAAGTTTAAGTCATAAATCTGAAAATAAATCAACCAACAACTAGATTTAAAAAATAGAATATATATATATATATATATATAAGGTTTCCGGTTTTATTTTTACAAATCTGTCCCAAGAATGTAAAAAATCTGGTTTTAAAATTAGGTTTTTAGTTTTATTTTTACAAATCTGCCCCATAAATTTGAAATCAAAAACCAAAAACTAAAAAATATTATTAAATAATCTATTATAAAACATTTAGGGCTAAAGCCCTAAATTAATTTAGGAGTCTCGGATTGGAACCCTAAATTAGGGTTCCAATCCGAAACCCTAATTAGAAGAATATTAAGGATTGGAACCCTAATTAATTTAGGATTATAATCTGAAATATTATTAAATAATCTATTATAAAACAAATGAACTAATCAAACAAATCAAAAACCCTAAATTTTAAGCACATGCATTGCACACGGCAAACTCTACAGCACACAATAACCAAATTCCCATCATTCTCCATTTCATCCCAACCAACCTCCAATTTCCATAAATCAACAAATCAAAAAAATAAAATTACAAAAATAAAAAAAGTGGAGGAAAAAATTCAGAATTACCTAGGTTTTTATAATACCGATGCTGAGTGCTGTTGCAGGGGAAGATGGCGGCATGATCTTCGCCGAGAGACGCCGACGACAACGGAAGCTTCGTTGGAGGTCGAGAGAACACGAGAGCGGTGCTGTTAGGGTTGAACACGAGAGAGTGAGAGACCGAGAAGTGAGAGGAGGGTGGCTAATCGAGGGGGGGGGGCCTTAGTTTAGGTATTTAAGACCCAAGCAACGTGTTTTGCCTGGGTCAGTTTTTTTTTTTTTTTTAAAAACCTAGTTGTTTTGCCTTATTAGGTTATATATATAATAATAATATATATTTATATTATATATAATATATATAGGCGGAGCAGGGTAAATGGTGGACAGGGGTGACCCCAGTCCGCCACCTGCATCCGTCAACCCCCTGGGAGTGGGGCGGGGGACCCTGTACCCCACCCTGCGGGGCGACGAATCCGCTCCACCTAGATGGGGGCGGAGCGGAAAAATCCCGCCGCCCAGCCCTAACATGAACGATTAAAATAAAAAGGCAAATGAGACGATATAATAGCAACAACCAACAAGAGAGAAATAGAGACTAAAAAATGAAACCAAGGCATTTAATGACTCAAGAAGAATAAAAAACAAGTAGGTGTTAATTAGGACTGTGATACCATAAAAAAATGAATATACAAAGAAAAAATGAATATTGTTACTTACTATTCTTTACATTATATGGGGGTGGAATCAGAAAACTTGATTTGGGGGGGTTAAGTTACAAAAAAATAAATTAAAGGGATCAAATACTAATTTTTAATATAGCATATTTTATAAAAATATCTTTCAAAATTTATTTTTCATCAATTTTAAAATTTCTGGAGGGAGGTCAGCCAGCCCCTAGCCCCTTTAGTAGTTTCCCCGACAGTATAGCATTGTTATATATACACACATATGCCCATAATTGAAGGGATAACAAGGGATTTAAAGGAAAAGTATGAAAACGTACTGAATTAAAGAATACAATGAAAACAAAATCAAGTAATGGCAAATTTGATTTTTCTCTAACTTTTTAAAAGATGCAGACATTTCAATTGCGAGATTGTTATCCAGGCCCAGCTATGTACAAGTTGCATGGCCATTAATCAAGCCTTCATCTGAGGTTGAATATCCTCTAACATCATTATTAAAAAGAAAAAGAACAAAACAATGATATGAATCAGTCTAATCATGTATTTCTAATTCGATCATCCTTCGTAAAGGTTTTTCTTTTTAACGATCCCAAAACCTCCCCGTTAACTACAAGACAACTAATCCCAGTAACTATGTTTCCGTTTTTCAGTTATCACTACATGTTCTTCTTCTTCCTCTGTCTTTCCCGCCAGACCCCCACCAGACTGTTAGGGTCCTGTGATGTGAGTCTGGGTTTCGTGATCGCAGAGCATGAAGAACTGAGAAGGATCTGAGCAGTTGGAAGTGAAGTCGTGTGGTTCAAGTACTGAAATAAGAGTAACTCGCAACGCAACATTTAATCTCTTGCTGAGACGCACTGTTTCAAGAGATGTTATTATCAATGGCAATTATCTGTGTCGTTTATGCTTTTGGTTAAGACTATGTCGTTTTGTTTTCCTATCATTTGCTTACTTTAAGTTTGTTATTTGCTTTACACGTGTTAGGCAATCATTTTTCTGTTTTGGGTAGTGGGGGAATATGTATGCCGAGAGCCTGCATTTTGTGGAGAACATGAACATTGAATTTGGACTCTATTGGGAGGAAGCTGTCCCACGAAGAGCAGCATCGTGATTGTCTCATTTCTTTGTCTATTTTATTTTCATCATCCTTACAAATTTCTCAACCTCCACTGCAACCCTAATACAAGAACCCAGAAAAACCCTTACATTTGGTATCCAGAGCCTACTATCCTAATGGCCAACGACACCTAATTAAACCAAAAACACCTTGACATGCTACTTGACCATGACCAGGGTATGCGTAACTTCCAGAACCAACTCATTCACATGAATGATTTGATGCAGGCTTTAATCGTTTCACAAAACCAATTCCAAGTTGACATCAATGCCCGCTTTCCAGTACCACCACCTCCTCCAGAACCCAACCCGGAACCACCACCTAAGCCACCACCAGAAAACCATGACAATGACAACAATGATCGCAGACATTTTCCTATCCTTCCAAGGGGCATTAAGCTTGATTTTCCCTCTTTCAATGGAGTAGATCTAGCTGATTGGATCTTTAAAACCACTCATTATTTTGATGTTCATAATACCCCTCCTTTTCATAGACTCTTAATGGCCTCTTACTATATGAGCGGACCAACTTTGGCTTGGTACAAAGATGCTATATCCACCAGACCCTTTCCATCTTGGCAAGATTTTACATATGCTCTTCAACTCAGATTTGGTCCTACAGCTTATGATGATCCCTTGAAGCCCTCATTCGGCTCAAGCACACTTCTATTATTCCAGAATACAAATAATAGTTTCAGGTCCTTTATAATAGAGTTCCAAATCTGCCTGACTCTCATAAACTGACGTTTTTCTTGGCTGGCTTGAAAGATGACGTGCGTCTGCCACTGAGATTGTTGAATCCAGTCTCTCTTATTGCAGCATATAGCATGACAAGAATACAAGAAGATATTGTTACTACCCAAAAAAGATCATTCAAACCATTATTAGATAGAACTTATAATTCGGTTGGTCCTATTTCCTCAACTACCGCTCCTAGACTTAGAGTTCTAATTACAACAATGTTGCTCAACCTAAAAAGGTGCTACCAATGCATATGGATGAGAAACGTAAGAAGGGCTTGTGTTTTCACTGTGAAGAGAAGTGGAGCCCGCAGCATATTTGTAAGTTCCCTAAAGTCTACTTTATGTGTGCTTTTGATGATGTTGTAGATGAAAAATCTGAAGAAATATTTTATGACTCCACAGATTTAGTTGAATGTGAAAATGAGCAAGTGCTTACCCATAACCCTTCCATTTCTTTGAATGCACTTACTGGAGCCTCGTGTCCTAGTACTATGAGAGTTTGGGGTAAAATTGGGTCAATTTCAGTCGTTATTTTGATGAATACCGGCAGTACCCATAATTTCTTAGCACCCCACTTAGTACCAAAGAATAAGTTGTGCATGGATGAGTCGGGTAAATTGAAGGTGACAGTGACTAATGAGGGTGAATTAATTAGTTCTGGCTACTGCAATAGTGTTTGCACCACTATTCAAGGCATTACTATTTGTCCAAATTATTATGTGCTCTCTGTTGTTGGCTGTGATGTTGTGTTAGGAGTGCATTGTCTCAGGGGACTTGGGCCTATCACTTGGGATTTGGACAAATTAACCATGGAACTTTAATGGGATGACAAATGGGTTAAGTTTTATGGAATTCCACCTAGTGACCCTACTGTCAATAACGTGGGGGATAAATCCCTCATTTGTGCCCTCTCTAAATGTCACGGGTTTTTCTTACAACTGATGGCTACTACTTTGGATACACCCCACCTAACCAACTCTCCTGAAATTGAGTCCCTATTGATCCAGTTTGACGCTGTTTTTCAAGAACCTAGGAGATTGCCTCATGTTCGACCATAGGACCATAGGATCACACTTAAGGAGGGCACTAATCCGGTGTCCACAGGGCCTTATAGATATCCTCACTTTCAGAAATCAGAAATTGAGAAAATTGTGGTGGACTTATTGTCCATTAGGGTTAGTAGACCAAGTTCCAGTTATTTTTCTTCTCCTGTTCTTTTGGTTAAAAAGAATGACGGCAGCTGGAGGCTTTGTGTGGATTATAGGGCTCTAAACAAAGAGACAGTGAAGAACAAATTTCCTATTCCATTTATTCATGAATTACTGGATGAGCTTAATGGTTCTGTAATCTTTTCTAAATTAGATCTCAGATTGGGCTACCATCAGATAAGGGTAATATCGGAAGATATTCATAAAACAACATTTCGTACTCATGAGGGCCACTATGAATTCTTAGTTATGCCTTTTGGGCTTACAAATACATCGTCTACATTTCAAGACTTGATGAATGCTATATTTCAACCCTTTTTTAGGAAATTTGTGTTAGTTTTTTTTTTTTTATGATATCTTGGTCTATAGTCACTGTTTATAGGACCAATTAAAGCAATTGTTGGCCACACTAGCTGCTCATACTTTATATGCTAAAAGATCAAAGTGTTTATTTGGAGTACATGAGGTTGAGTATCTGGGACATATTGTCACAGGAGCTGGGGTTAAAGCTGACCCTAAGAAAATTTCAGCAATGATAGATTGGCCAGTTCCAAAGTCTATTAAGGCATTATGGGGATTTTTGGGATTGACTAGTTACTATCATAAATTTATTAAAGGTTATGGCCTTATAGCATCTCTTCTTACCACTCTTCTTAAGAAGAATGCTTTCGTATGGAATGACTCAGCAACACAGGCCTTTGAGAAATTGAAACAAGTAGTGGCCTCTTCCCTGTTTTAAAACTCCCAGATTTTTCCCAACACTTCACAGTGGAGTGTGATGCTAGTGGAGTTGGCATTGGAGCTGTCCTAATGCAACAAGGTCAACCTATCGCATTTCTGAGCAAGGCTTTAAAGGGTAAGGCCCTAACCCTATCCACCTATGAAAAGGAACTATTAGCCTTGGTCTCGACAGTCCATAAATGGTGGCCTTATCTTCTAGGTCAGACTTTCAAAGTGAAGACAGGTCAACAAGCCCTCAAGTACTTACTAGAGCAGAAAATGGGAACTGCAGCTCAACAGAAGTGGATTACAAAGTTATTGGGGTATGATTTTACTATTGAGTATAAGCAGGGTAGGGAAAATAAGGCAGCTGATGCTTTATCACCGAGAATGGAAGATGAAATCATGCCTGAAGGATCTCTGACACTCTTAACCTTTCCTAACCCTACTTGGATTGATGATCTTAAGGCTTCTTACAACCTCTCATCTGAACTAAGTACCTTAGTGAGCAAGTGGGATTCGGGTCAGCAGATACCTAAGGGCTACGTTATGTAAAATGGGTTGTTATTAAAAAATGGCAAAATAGTAATTGAAGCTCAGACCCCTTTTAAAGCAAGGGTCCTACAGTTCATTCATGAGGACCCTAGAGCTGGTCACTTAGGGTTTTTGAAGATCTATCACAGGGTCAAGAGAGAATTCTACTGGACTGGTATGAAGAAAGACATTAAAAAAATGATTAAAGAATGTCATGTTTGCCAGACAAATAAATCTGAAACCATCCCTTACTCAGGCTTGTTGCAGCCGCTTCCTATTCTTAATCAAGTTTGGGAGGCCATTTCACTGGATTTTATTGAAGAATTGCCAAATTCCCAGGGGGCTACAGTTATTTTGGTGGTAGTGGATAGATTAACTAAGTATGGTCATTTTATTTCACTTACACACCCTTATACAGCAGCAGAGGTGGCACATAAATTTTTTCAGGAAGTTTTTAATTTGCATGGCTTACCTAAGGTGATTGTCTCAGATAGGGATCCAATTTTTCTCATTTCCTTTTGGAAATCCCTTTTTCGACTACAGGGGTCTACTTTGAATTACAATTCGACTTACCACCCACAAACTGATGTGCAAACAGAGGCTCTAAACAAGACCTTAGAAGCATACCTAAGGTGTTATCCGGAGGATAAACCTAAGGGATGGGCATAGTGGCTTCCTATGGCTTAGTATTGGTACAACACCTCATACCATACTTCAACTAAAATAACCCCATTTAAAGCTTTATATGGATATAGTCCCCCTAGACTCATTTCCTATATTCCGGGATCCTCTGCTAACTTGGCTGTGGATACTCAGTTACAGACTAGAGACAAATTAAGAGATTTACTCAAACGCAACCTGGAAGCTACTCAAGCAAGAATGAAGCATTATGCTGATAAGAAATGCACGAAAAGAGAATTTAAGCTTGGGGATTGGGTGTACCTGCGACTTCAACCATACCGGCAGAAGTTAGTAGTGACTCGTGCCAACTTGAAATTATCACCCCGCTTCTATGGGCCATTTCAAATGCTCCAGCGCATCGGTCGAGTTGCCTACAAGCTGGATCTCCCATCTTCATCATGGATTTATCCCGTGTTCCACGTTTCATGCCTGAAACAAAAATTAGGGGATCACATATTTTCCTTGCCGAAATTGCCACCAGTAAACACAGAGGGCAAAGTTTTACCTGAACTGGAGAAGATCGTGGAACGCCGGATGAAGAAGTTTCGAAATCAAGCCATCACTGAAGTTCTTATCAAATGGGTCGGTACATCGGACGACAACAAAACCTGGGAGTATCTTTGGAAGCTCCACCAACTTTACCCCCACCTTGTGGACAAGGTGCTTTAAGGGAGGGTTTGTTAGGGTCCTGTGATGTGAGGCTACGGTTCGTGATCGCAGAGCATGAAGAATTGAGAAGGATCTGAGCAGTTATAAGTGAAGTAGTGTTGTTCAAGTACTGAAATAAGAGTAACTCGCAATGCAATATTTAATCTCATGCTGAGACGCACCATTTCAAGAGATGTTATTATCAACAGCAATTATTTGTGTCGTTTACGCTTTTGGTTAAGACTATGTCGATATACTTTTGGTTAAGACTATGTCGTTTTGGTTAAGACTATGTCGTTTTGTTTTGCTTACTTTAAGTTTATTATTTGCTTTACACGTGTTAGGCAAACATTTATTCTGTTTTGCGTAGTGGGGGAATATGTGTTCCTTGAGCCTCATTTTGTGGAGAACATAAATATTGAATTTGGACTCTATTGGGTGGAAGCTGTCCCTCGAAGAGCAGCATGGTGATTGTCTCATTTCTTGGTCTATTTTATTTTCATCATCCTTACAAATTTCTCAACCTCCAATGCAACCCCTAATACAGAACCCAGAAAAACCCTTACACAGACTTCTCAGAAACCTGCAACAAGAGAAGATGAAGGGGACTGCTCAACAATGAAGGGGACTACACACTGCAGGCCAAGGATCAAAGCAGAGCAGAACAGTGAAGGGGACTGCTCAACCCCATCCTGCTGCACTGTTGCAGAATTACCAGAAATGTATAGTGCAGATATATGTTTATGAAATGTAAAGTTGACCTTACTATTTTATCTTAGAGGATTTGTGTATATATGTAACATCTACCCTTTGTATCATTATTCAGATTATTAGTTGAATCAAAATCAGAGTGGTTCACACTTCTCCCATTTCAATTTCATTCTTTCTCATTTCTCAATCCTCAACACCATTTTCAACAATCTTCAACATTGTCAACTGAACTAACTGTCGATGCCCAAAACACCACATGGCAAGGCTTCGTCAGGTTCCTACATACCGGGAAGGGCTCCCGCGTCAGCGGCATGTCGGAGCTCAAGACTTACTTCCACCGTTTTGGTTACCTCTCGATGCCACTACTCAAGAAGGAATTCGATGACATCTTCGACACTCAATTCGAATCCGCCGTTGTTCTCTACCAGCAAAACCTTGGATTACCGGTCACTGGAAAGCTTGACTCCGACACTATATTGGCCATCATATCGCCGAGGTGTGGCATGCGTGATCACAACTCGCATACCTTCCATACGACGCGTCACTTCGCCTTCTTTTATGGTCAACCGCGGTGGTCCCCGCCGGCGCCTCAGATGAAGCTTACCTACGCTTTCTCTCCGTACAACATGATCCATTACTTGAGCTCGTCCGATATTCGCATGGCTTTTACGCGCGCTTTCTCGAGGTGGGAGTCGGTAATTCAGGTGAAATTCACCGAGACGATGGACTACCAATCGGCGAATATCCGAATCCGATTTTACGGGGGGGGATCACCACGACGGAGTGCCGTTCGATGGGGTGCTAGGAGTGTTAGCTCATGCTTTCGCACCGGATAACGGGAATCTCCACCTAGATGCAGCGGAGAGGTGGTTGGTGGACTTTAAATCAGAGAAGTCACATGTGACAGTCGATTTGGAATCGGTGGCTACCGACGAGATCGGGCATGTACTGGGGCTTGCTCATAGTTCGGTGAGTGAGGCTGTCATGTATCCGATTTTTAATCCAAGGACGAAGAAGGTGGAGCTAGATAGACGACGTGAGCGGAATTCAAGCTCTTTACGGGCCAAACCCTAATTTCAATTTCAGTTCTTTGTTGGAGGCTGAAAATTCTGTCAACCAAGCCAGTGGCCGTAAGGAACCCTAGATCTACAAGGGGAAGACGACGGCTTGAAGTGGTTAAAGCGCTCGAAGCCTGAACTCTGAAGTCAAGGTTCCGGAAGCAAGTACTCGGGAGTTTAAGTTTGGATGGAGTTGGGCTGGATTCCGTGGGCCTTCTGCAGTGGGTTCATTTAGTTAAGTCAGTGGGTTGAGTATGTTATTTGTTGTAGTCTGGGCGAGTTTGTTCCCTTTGGGGCCCTTAGTTTTTCTTTTTAATTTTATAATTAAGTAAGTATTTGTAAATAATATAGTGATTTTTTTAAAACAATGTTTTAATATGTTAAAAAATTATGTTAAAATAACATGATTTTTTTATATAATTTTTTTAATTTCTTAAAATATTTAAAAAATCACAACATTATTTAAAAATACCTACTTAATTATAAAGTTAAAAAATATCCTAAAAAAAAACTCAAATCGACGTCTCAAATTGAGATAAATAGTATTCTTCATTTCTAAGTAAACGCTTGTGCGCCCAACCCCCTCAGCTCCCGTTGGAAGTTACCGTTTGTTATAATTGTATTTTTTTTCCCATTTTCTTATATGTATTTTTTTTCCATTTTAAATGTTTTTAAAAAAATATAAAATTAATGATATTATTAAAAAATACATTTCTTTAATTACTAAGTAAAAAAAAATTACAATGGTAATATCGAGAGATAAGAACCCATAATAAAAATATCATTTTTCTTTTTCATTTGAAATGTTCAAGATCCTATATTTTATTTTCCTCCCTCTTCTCTCTCATTTTTGAAGGTTTGAGGGGGTGAAGAAGAAGATGGTGCTTTTTGGTTAAGAATAGAGAATCCTTTACCATATTTGGTATGCAAGTGTTAAAACAGTCAATACTTTCACGATTACGTTTGGTGAGTGAGAGTTTTTTAAGCATTTTTAAAATATTTTATTATTATTTATTATTTATTATATTATTATTATTATTATTCACCTATTATTATTATTCATTATTTTTTTTATTACTATTCAATTTTTAATTAATATTTATTTATTTATTTATTTATTTATTTATTTATTACTATTCATAATTTTTCTCGACACTTGTCAACGTCTAAACTAAAAAACTTTGGACTTCTTCATCTTGGTATTGGGATCACAATACGGACGAAAGAACAGGAACCTCAAATAAAATGTTCTTTGGCTTCTCAACCCTTCAAGTAGCACATTAGCAATCAATATTTAAGAGCTTTCGTTCAAAACTGGAATCAATCAATAAAATGATCTCTTGTATTCTAGAGGAGAGGAGATAGTACTCAAGTGGGACTTGAGTCAAGTTAGTAACATTTCGTTTTGGAGAAAAATTCAATAAATAGAGAGAGATCTAGTTTTTTTTTTTAAATGAGATTGTTAAATTTTGTTTGATAATACAACCCTTCTCAAGTATTTTTAGATATTTTTAGATATTTAATTCTTAAAACATCACTCAAATATAAAATTCTTTTTCAGTTTAATTTTTTCATTTAATCATTACATTTTGCTAAAAAAATATAAAAACTAATATAATTTTTTTAAATTCTAAAATAAAAATAATATTAAAGATTATACATTTAAATATTTTTTTATTTTTTTATTTAATTTGTTACATTTTCAAAGATTTAATAAAATATTTATACTAACTATTATACTACTATTCACAAATCTAATGAAGTATTTAAAGTTACGTTTGTATGTTAAGAGTGTTTATAAATAGTAATAAAAAGTAGGTAAAAAATAATAATAAAATATTAAATAATATTAAAAAAATAATGAATAGTAATAAAAATAGGTAAAAAGTAATATTAAAATAGTAAATAATAAAAAAAAATATTTAAAAATATTTAGAAGTTTTTAATTTTCAAACCAAAGGAGATCTCACTCTCTTTAATTTTGAAGAGTGTCCAGTTTAAATAAAAGATTGATTAAAAAAGACTGCTCCCATACAAAAAGTGGTGTTGCATAGTTATCTTCTTTTGTGGTTTTATGATCTAGTCTATTGGATAATTTTATCTCCACAATTTCATTAAGATCATAATTCATTAGATTGTTCAAAATTAAAAGATAATTTTAGTCAATAAAAGAATAATTTAACTTTTGACTATTCTATTTTCATAAGTCCTCATATTAGATTGGCTCATTTTTCATTATATAATAATAATATAACATAACAATAATTTGACTTCAACTATTCACATCAAATCTTTATATTAGATTATTTATTTATTCATTATATAGTAATAATTAATTAATAATTAAAAAAATTTAACTTTTTGTAATTATTAATTATTTTATTTTATCATATTTTACCATTCTACCTATTATATATTAATAAATAATGATATTTTAATTAAATTATAGGTTAAAGAATTAATTAGTAATTATATTCTATTTAAATCACATTAATAATTAATCATTTAAAAAAAATCTACCTGATAAAATAAATATTTGCATGAATATAGACATTTGCTCCAAGTCTACGCCAAAGAAATTAATAAAATAGGCATTTGTATAAATAGGAGAGAGAAGATATTAATATAATAGACATTTAGTCAATATAAAGTGATAGTCAAAAATAGAAAAAATTTTGGCAATTAAGTTGCTAAAGTCCTGAATTCAATGTGACCTATTTTAAGACTTATTGACTAAATAATAGATGAATTTGACACTTAACTAATTCAATGAACATGCTCTAACTATTCTTTTTCAATCTTTTTATTTGATTTATAAGATCACGATTCATTTCGTGGGAAGAAAATACTATGACTTTGCCCCGAAGTTTTTAAAATAAAGGGCAATCTTTCTTTATCTTAATTTTTATTATATATTCTAGTTATGCGACTCCTTAGTAAAAGGATATATAGAGTGTACTGGTACATCAATTAATTAATATGTCCCAACTTTGCGATCTCATCGCCCATTTTTATTTTAGTTTCTGTTGTATACCCTGTAATTTCTGTCGAGGAGTTTTTGTCATGATCCGCCACCCTCTCATCTTCATGTATTACATATCTTTTTAAAGTAATATTATAGATACACAATATTGCATACTTTTTATACAGGGTCGACTCAATATATATTGAAGTCTAAGATAAAATTTAAGTAAGTCATTCATAATTATATATAATATAATAAAATATAAATTATTATATAAAAATAAATGAGATTTTATTTAAATTTATAATTAAATTATTTTTGAATTTATATTTCATACATCAATTTGTATAAAATGAGATCTTAATGTAAATTTTGTGCCTCAATTTAAAATGATTTTTTTTAAATATACTTAAAAATAAAAATAATTCATTATATTAAATATTAAAATTATATAAAAATAAAAATAATTCATTGTATTAAATATTAAATTTAGTATTATGGGGCCTTGCACATATTGAAAAGTATATTTATTTAAATTCTATTTAATAAGATGCTTTTTTATTTTTTTAAAAAAAATAAAAAATAAAATATTTGATCATTTTTATTTTTGAAAGCTTTATATAGAATGAGGGCCTTAGACAAGGGCTTAAATTACCTAAACATTGAGCCGGCCCTATTTTAGTAACGTAACAATAATATTGCATTAATCAAAATATTAAAAAGAAGATAAAAATATAATACAAAAAATAAAAATAAAAAATACGAATAACTAAATTAGAGAGAAAACAAAAAGATAATATTTATATATTACATATACACAAAATTTACACAAATATTATGCAAATAATATTTTTTTATCTTTTTAATTTAATGCAATTTTAAAGAAATTAAAAAATTAGTATATTCGGAAATTAGAAAATTCAAAGACAATGACATCATTCCCCTCTAAAAGAAAGAATAGTTGGCGGCACGTTCAACTAAGAAGCTGGATATTGTGGATATATAATAATTACAAATTGAAAGTAAAATCCCAATATCCTTCCAATCTTTGAACTTGTTGCTGATCTCCACTGATTGCCTTTGCTAATCACTGCGGGTATATATTCCAAGAAACATGTTCTCGAAAGCTTTTTTGACAAGAGTGGCATAGGGTCAATCTGGACTGCGAGGAGCTAAGCAAAGTTGCATTTTTTTTTTTGGTTTTTTAATACATTAATAAAAAGACAGTTTTAATATATATATATATATATATTTTTTTTTTAAGATCTCGTTTGGATTTGAAAATGAGATGAGTTGAGGTGAATTTAATTTATTTTTTAATATTATTATTATTTTGATATTTGAAAAAAGTGTATTAGAATTTGAAAATTGTGTATTGAGATTTAAAAAATGTGTATAGGAATTTATATTTTATATAAAAAATTAAAAAAATGTAATGATGAAATAGAAGTGAGTTGAGCTCCAAACTAAAAAAAGCTCACAATATTATTAAAATATACTTATTTCATTATTAGGTAAATAAATAAATTACTATTATTATTTTTTTTTATTGAGGTGTGATTTTTGCTTATGTTTTAACATTTCCTTTTAAGAAAAGCAGGATTCAGGATTATAATTGGTATATGGATGGAAGGGGATCACATATTCATTTCCTCAAGAAAGCAACAACCGATAAGAGAGAAAGAGAGCTATAGAGAACTCTATGGCTGGCTTGTTAAGAAAGCGAAACTAAGGATGCCGACATTTAACGACTCCTGTTGAGACTAAAATATGCAGTCATCAGGGTTTATAAATATCAATAACGTCATCAGGAGTAGTACCATAGGTGGAGGATTTTACCTCTTAAGAGTCGTGGCCATTTTGGTACCACATGAATTATTAAAGGAAAAATATGATTGGGTTATCGTATAAACGACCCATGTCCGCAGTCTTTGTACAAAATTTTATATATACTCGCATAATTTTTCAAAAATATTTGGGAGACAAGTAGTGGCAAAACCATCAATTGGGTCAAGGGGGTCAACATGTGTGACAAATTTATGTAAAGAATAATATTAAATATGGTTTTCAGGTATGCAAGTTTTCCATAATTCATTTGAAACAAAAATAAGGTCAATTATTAAAAAACATTCTTTTTTATGTAGATCTTAAATTTACCTTATTTTCTCAAATGGAACGGTCGGGATTGACACTTGATTATAAAACAACAAACATCATTTTTCTTATGTAAATTAAAAAGATGTTAAAAAAATCATAAAAACATAAAAACATAACTATAAATCATTTTTCATATAGATCATCAACCTTAAATAATTTTTCTTGTATTTATCCTTTGAATTCCATATTAAAAAACCCAATATTGTATAATAAAAAACTTTAGGACCCATATTAATAAGTTTATTATTTCTCCTAACCTTAATCTTAATTTTAATTTTGAAGAAGTCATATCCTTGAAAATAGATAATATATAGATATTAAACAAAATTTTAGAACTATAAAAAAAATTAGAAAGAGATATTTCTAATATATATCAATTTTTTTAAAAAAACATTTGAAAATTATAAATTTTTTGAGGAAGCCATTTTCAATATTTATAATATTATATATAAAATATAGGGCTAGTTTATAATTTCGAAAATTTTTGGGGCCTGGTTCTCAAGTGGCTGACTAGGGGTGTTCAAAAGTTCTGATTTTCGAATTCCGTCCAACTTCCGCTCCGATTGGAGTCGAAAGTCGGAGTCGGAGTTAATCCAACTCCGAAATCGGAGTTCAAAATCGAAAACGGAGTCCAAGATCGCTTCGATTTTCGACTCCGAACATTTATATTTTATATATTATATATTGTATATAAAACATGATAGATCCAAATAGCCCAGTGGTTTTAAAGCTGTTTTATCCACACTCATGTCTTGGGTTCGAATCCGCGCAGCCTTTATTTCTCTCATTTGCAACTTATTTAAAAAAAAAAAATGCCTTAAACAATGTCGTTTTATAGATTGTATATATTATTTTCATTAGAAATTCCTAAGTTCGACTTCAACGCCTCAGTTTAACTTCTCCTCTCTTATTTTCTTCTAGGGCTAGCACCTCTCTTCTCCCCAATTTACCCTCTTTTCTCTTTTTTCTTCCCCCAGCGTTTTTGATGCCGCCATTAATGTCGCACGAAATTTTCCATTTCTCAATCACTGCCGAGGGCCTAGGATTTCAATTTCTTCAAAGCCGCGACCATCATCGCACTACATTCTTTCCTTCTCCATCACCGCACGAAGTTCTTCTCTTCTCTATCACCGTCGTTAATTCACAGTGATAGTAAGTCTTCGATACGCGACTAAAATGGTAGATTACTAGGGTTTTCATGGTTGAGTTCTATAGTTGATTACGGTTAAAATGTATCCTTGTTGTCGTGTAAAATTGGGTTTATGTGGTAGATTACTAAGGTTTCTGTTGTAAATTACTAGTGGTTAATTTTTATGGTAGATTATTGGAGTTTTTATTTCAGTGTTTTGAACAGCAAATTTCGATGAACTCTGATTAGAGTTTGCAAGTTCCGAACTCCGATCGGAGTCGAACTCCGACTCAATTTTGAAGTCGGAGTCGAAAGTCAATTTTGACTCCAATGGATGTCGGAGTCGGAGTTGAAAACTTCGAACTCTGACACCTTTGAAGTTAGAGCCCACCCCTAAGTGGCTTTTAGGAAAAATAACCCTAATCCTGAAATTATATACTTCCCATCATCTCCTACTTAGAGTTAAGGGTGTAAACCCGGATGCGGATTCGAGATATCTGACTGTGCTTAAATCTACATTTGTATTTATAATACGATATTACGATTATCTTCTTGGATTAATCAGGTTATAATCTGAGCAGGTATTCAAATATAAAGATCTTGATTTGATTGAATACTCATATTTATATAAAAAAAAAATTAAAAAGAGTAAGAGTATTAGCATTAGTATTGATCTCATCAAAATAAATCATCAAATTTTAATTAAAAATATAAATTTATATATATATCAAAAACATTTCGTCATATTTGATCGAATATGACAAAAAATAAGTTTAGAAGAATAATATAAAAATATTTTTTACTTGACTTTTAAATAATAAATCATTAAATTTACAAAATCATATCGTGTTATCAGTTTTCTATAAGATAATGGATTAATTAGTGTTCTAGGTTCCGGATCGAACCGGAATAAGAACAGTTGCACAAGCTACTATTTGCTAATGTCTCTTTCTTAAAAAAAAAAAAAAAAGATGTACAGAAAATTATTTTATAAATACCAAACGTACTAGCTCCACATTGCGTGATTGTATATCGAACATCAACAAATTAAACGGTCTCATTCTAAATGTACAAGTTAAGGAAGATGACACGAAAATCATTTATTTTGGTCAACAAATAACGGAGTAAGCTTGACCTAAACTTGGACAAATCAAACCAGTACCATTAACCATGAAAGAAAAGAGAAATCCAAATGAATATAGGCAAAATTTTGCTATTCATCAATTTTATATATTAATTAAATAATTTTATTCGTTATTATATACTACATATTTAATAAAAAAATAAAAAGATAAAAATAGGATGTCTAATGTGTAAAAATAATAAATAGATTTTTCATAGCCAAATGAATAAATCTAATATATAAATAAATAAATCACAACCGAGAAAACCAGAGTAGTGGTTGACCCACTTTGACGCAATCAAAGTCAGAACTGGCAATGGAAACTTGGAAAGGCTTGCACACCAGAATCTTCATAACTTTCTCAGCATTTTCTTGTGCTTTCGATCCTATCAAAGCCAAATTTCGACGATTAGTACTAGAATTCATACAAAGAATTCTTATTTGTTTCATTATAAAAAGGAAAAAATTAAAAACAAAACAGTGATATGATCATGTTGTTCTAATTCGAACATCCTTCATAAAGCTTTTCCTTTTTAACGATCCCCAAACCTCTCTGTTTCTCTAAAAGACAACTAACTGCAGTAACTATGTTTCCGTTTTTCAGTTACCACTGCATGTTCTTCTTCTTCCTCTATCTTTCCCGCCCTTGCTTTCCCGCCAGACCCCCACCAGACTTGTTAACTGAACTAACCGTCGATGCCCACAACGCCACGTGGCAAGGCTTCGTCAGGTTCCTACATGCCGGTAAGGGCTCCCGCGTCAGCGGCATGTCGGAGCTCAAAACTTACTTCAACCGTTTTGGTTACCTACCGACGCCACTGCCCAAGGAGGAATTCGATGATATCTTCGACACTCAATTCGAATCCGCCGTTGTTGTCTACCAGCAAAACCTTGGGTTGCCCGTCACCGGAAAGCTCGATACCGACACCATATCGGCCATCATATCGCCGAGGTGTGGCATGAGTGATCACAATTACTCGCATACCTTGCATACGACGCGTCACTACGCCTTCTTTAATGGCCAACCGCGGTGGTTCCGGCCGCCTCCGATGACGCTAACATACGCTTTCTCTCCGTACAACACGATCGATTACTTGAGCTCGTCCGATATTCGGACGGCTTTTAGGCGAGCTTTCTCGAAGTGGGAGTCGGTAATTCCGGTGAACTTCACTGAGACGATGGACTACCAATCGGCGAATATCCGAATCGGATTTTACGCGGGGGATCACTATGACGGAGAGCCGTTCGATGGGGTGCTGGGAGTGTTGGGTCATGCTTTCTCACCAGAGAACGGGAATCTCCACCTGGATGCAGCGGAGAGGTGGGCAGTGGACTTCAAATCAGAGAAGTCAAAGGTGGCCGTCGATTTGGAATCAGTGGCCACCCACGAGATCGGGCATGTACTGGGGCTTGCTCATAGTTCGGCGAAAGAGGCCGTCATGTATCCGAGGATTGGTCCAAGGACGAAGAAGGTGGAGCTAAGGATGGACGACGTGAGCGGAATTCAGGCTCTTTACGGGCCAAACCCTAATTTCAAGTACAGTTCTTTGATGGAGTCTGAAAATTCTGTCAACCAAGCCAGTGGAGTACTGGAGAGAAGAGTCTCCCGGTTGACTCTTTTTTTGGGTCTGATACTATTACGTTCGTTTCTGGGTACATGAAAATCTGTTTAATTTTTCGTATTAAAAGGTGTAGATCAAACAGTTATACTCAAAGAAGATTGGCAAATTGGCAATAAATCAATGAAAAATTCTTTACACTTGTTCTTCTTCTTATTGTTTTATTCATCTGTCATGCTTAAAGGCTGCAGATATTTTCTGCATGAGCTCGAAATCTTATTCCAAGAGTATCTGTTGAGTTGAAGATCGATAAACTAGATCTTCCTTTAAAGAAAAAAAAAAAAAATGAAGCTTATTAGAGAAGATCAGGAAAAAGTTTTAATTCCGTCAAGGTTGATGGCTAAAAGTGGACTGGACGCGCTCCCCTGCTTACATAAATATGACCCAATTTCTTTGAAATTGAAGTGCGAAGTATAATTAAGAGGCAAAGACAAGTTTCCTGTTTTTTGAGGATACTTCCTAATCAAAACGAAGAAACTTCACGCTCGACGGCTCGAGGGCTTTGAAAAATATCGGCTGCCCCCGATGACACGGAAAATTCTATTTCTATGAAAGTTTCTATGAAAGTTTCTATAGCAAATTTGATAAGGATATTTACATAATATAATTTGACTTAAATGATAAATTTTAAATTTTAAATTTTATAAATTAAATTTTGTCATTTAACTAATATGAATGACGTATTCTAAAATACCGATTTGAGAATATAATAACTTTTTTAATATTATTTACTCAAAATTTAAGTATTTTTTGCGATGAATTTACTAGATTTCTAACAATTTAAAGAGAGTTGGGATATGAGAATGAGAGGAACTAGTCCAATTGGAGAGCTACTGTTGCAATAACTATCTCGATAAAGAAGAGTTCTTCTATCAGCAGCTCTACATCACATATCTATTGATGAGGATTTTTATTTTTTATTTTGTTTTCTCAACAGATGTGTGGTATAGAACTGCTAAGTAGTATTTTTTTTAATAAAAGATTTAGACAATCTCTACTTATTATATACCATTTTCAATCCGTACAATATCAAAATTTGTTTTAGCTCGACTCTAAAGAAAACAAAAATTACTCTAAAACTACGTTGATAACTTGATATACCAACAAACCAGCACATATTAATTTGAAGTTTACATGAGTTTTGCCTTGTAAATAGAGATATAAAAACAATAAATATACACTTATTTATAGACAAAAAGATATATTTTACATGTTCAATTATAAAAAAAATTTTAAACTTCAAATCTCAATTTATCAAAATCGATCTGTGTTGTGTTATCTTCTTGAAACAAACCTTTGAGTAAAACACGACATTCAAGATAATCTTTATTAGGATTTTGAAAGTAGCCAAACTTGATTAGAAATGAAAACTGAACAATATATAAAACAAGAATAACAAGAAATAAATGATCAAAACTAGAAAACTCAAGATCAAAAACAAGAAAGTAAAGATATAAACTTTAATGTGGTTCAGTTCTAATGACCTATATTCATAGTAGGAGCAATTCTAAGAAAATCTTCTATTAATGATAGTAAAAAATTATATGAAATCAAACCTCAATACTTAACAAATAATATTTTAAAAATCCTTCCAAGAAATCACACAAATCCTAACCTTAATCGTTAGAGCTCTTAGCCTCCTCCTTTTCTCTCTCTCATTTTGATATTAAACAAAATAAAAATCTTAAGTGTACAGTAGCCATCGCTATATATATATATATACATACAAGTCACATGAAAATTAAATAAATACCCTTAAGTAACCCTAATACAACCGGCATAAGCAAATTAATGGTAGCAATCGGATCACTTCAAGAATTAGCCGCATCATTAATCTAGATCTCTTCATATGTCAGCATTACACCTTGACACATCATGCAACAATATGTATATCAATTATCATCAAACTATCAATAGCCGATACTTTTCTTCCTTGTTAAAATTCGACCATCAAGATTTTATTACTTATTTTTCATTCATCTCAATTATTATAATTGAATTATTGTAAAGGTGGTGTGATGCTATCTGTTTTTATGAACAAGGATTTGTATAAAAATTAAATATACAAGTTTTGTACAGATATTTTATAAGAAAAACATTTATTTTTGAAATCTATATTTTTACAAAAGACATACAAGGTGCGTATCTAGGGTTTGTATTAATTAAATTATAATATAAAAGTGTTAAGTTTTATTAATTTGGGGATGTAACCTTCTAATTCTTTAATAATCTAAGACATTGAATTTAAAATTTAAAAACCTAAACACCGCAAGAAAAATAGAAAATACTCAAATAGTATCAAAATACGCTAGACCCAAAAACTCGATTAAACGGCAAACGCAGCCTTAAAAAGTTACAGTGGCCCTAAAAAAAAAAATTACAGTGGCCGTTCATTTCGTCTCCGTTCTGCTAAAACCCTAAACCCTCGCAGCCTCCCCGAATCATTACCGTATTCTTCTTCAATCCTTCGATGGCTTCAGCATGCAACAGATTCGTCAGCAGAGCATCCCTATCGTCCATAAAATCCGCCATTAGATCTAATGTCCGTACATCTCCACTCACCAAATCCGCGACGTCCACCTCTCCGGGCGTCCCTCTCCCCTCTAGATCCACTTCGAGTTCTTTTCCTCGATTCTCATTCTCCAGGTCTCTCTTTACCTCTAAATTATCGTAGCTAAATACCTTTAGAATTCTCATTTTAAATAATGTATTTATTTTATATTTTGTGTTTGGTAGGTGTCCCGCGGAACTGGGATGCGTGCAGTCAATGTTGCCACTTCACAGCGCGGTGGCAGCGGCGAGAATGATGTCGTGCCTGAGCACCACATCGAGGAGTTCTCGAGCGCTCTCGCAGGGTACACTCTGCTGCACCTCTCCAGACCTGTAATAGCATGTACAAAAATTGAAAAATAAAACTTTTTTCGCTTAAATTGTCCGTAGCTTTTGCTTGCTTCCCCCACCTCCAAATTAATTTGTTCCTCAATTTCTCGCTCCTGCTTTGAATTACACGGCTACTTATTCAAGTGTTTGCTTTGAATAATGAAAATGATGAGATTGGATACTATGGAGAACTAAATTAAAATTTCTCTTTGACGAGTTTATAGATTCGGCTTGCGCAATATCTTATGTCCTTGAGGGTTAAAGCGGCTGGTAGTCTAGTACTGATTCTTAGACCAATATCGTATAATGACTGCATTAGGATGCAGACTGGTCGCAGTTATGCAGATGCTGGCGGTAGAGACACTGAGGCAATATTGTTAGATTTTGTAGTTGTTGGTTTTTATGCTCTTGGTTTAATGAGTCCATTTAATGAGTTGGTGAATTGGGGTAATGGTTTGGTGGTGAAATGCTTTGGTGAGGATCTTACTATCTGACTGTAATGTTCAGTTCCTGCTGATACATAAGTATGAATGTGAGTGCCCTGTTTGTAGCATTAAGAAGTCTGGTTTTAAAAAGATAGAATTCACTGTTTCAGGTTTATCTTAAATTTGGATGATCGCTTTCAGAAGTACTTACGCATAATTTTAGTTGTTATTCAGGGAAGGGGGCCCTTAATTAGTAGCATATGAAAGTTTCCTTTGCTCATGAAATTTACGCATTTTGTAACATGTGCCCACTTTCTCGTTACCACATGAATGGATTTTATTGGGTAGTAAACTTGGGGTAGTATGGATACCTTAATTGAAGGTAGTTTGCAGTTTCTTTAGCTTGATTGGACCTTGAAAGTTTTTCAAATTTTGTGATACTCCATATGATAAGGATAAGGATAGGTGGTGAATAAGATCTTACATTGTTTGGATTAGAAAAATTCTTGCTCTTTATAAGGTTTCAATAAAGCTTTAATTGTATCATTGACTAGTCCTTTTGTAATATAGGTTCTGTGGTTTGAGTCTTCTATTGGGATATTACAAATGATATTAGAGTCTATCCCAACCAGAAATGTGGAATTTGAGCCGTGCTACATGCATGGACAAGTCTGATGAGGACGTCGGAAATTTAAGAAAGGAGATTGTGATACACCATATGATAAGGATAATGGTAGGTGATGAATATGATCCCACATTGCGCTTGGGAATAAGAGTTTTTGCTCTTTATAAGATTCCAATGACTAGTCCTTTTGGAGTATAGACCATGTAGTTTGGATATTTTATTGGGACGTTACAAATGATATCAGAGTCTATCCTCATTAGAAATGTGGGACATGAGCCGTGCTACCTATGATAGACAGACCTGAGGAGGACGTCGAGAATTTAAGGGGTAGATTGTAATATTCCCATATGATGAGGATAATGGTAGGTGGTGAATGAGATGTCACATTGATTTGAAAGAAGAAGTTCTTACTCTTTATAAGATTCTAATAGGGTTCAAATTGTATCATTGACAAGTCATTTTAGAGTATAAGTTACGTAATTTGGGTCTTCCATTGGGATGTTATAAAATCAAGATTTCACTCACATATATATACTAATGACACACTACACATAATTTAAATAGAAACTCAAAATAATAAAAAAGTATTTTTTATTTTTGATGATGGGGGAATCACCTAGGCTTATTCATCCCTGGCTCGGTTTAAAATTTTATTTATTTCTTAACACTTTTGATTTTTTTTTAAAAATGTTTAAAGAAATTTCGAATCCGGGTTCCAGATTCCCAAATCCGGAATCCGGATGAACACCCCTAGAATCACCCCGTGACAGAACACTTAGGACTCACCCATGGAACCTAAACACTCAAGGAGAAGAGCACAGTAACCCACCGCCATGATCTCCCCACTTAAATCGCAGTCTGATCCCAAGGGGAACTGAACCTTTGACATGGGGCTCATGCACACAAGTTCGCCCTTAACACTAGGCTACCCACGGGTGGGTAGTAACAAAGTCTTTAATGTTATGTGTTGGTGTTTGCAGTTTTTTTCTAATTACTAAGAAGTTGTATTGAATCTAGGTAATAGCGTTTGCAGTTAAAAATTGAGGATGTGTTTGTATCAGCGTAAATTGCGTTTTGAGCATTATTTCTGATCATCTGGTTGAGACCTGACAAAAATATTTGAAAAAACTTTTAGGTATTTTTATGGTACTGAGAACCTTTACTCATTATCCTGTTGAAAATTACTTAGAACCTAAACAGCTAAGGAACCGCCAGAAAGAACTTCCAAACCTTTGAAACTGCCACGTCCTGCTACTAGTAACTTAAAAAAAAGCGCATTTGACTAACTCATGTGACCGACAAGTTCAAAATCCATAAACTTCACCAAGATTTACACCTACATGAATCCTAAAATTCTACCAGAAACCACACCGAACATGATACAACTAATGAAAATGTTTTCAGGGAGTTCCATGGCATATGTGGCCAATGAGTTTGTCTAGCTCATGGTTCAGTCAAACACAAATCCCTCTGTGATGGAATCTGCAATAGACGGGTTAGTGGATGGATATTTCTTTTGGTTGTCTAATAGACAAGAAGAGGCTGCAAATTACATGAGTAAATTTCCACATTCGACTTACAGATTATAAAAAAGAAGAAATCATTAAGCAGCCCAAACATTCTAGTAATCAAAATTAAAAAAAAAAAAAAAAAAAGATGAAACAAAAGTTCTATTTACCTTAGGAATTATGTGGTTTGGTTTGGACTCCTTGCCAGTTTCTTGACTTCATCCAAAGGAGGATTCTTCATCATCTCTTGAAATGCTTTGAGTCCAACATAAATAACATGGTTTCACTTGGAAAATGGACCTTATCTATACTTTTCATTCATTTACTTTCTCTTCGGAGAAAGTTTTATCCTTTTCCATAGTCTTTCCTTAAAAGTTCAGCATCTTGTTAATGATATCTGTCTTTTCCAAAGGCACAACATTTTCCATGGAGAATGAAGTTTGAATTCTTGTCAATACTAGCTTTCTGAGCAAAAATGTGGAAACGAAACATTTCCTAAAGCATTAAGAAAGCCTAAAGGCAGCTATAAAAAATGTAGTTTCTGAAGAAAAATTTTCAAGAAGTTGGCCGTATACACAGCATGTACAGCTTCCCCCTTTTCCTTCCTACGGCATCGTGATTAATTTCAATTTTCAAGACACTATCCTATGCATCTTTACATACCAGTTCCAAACACCAGGTATGTTACTGACCAAAAAACATACTTGATGTTGGTATTGGTGATTATGCCATTGTTTTGTAATCTAGGTAGTTTCCTTTCTCTTGTGCCATGCTTGTTCCATTTCTTGGTGACCTTATGGGGTGAAATTAGTTCTGTTTGCTATTGTGCTTCATGTATTCCATTTCTTTAAAGCCAAATCCAAGCTTGGAGAAGACAGCTTCCACTAGGATACTTTGTGAGTGACCATTAAATTTCAACATAGTCCCATGGCCTCATTGTTGTTTCATTTCCATAAGATTTTACATTATTGTTTTTTCATGAGAGAGAAAAAAGAGTGTAAATGGTCCCATAGAAGCCTAAATCATCAAATTACCAAAATTGAAATGAAAAGTGGGTTCTCTTTTGGCAAACTCGCTGTGTGCCGGTTGCAGGATGGGATTGTATACTAAATGGCAAGTGGTCATGGTGGCACTAGAGTATTTGTGGATAAAATTGACTGAATTTGCTATATTCTCTGAGGATTAGCTTTTTTTTTTTTTTTTTTTCCCAGCCTCAATTTTACTAGTATTTTAAAATATTTTTAACATGTGTTAAAGTTCAATAATAGGCGTTTTTTATTCTATAAAACTATTGGTTATAAGCTATTTTCGTGCAAGCAATGCAAGAATAAGTAAGAATTGGAAATATCAAAAGTTTAAGAAGGTGGCCTTGATAATACATTGATAGGGGAATAGAGGTACTTTATTAAAAAAAAAAAGATGATAGGGGAACAGAGGTCGGAGGCAAATACCATTTCAGATAAAGGGGTTTTGGCTTGAATTTGTTTCACATGACCCCGCTTGGATTCGGAGATGAGATGAGTTGAGATGAGTTTAGTTTAGTTTTTAATATTATTATTATTTTAGAATTTGAAAAATGTGTGTTGGGATTTGAAAAAGGTGTATTGGGATTTGAAAAATCTGTATTGGGATTTGAAAAATCATGTGTATAAGAATTTATGTTTTATATAAAAAATTATAAAAACATAATGATGAAATGAAGATGAGTTGAGATGAGTTAAGCTCATCTTCGAATACAAACGGGGCCCATGTGAATTACGTACAAGTGAGTAAGAATTTTGTAGTAACAATGTAACATAGCTGCTACTTTTCTCAGATGGAGTTGATGGTACGTGAGCATGTGTGCCGTATTTTGGAGGTGGGCCCTGCATCTAATCCACCAATGTACTCAAAATTTCAAATTAAATTAATGTGGAAAACTGCTTTAGAAGATGGGGTCACATATTATCTTGGTTTCGGAGGAATTTCGGGGGCTAGGTTAGCTATATCTTAATACCATATCATTTACAATATTTTCAGAATCAATACATTTGATATTGCACCTTGGAACGCTACCATCTCTGCTATTCTCCATTTAAAGACTGTGGCTTAACTGTATATTTCTTCTGATATGCCTTTGTATCCTTTGTTGGTTTAGAGCTTGGTCTGTCAGTTCCAAGGTGATGACTTATTATAGCAGTTCACTAATGACGAGATGTTATCTTCACAAGAATGGAAAATCTTGCAGCAATGATCACAGTTTTGGTTTCTGAAGTTCATTCAATACTACCTGAAATCTTGGACGCAAGGATATTGATTTTGATTCTTCCCACCAAATAAAAATATTAGTTCAGTATCTATAGAATTATGTTTAATCTTCAAGCCATTTTCTTCTCTGCCGGTTGCTTCCTTTGTATAATCATGATGTTTTTGTTTTGTTTTAATATTTTGCTTGAACTCTCGAGAGTTGTCCTTGCCTACACAAAATAACTATTTTTTGGTTTCTATGATTTTTACTTGTCAATGCTACCATTTTGTTGTACGTGCTTGTGAGAGTCCCGAGGCCTAGAAAAGGCCAGAAGTTCTATTGCTAGATGCTGATGTTTGATGGCAGAAAGTAATCGCCATAATCGTTCATCTTTGCAGCTTCAGTCCTTGCTACTTTCAGATCTCGACAAGCTCTACAAGCAACATGAGTCATGACCCAAAACCCAATTCAAATATCATCGACTTTGCCCTTCACCTAAACAAAATCGAGTGCAAATGTGGCCCTTAACTTTTTGTGCATTTTATGTTCTAGAACATGAACAGTGTGCATAATGGACAACTTTATTTTGAAGAGAAATCTTTTAGCATAAAAAGATTATATAAAATTAACTTTATGAAATGACGTGTTTGGATATTTATTTTTTTGATAAGTTGACGTGTTTTGATGTAGAATGTTACGTCATAAAATTTTTTTTATTATAAAACAAATTTAACCGTATTTTAAGAAAAGGTTGATTTATAAATTTGTTTTTTCGCCCGATCATAAATTTTTAATAAAATTTTTTGCCTGATCAGGAATCACTAATAAAATTTTTATCAAAAAATTATTTTTATGAGATCTGCTTATAGATGTAGACTGTACTCTGTAGTACTTTTCATTTCCAATAACAAAAGGTTGGTTTGTAACAGGAAATGATTTCTTGTCTCGAAAAAGACTTGTTGGTCCAAAGGGCTGATTTATAAATTGGGCCTTATTTTGACTTGTTTAAAAAAAGATCTTAAGTTGTAAGATTTATCAAATTGGTCATTTTGTCCATTCATCATGTTACGTGTATAAAACTAAAAAAAAAAAAAATTTAAACACCGAGTCATGCTACAGATACGGATGAAACACGGACTAGGCATATAGTTTGACTATTCAATATATATATTTTTTTGCCCGATCAACGTTTTATCTGTGTGAAAGTTAGGAGGTTTTCCTTAATGTATTTGCTTTTACGAATTAGAGAAAAGAGAATTGTATTCAAATATGGGATCTTGACTTTAATACGAGGGATCGAGAGAGCATTCTGTATCTTGTGTTAGGGGTTAGTGTTTTGTGCACAATTATTCCTAGGCCATGGTCTTTAATGCAACATAGCCTCCTAAGTAGTGCTATCAATGCGGCGTAACTCTCCGAGTGACATCATGATGGCAGGCAGACGGTGTAATCACTTTCATTTCCTTTGTTAGGGAATGAAAGGTTTTTTGTGATCTTTGCTCACTTGTTGGAGTATATCTTTAAATATTAAGTGTCATAGAGAGTGTCAATATTAGTGTGTTCCGTCTGTCCTTTTCTATTTATTTGCTATGCGAGGATATCTCCATTTACAAGTCCTAGGTTGGATTTCATTAGTGATTCCTGAGCCCCTCCACATTCCATTCAAACACCACACAAACACAATGTTAGCATCATACATTGGAAGATCCTACTTGTTGCGAATGGAATAAGGTGTTGTATCCATCTCTGTTGTATGTTTAATATTTATGCATGCAAGTGCTGCTATCCTTTCCTCCTCTAGAAATCACTTGTTGATACTTTAAAGCATTGTTTTAAATATTTTACCCTACTGGCAAGTTGGGCGGTATAAGTGTTGAGGACCACCCATGTGTTGATATTCTCCAACTCATGTTGAGGTCCATTCATGTGTTGATATTCTCCAACTCATCTTGAGGTCCACTCATGTGGTGATATTCCACATTGTGATGAGAACCACCATGTGTATTGGAATGATTGAGCATCTCCAGCTCATGTTACATGGAGGGAGAAGTCCAACCTCCCCCTATAAATAGGAGAGGAATGTTGAAGCTAAGATCATCCCAACAAGAAGAAGTGTTTGAGTGTGTGAGAGTGTAAGTGCCATTTGAGAGATAGAGAAGCATTGAGAGTGTTTGTAATCTTGTACAAACATTTTGAATAGTAAGTTTCCGCTCCAGTGGACGTAGGCAAATTACCGAACCACTTCAATATTGTCTCTATCTATTTTATGTTTATTTTCTGGACAGCATTAGGCACAACAATAAGTACACTATTTGTTTCATACTGACTAAAATATTGGTTATACCAGCTTGTATAGATCGTATCGATTGGTATTTCGATTGTACTGGCTTATACCAGCCTGTACCGACCGTACCATATTTTGATATATATATATATATATTTATTTATTTCTTGCTAATTTTTTATTTTAATTCAAATTAGATTATTTATATATATGTATCTATATATAAATTATTGATATATTGATTATTATTTTGAAATATAATTTATATATATTTATATATATAATTTTTTTATATATAGACTATTTTAAAATAATATATAAAATAATATTAATATTAAAATATTTTATTTTAATATTTTGATAATACATTTATCGATACTATATTCAAAATTTTGCTTTAAAGTCCACCTTTACCATTGAACGCCAAGGAGAAGTGTGCAGCCTCGCCAATTTTTTATTTGTTTTTATTATTATTATTTGCAGTCAATGAAAATATAAAACCTTGACTCATCAATTAAAATTTAGACAATAAATGTTATATTAGTAGAAATTACATAATATTTCTAATATTTTTTAAATGAGGATTTAGTCACATTTTTAATAATCTTAATTTCGTAACATCACATCACACTCACGAGAACGTAGATGTTGAAAAGAACGTTAGTTTCGAAACAAACGAAACAAAAGAGTGGCGAAGTGCTTTGTTTCAGTGTTAGAGTGAATCCATGCTCAGTATATTTTACGTTCACACAATATTATTTATGTAAATAGTATTTTATGAATATGAGTGTATTGAGTGTGGATTTATTTTATAATTTTTTTTAATGATATGAGATGAATTAAGTTAATTTGAGATTAATATTTAAAGTTAAATAAAATATTATTATAATTTTTTTAAAATATTATTTTATTTTAAAATTTAAAAAATTAAAATTTTTTATTTTAATTTATATAAAAAAATTTATAATAATTAAATAATATAAGATAAAATGAATTGAGAAGAACTGTAAAAACAAATAACACCGAGAGTATAGAGCTATACCAAAATTTTTGTTTCTTGTTTTGCGTTTTTTTTGTTTTGTTTGGAACAACCCTTGATATAGGCTAGAGGTTATACCCATTTTGTAGCCAATTGGTCCCGAAATAAAATCAATCACCAAGTCTGATATTATTAGAAAATTAGAAAGAAGAAATTATAGATTTTACTTAAAATTGATTCTGAGGTGGCAACCACAGCTCCACTCAATTATATCTAACTGAAATTCCACTAAAACAAATTCAATACGTCCTATCAATCTTGAGCATCTAAACCCAAAATTCTAAAGTGAAGCAAATTAGTAAAAAAATTAGTCAGAAAGTTATTGAAAAAAAAAAAAAACACATGCACACAAGCTAGATGGAGGGAGAGCCGTTTAAGAAAGAAAGGCTCCCAACATTTTCTTTCCCAAAATTTTCCAAGAAAAAGGACAAGTTCAGGACGGGACCGGAAGAAGACTGGCAGGGAAGAGCTCGGCCATGAAAGTTAGTTGAGCTTAATTAACTCTGAAACACGGATAGAGAAGAAAAACAGACAGACCCACCGCCACATTCTGTAGGGAAGAAAAGAAAGACAAAGGTAAAACAGAGAGGGATAGGCATCCATGAAAAAAGCAGGAAAAGGGAGAAGAGGGTAGAATTTTCTTGTAACAAAAGGGTGGGAGGAGAGGTAAAGGTAGATACAGTTTTGCAGAAATTGGTTCAGAAAAGAAGAAGAAGAAGGAGAGAGAGAGAACGAGAGAGAGAGAGATCATGGTAGAGATGATAGAGATCATGGAGATGAAGAAGAGGGATATATATGAAGATATGGTGATAATAGGGGGTTTGATTGGGGTGCAATTTGTATATGCAGGGAACTCTGTATTGCTAAGTTTTCTTATGTCTACTGGAATCAGACCTCTCACCATTGTTATTTTCTCTGCCTTCTCCACCTTCCTCATCATCTCTCCCATTGCCACTTATTTGGAAAGGTTCTCTCTCTCTCTCTCTCTCTCTCTCTCTCTCTCTCTCTCTCTCTCTCTCTCTCTCTCTCTGTGATATATTAATGCTTGGCGCTTGGTATGGTTTTTCCTTTTCCTTGTTATATATCAAGTCTGGCATGTATTGCAGGAGCAGGTGGCCCAAGAAATTCAGTTACAAGTTAATGACACAGCTGCTTTTGATCTCTTTTGGAGGGTAAGAACGTTTTATCCATATATTTCGATAACTTTTTCTTTCATTTCGGGAAGAACAGTTTGGAAAAATGAATAATGCTGCATCCAATCGTCATGTCCTATGATTCTTGTCTTTGTGATTGTTTTGATTGATTTAGCTTAGCATTAACCATTAATGGGAAAGTGGGCCGGGTAACAAAGAATTCTTATTTCTTTATTTTTTTTTAAAAAAAGGTACAAATATTTAGAGCTTCGTTTTATGGTACTGGTGTTTAGAACTTCTCGTTCCCTAATAAATTTAGTAACGCTATATATAGTTTTAAAACAGGTGAAAGTCTCGTGCTTTCATTCAAAAAAATAAATTAATTATTAAAAAAATATTTTTTTCACATGAATCTGAAATTTATTGTTACTATTATTTTTTTTTCAAAAAATATACACAAAATTTATATGTTTTAAAACCGCAAATCATTCTCTAGTGAATTTGTCTTTGTTTTTGGGAACTTGTATTGAAAGAGCTTGTAATTATCACCGCAGAGAGAAATTAGAAACATATGAGTAGTGGATGATATACATTTTCAAATATTGTCCACTCCACCTAACAAATTAAGTTTGCTCACTCTTTCCCCAACCTCAGCATGAAATTTAATTCCAAATATATTAAGTCAGTCTTCAAACTCAATTTTTAGCAAATTTCCAAGATATATATATAAATCCAATTAGAGTACCACCCAATATTTTTGATATATTTGGAAGATGGGGGTTTCGAAATCTAGATTTCTATTTTAGAGACTGGGAGCTATGCCAATGGCCAGTACCACCCAATTTGAAATCACTCCAGACTATCAATTTTGGCAATCACTCTCTCAAACCATCACAAAAGTTTAACAAATAACGTTGATAAAAAAAAAAGATTAAATTTCTTTAAAGCAAAAATTACAAAAAAGGAATAATTTTTCACAAAATAAAACATAGAAACGAAAAAAAATTATAAAAAAAAAGGATATAATTATTTTTTATAGTTTTATAGTTTATCTTTTTGGAAATAATTTTCTTATTTAGGAAGGATACGGGTATTTTATGTTTTCTTGGTTGTTTTAAGGATAATTCTTCTTTTGAAGGGAAAATGGATAGATTATAATTTCTTGATAATCTGGGGGCTGATTACCTAAATGGATAGATTGTGTATTTTTCCCTAAAAAGTTTCATCATGCATGCTAGAATAGATGGTTATGTTTTATTAAATGAAACCCTGAATTTCAATATTTCAGATTCTGACCACTCCAAAAAACACCGATTTTAAGGGGAAAAAAAATGGAAAACAAGCATGGTGGCTGATCTGATACTTTCTTCTTAGCATATGTTTGTTTGTTTTACAGGGTAACATTATTCCAGACCCTATTTCTACAGGGGATAAAGCTAACTTCAGCATCAGCTGCAACTGCCATGCCAAACCTTGCTCCAGGGTTTATCTTTGTCATTGCATGGACTTTCAGGTAGCCACTTTAACTTTTCACTTTATTTGGGACATTTTTCGATAGAGAACCGCTACATATACAAAGAAATTATACAAATTAAATTTATATATTCATCTCGTTTCATGAGACTTTACAATAAAAGTAATTTTATTATAATCTGACGTACCACTTTAAACCATATCAGTTTGTGAATTTATTTTTTGTGTAATCCTCTAAAGTATTTCCTTTCACTATATCTCATTATTTTGTGAAATTCTCTAAAAACATGAAAACTGGAATACAACTAAATTAAGTCACATAAAAGTATAGAAAGTAAGATCAAAAGATGTTTTTTGAGTGCCATGTTAATTGTCTGCTTGGTGATATAGTAAGTTTGCAATAATTGCAGACTGGAAAAGGTAAAAGTCAGCTGCTTGTACAGCAAAGTCAAGATTATAGGCACTTTCCTCTGCGTTGTGGGTGCTCTATTAATGAGCGTAATGCACAGCACCGTGGTTACAGCAAGAGAGGCTGAACTAAAACATCCCATACCTGATATTGATTTCGACACACAGAAAATCATAGGCTGCCTCTACCTCGTTGCAGCAGTTTTGGCTTTATCCAGCAATGTCGTATTGCAGGTAAATCTCAGTAAAAGATTATGATTCCTATTCTTGCAGCTATTTATATTCAAAGTGTTGTGATTTTCCTTTAAATCTGTGGATATGGTAATAAATGACAGGCTAAAACATTGAGTGATTTTCCAGCACCAATGTCCTTGTGTGCAATAACATCCTTGATGGGTATGCTTATGACTGGAGCTGTCCAACTTATTCAAGATCACAGAATTGATATTGGTTGGCCACTTGTGAATATCAGAGACTTGATTGCCTTTTCTCTACTGGTAAATATTACCCTCCCTAGCTTGATGCTTGTAAAGTATATCCACTATTGCTCATCCATTTATATGATATAAACTTTGTAAACATTTGAATGTGCAGGGAGGTTTTGTGAGTGGAATATGTGTAAGCTTCAATGGATGGGCAATGAAAAAAAGAGGGCCAGTCTTTGTTTCCACGTTTAGCCCCATTAGTACAGTCTGCTCAGTTATTCTTTCTGTGGCCACTTTAGGAGACACCATTAATATTGGAAGGTAATTTAGTTAGTATCTTCCCGTTCAATATGATACTGCACATTACAAGAAAACTACTTATTTGTGGTTAGGTACATAATTCTTGCAAAAATTTGAAAACTTCCAAGTTGGTGTGAAGGATACACCCTCAGTACCATTGGCATGACATGTTTTGATTTACAAGAAAAACTGATTTAAACTTTTCTTACAAACCAAATTTTGATGGTGTGTCCTCCATTTCGGCTTGCAAGTAGAAGCACATGTACATTCGAATATCTTACATCTCAACTCTCATAATGCAGCCTTATTGGCATGTTCCTTATGTTCATCGGCCTTTACTTTGTGCTCTGGGCTAAAGGGAAGGAAGGTTACCATGCAGCAGATGACATAGAAAGTGAGTTCAATGCAAAGAAGCCTCTCCTCTCTTAAGTTAGCATGTCATCAGCAAATATGTAATTTTGTTCATCTTTAGATGTAGAAGGAAAATGGAAGGTAAGCTAGAAAGACAATAGTATTTTTGAAGATTCCTGATTAATGCAAACAACATATCAGATCAGAGCAAGCATTGCATGGTGCTCAACAATGTTCAAAGATACATAAGTTCCACCGTTTTTGAAATGTTTTTGCAGAATCATGATGAGGTTTGCGTTGTTCCGTTTAGTTTTGACATGGGTGGAGTACTACTTACTCTTGATAGAGATGGTAGAAGGTTTCCTGGAAGGAGGAATATAGGAGTTAGCAATAGATCATAATTCTGATAACTAATAGAAAATTCTTCTGCAAGCAAAAAAAAACTCATCTCAAGTTTTGAGTTCAAGCTGAGCCATATGCATGGCTGCTGATATGGTAGAAACTTTCGGAATTGTTCTCTGCTGAAATTGTTGACTGACAAAGTTGTAGGAAGATCTTGCGAACTCTATCATCATTATCTTGTGCACCAAAGTTTTGAGTCACAGTCACCATTTCTTGTCAAGGATGTCGTTTGCTTTTTGTCTAATGTCTATATATTGGGAATGTACAATTATCAAAACAAACGAAAGGTGAAACAGAAATCATGTATCAACTAAGAAAGAGGAATTCCACCCATGTTAATATGATCGGTTTTGTTAATATTATTTCTTATGAAGTTCCTTTTGGTGTTCCTAACCCCCCATGTTGGTATTCAGCTATTTCTGATTAATTTGAAATTGTTATTTCTTCTGTCCTAATGGTTGTGGCTCAGAAGGTTTCTGCCGGAAAATTAGTTGTTCTTGTCTTATTTAGGGGCCATTGGGAACTTGTAAGATAGATCAATTCAGTTTAGTCTAATTTTAATCTGAACTTAATATTCCAAAATCAAACATCTAACTATTAAATTACTAAATATCACTCAATTCAAAATCTCTTTACACGTAAGACTTATAATTTTTTCCAACTCAATATCTTTTTATACATAGGATCTATAATTTTTTTTTAACTTTCTATTTAGATTTATCTTAATATTCAAACACATCTAAATTTATTTTAGATGAACTCCACAAAACTTATTCTATTATTTAAACTTATTAGTATTTATAAAAAATTCAAATCGTCTCAATTCAATTTAACGTCCAAATAGACTCTTATTAGGCCTTCGCACACTGATATGCTTTTCCCTTACAAATAGTTTCTTTTTTCTTTAAAAAAAAAAAAAAACAATTCGCCACACCACACCACACCACGCCGTAATTACTATATATATATATAAATATATATCAATCACAAATTTAAAATGTCCGAGGCACAGAAACCCCTGCCCGATCCATGATTAACAGGCCTCTGATTTCTCATGGGGCTGATATATAATTGGCGATTGCTGAATTGGATCCATAGTTTCTCCATCGTTCCATTTATTTTGTCAACAATGTATCGTACCTAAATCCTAAAGTTAAGGCTGCATATTCGGTGTCTAAATCGGAAATCCGGATCAATTTGACCCGAATTTGGATGTTCAAAAGCAATTTAAACTCCAATCCAGATTACTTGGGTTGAAATCTGGTTTCAGAACAAAGAAAGAAATTAGATCCTCGAAATAAAGCCAGTACATTCCCTCCATCCAAACAAAGCAATACCCAAAACTAAACCCTAAGCGATCTCAAAAATAGTAATTAAACAAAAACCATTTGAGGAAACAAAATAATCGATAAATGAAGAAGTCCCCTTCCCCACATTTAGACCAACTATGACATAAAAAAAAAAGCTTTCAAGAGTACCTCTTAACGGGAATGTTATTGGCTTGTCAGGAACAGGGATTGAGCAAAGATGAGATGGTACAGAGCCTTCACCACCGGAGCGCAAAGAGAGAGAGAGCGAGCACAAAAAGGAACGAGCCGGAAAGCAATAATTTGTAGGACTTATAGAGACGTAACCCTCGTTTGGTTGGGGAAGCAGAAGAGCAAATTTACGTAGACGTACGACTCTCTGATGGAGATTCTACGACGAGATCGGCGACGGATGGGCGACGGATTGAGAGAGAGGGACGCGAGGGTTTAGATTTTGTATCAGAGAGAGAGAGCGCGCGATAGAGAGAAGGGGTTGATTCTGGAATCCGGATTAATTTGTTTTAGAATCCGGGTATCTGGTATTACATCTGGTATCGGACCATATTAATCTATTAAACTGGATTTATATAGAGAAAACCTGGGGATCGGACAGACTAATCCCCTTGAAAAAGGGACTTCGGTGGCTCTGTCGGCGGTGGGCGACACTGCCCACCCCATCGTGACCCCCGGTTTCCGGCGACCCCATCCCTGCGACGGAGATCCCTGGCGACCTCCGGTGCCACGTAGCCTTAAACCCGTTTCGGACCTGAACTGGTGGTCACGATGGGGTGGGTGGTGTCGCCCACTGGCGCCTGCGCCGGCGCCGTCTGGGTTGAAGCCGAATCCTCTATTAAATTTATCTTCATTTTATTTTTTTATTGTGTTTTTTATTGTATTTTTTTTATTTTTTTAAATTTTTTTATTGTATTTTTTATATTTTTTATTATATTTTAGTAGTGGGCTGTTTTTGGCTGGAGGTAGTCCGACCGGCCCCCAACATCTCCCATTTATAAAATGTGGACTCCAAATTTAAATTAATTTGGATCCAAAAATTGGATTCTAAATTCAGTTATCCGATTTTCAAACCGTACCAAAACAAATTCGATCGAGTTGAACATTTTTACCTAAAGTAATAATAGATACACAATCATTATAGACCATGTTTTAACATAAAGATATTTTTATAAATGATGGTAGTTTAAGTTAAACTTTCGTTGTGAAAATATATTTAGTTTAATATATAATTTTATAAAAGATTGTGAAAAAAGAGCTGCTAGGAAGTTTCTTAAACGCGGAACTTGCTAGCTAGATGGCAGGCTTTGTCAACTGACCAGGACATGGCGTTTGGCGGTAAATAATTGCATCTTTGATTTTGATTGTGTATCTATTATTACTTTAGGTAAATAATTGAATTTGAATAAGCCTCGCAAAGTTCAATTTTGAATTTGAATAAGCCTCGCAAAGTTCAACTCGTTTGGCGGTAAATAATTGCACCTTTGATTTTGAATTTGAATAAGCCTCGCAAAGTTCAACTCAACTATAAATGTGTTTGAATGTTTGTGTTAAATTAATTTTTTTTATAAATAGTAATAAATTAAGATAGTTAAATAAATTCAATAAAATTTATATAAAATATATTTAAAATATATTTATAAAAATTTGTAAAATTGGCGAGATTAATAACTGTTTACTAGCAGTTGTTGCAGTGTTTGTTTCCTCACGTGCACGCCAACCTGCAGTAAGTAAAAATAAATAAAGACTTGTGTAGCCTGCAGAAGCTGCTAGTGGACGCAGAGTTGACATCGTGTAGTGTATTGTGAAAGTGGAAAAGTGTGTTTGAGAGATAAAAGTAAGAGGGAGAGATAACGGAAAAAAATTTATTAAAACTGTGTCAGCTGCGTGGGACTCAATAAATCCACCAAATTCAACTCTTGATGTAATTAAGATAGGGTGTTTGAATGGTTGAATGAATTTAGAATGAATGATGATGAGTTGGGTTTGGTAACTAAACGCAGTCAGTTAAATTTATTTTAAGTTAAGTTTAATATTTAAATATTTAATTTTTAAATTTTTAAATTTATTTTAATTTAAAACTTCTTTATACGTAAAATCTATAATTTTTTTTTAATTCAACATTTTTTTTTTATAGGGATTCATAATATTTTTTAACTTTTTATAAATATATTTTAACATTTACAGATCCAAATTTATTTTAAGTAGACTTCTTAAACTCATTCTATTGTATCAATTTATTTAAATGTATTTAATTTATCTCAATTCAGTTTAACATTTAAATGGGGTAAATCTATTCCTTCGTATTGTTGAGTCGGTTCAACAATTTTTTATTTAATGGTTAAAAAAATATTTTCCTTATTTTTTTAAAAAGGAATAAAAAATATATATATTTCCTTATCTTTTTACTCGAGATCAGCTCGAGCCTACCTCCCCGTTGATATGGCATGCTCGTGCTACATCCTCCCTGCTACCTCCTCGGAGGATACATCCTAGGCTACATCCTCGGACGATGTACTGCTTTTTTATTTTTAATCCCCCACCTATAGTTCAATGCCGCCAACGCTGTTCAAGCTGATTCCCTGTACCTCACAGTCATTGATCATAGAGAAATCTTTAAAGCTAGTTAGCTCTAGCTTCCAATATATATATATATATATATATATGATGGAACCCAAGATTATTGTCACACCATAATTACATATATGTCAATTACAAATTTAAAATGTCCGAAGCACAAAAACTTTTATCTGATTCATAATTAAGGTGTGATTTGGATAATAAATTGAAATAAAAATTAAAAATTAAAAATTAAATAGAATATTATTTTTAATATTATTATTATTATAATATTTGAAAAAATTAAATTTTTTATAAAAATATGAAAAGATTATAATGATAAGATGAAATGATCTCTCATCCAAATAAAACCTAATAGCTAGCCTCTAATTTCTCATGGGGCTGATAATTAATTGCGGATTATCTGGATTGAAATTCGATTTGGATCTGGATCAATTTAATTTTTAAAAATTGAAAATTCGGTTTTTGAATTTAAACTTTTTTTTTTTAATTTTTTTAAAGTTGGAATAGCTCCATCCAATATTTTCAAGTATTATTAATATAGAAGAAATTAAGAAATATTAATATCAAGTATTACAAAAAGATCATATCAAATATTACAAAAAAATCAGATCATATCAAGCAATTAAGACCGGCCAACGTCCGTCTTGTCAAACGGGTCTAGCTAATTAAATATGCTCTGCTCCCGACTCATCCTGTAATTAAGAAAAAAACTCATAAATCCCAATTGATCTGTATAAACGAGCCTAGCTAATTAAACATGTTAAAAAAAATAATTAAATAAAGCAACCGCATGATCAAGCTTGCTGCCACACTAACCCCAGCCTGATCCCACAAACATGGCCTACAATCTCGATGGAAGTGGAATTCCGCCCATTTCTAGTCAGGAAATGCAAAATCGCCGTTGAATTTAAAGTTTCAAATTTCGTATTTACATATAGATTTTGATGATAATAAATAAATTCAAATTTTAAACTCAAATTATTTATGCAATGAAGCGAAGCACACATCAAACATAAAAGAACAAGTTTACAAATGAAGTTTATATATTATTTTTGTACATCTCTTGATAAAATTTGAAATTAGATTAAGGCTTTAAATTACTCTTTTTTCTCATAAAACATCAAATTACTTTTTTCACATATGCAAGACATCTTTAAATGTCTTAATTTTAAAAATTATGTTTTTCACATGTGCATAACATCATCAAACAATATAATTTCGAAAATTATATTTTTTTTATATAAAAATTTGAATTTATAAGATGATTGATTATCATATTTGACATGTGCATATTTTGTTTGAAAGTCTTGAAGGGTAGTTGTGTGTTTTTTTGACAAATACAAAAGGTAGATGATTTTGTTTAAAAATCTTAAAGGGTGGTTATGTATTTTTTTAACCTATGCAAAAAGAAGATGATTTGATTTGAAAAATAAATCATGTTCATTTTGTCATGTATGAAAAACAAAAGATTATGTTTAATTTCTTTGAAAAATGAATAAAGTTATCTTTGACAAATGCAAAAAAGAAATGCTTTTATTTGAATTTTTTGAAAAGTGAATAGTGCTCTTATTTGACATGTGAATCTTTTCAAATTTGAAATTGAAGACTCATTTGCCTATAAATAGCTCACTTGAGTTTTGAAAAAATCATAACAAGAGCTTACACATCTATTACTAAGTTTTGCATCATTTTTTCAAAGCTCTCATTCTCTCTTTTTTAAAATTTTGAACCTTAATTCTTGTTATTTTTTAGAGAGATATAGGTTGTGCTGTATTGTTTCTACCTCACTCATTGAGAAGTGTACTTTGATAGTCTACCCACTATCAACTCTTGTATCAGTAAGAGGGTGTGTATAACCCTTGTGTGTGTAGAAGGTGTTCTACACGGGAAATAGTTGAATCACCAAGTGTGAGGTGATTGGAAGTGTAGAGGATGTTCTACATGGATTCTTTGGAGCGGTGTTGCTCAAAGGTGTAATAGGTTTCTATCTCCACCTAAAGGAGATTGAATAGTAAATTTGGGATCCTCAAGGGGTAGCTTGAGGCAAGAACGTAGGCAGTGGGGCTGAACCTCGTAAAAATACTGAGTTTGCTTCATCTTACCCTACTCTTTACATTTCTTGCTGCTTTATATTCTGTTTACATTTTATATTGTGTATTTGATTTATAAGTATTAATTTTTATAATATAACGAAACTCACCCCCTCTTGTGTTTGTCATCTGGGCAACAATTAGTATCAGAGTAAGGGCTCTGTTATAAGATTAACTATTTGTTGAGTTAAGATCATATGACTAATATTGCAGCTACTTTCGCTAAAGGTCAATCCAGTAGTCGACCTCCTCTATTTTGTAGAGATAATTATATTTTCTGGAAAGCTAAAATGAGAATATTTCTTCAGTCTCAAGGTTGAGAAATATGAAAATATATTATAAATGGACCTTATATTCCAACAAAAACTGTTGATGAAGTAAAGGTCAAAAAGGAAGAGGAAGAGTTTGATCGCGAAGACGATAGACTTTATATTGTGAATGTAATGACTATGAATTTTCTATATAATGCTCTCAATGGTAATGAATTTAATAGAATAATGACTTGCAGGACAGTAAAGGAAATTTGGGACAACTAGAAGTAACCTATGAAGGAACTTCGCAAGTCAAATAATCAAAAATTTATATCCTTACGCATGAATATAAATCTTTAAGTCTTCGTATTCCAATGATCTGTACAATTTTCTTGAATGTCGTAGTTGTTAATGCTTTCATGAATAAATTTTTCAGATTTTCACTTGATCGTATCTTTGATATATCCTCCTCTCATTTGAGTGATACAAACAGTATTATATTAGCATAAAATTGTTGGGCTATCATTAATCATAGGAAGACCACACTTTTCTTGAGTATGTTGAGTCATTGATCTCAGCCAAATACACTCTCTACTTGCTTCATGAATTGTAATAATCTCTGAGTTATTTGAAGATGTGGCAGATACAGACAGCTCTATATCCTTATCTGATATTGTTTACTTTGACACTTTAGGGTCTCGCAGGTTTAAAATGCGTTGGATAAAGTAGAGGGAACCCCACATATAAGGCGTTTGACAGACTTAATAAAAATCTGATACCTGCAGTAATACTTAAACTTCCCATGAGAATATGCATAAGTTTTCAAGTAATAAACAAACATAATTTTAGCATATATATAACAGGATTAATAATTCAAACATGATTTTCAAGATAATGCATTAAATAGAACGTGTTAATATTTTCATTTAAAATTTCTTCTCCTTTCGACGTTATTAGGGAGAACATGTTCATGCACAGTGAAAAGAGTATTGGAAACAACTCATATTTGACAAAAACTGCAAAAATTTGATGTCTAGTTCTATCGGTTCGGCGGAAAATCAAATCCGCTTGATATTATTAACAAATGAGATTTTTGCGAAGATTTGAAAGCTTTGAGTTGCAGTTTAAAGATGATCATTTCACTCATCGGATACTCACGCAAGATCTTATATTCCTCATCGATCCATTTGTTGTTTATCCCGAACGATTCCATGGCTAAGAGAAGTTCTTTGGTTAATGTCCCAGACTTGAACCAATAATCTTTTACACCTCAACCACTCATCTTTACTCCTGAGACTGTCAACATCATGATAGGAGTAGAGATACATCTTTCTACTAAAACTGATCTTGAAATTGTTGCAGCATCAAGAACTCTCAGTGCTCAATATACTGTCTCTATTACAACCATGTCTCGGAAGCTACTGGCGAGAATAAGTGAGGTTGATTATCTTAATAATCAAATATCTGAATTGCATCAAAAATTTTCAACTAAAGATAGAAAGAATAAAAAGCTAAGACAAGAGAACAAGGAGCTGAAAAAATTTACAAACTGGTATTCTTGTGACCTGAAACCATGAATAGAAAAGCTGGTACGAGAGAGAGAGAGAGCTTAAATATAAAGTCAATAACAGTAGCTGACAGTAGAGGTTCAGCGTTTATGAGAAAAATAAGGATAGCTGTAATTAATCTCGATGTCTTTTGAAATATACATCCAGTATATCTTGTAATCTTAACTAAGTGAGATTTGAAGAGATGATGGTTTGACTTTTTCTTATTTCCATTTCTATAAGAATCATCTTTAATTTTATTTAACTTGCATCAAATCTTCTTTTCATATATATAATTCATCTGTATTTACATTATTATTTTACAAATTTTCAATGGCTCAGCAGTTTCCTTTCAATATTTCTCACGATCAATATATAAGGTATCATTCACCTCAGTTACAAGTTGTTCCAGCATCTTCCATAGTACCATGTTGCAGCAAGCGAATGATCTGGCTAATAAGTCAGATCGTGAAACTGTTTATGAGTTGGTGACTCTCGGAACTCGATACTCCTTATCTATTGTCGGATTTTCCGACCTGTTACAATCCAAAAATCATGAGGTTGAGGAGTTTAACAAGAAGGTTTCCATACTTCAGCGACTCGTTCAAGACTCTAACAACAAAGTTATAGAGTTAAAACAACAAAATAAGAATTTAAAATCCTTATTTGCCTCTTCATTTCATTTGCCTAATCCTTTAGATGAGGATGACATGTTGCTTTATGAAGAGCAAATGCATTTAAGAGATGAGGTTAGAAGTCTCAAATTTTTGTAACTCATCTAGCATTAGAATAATATGATCTTTCTTTTTCAAATCCAATTTTTAAATATATAGCAGTTCTTGTAATTTTTTTAGGAGTTCTAATAAGGTAAATTATCAATGTCAATTGCAATAATGACAAATCTGAGTTTTGATAAAAACATATGGGCATATAGGATTATTTTCAAATCTTTATTTCAATAGATACTCGTTGAGTTAATTATACCACATGCGTTCAGATTGCTTTAACCTATATAAAAATCTTTGAAACTTTATAAAACATATACTCCTAGATGTACTTGATTTAGATGCTTCAAGCATTGCATATCCTTATATATGTCATGATCTAATGATCCTTAAAAATATGTAGTGATCACATCCATCAACTGAATACCTAATCCTTTTGCAATCTGAATGTGATTATATTCATAATGAGGAAATATGTTTCCTCATAACTAATCTCGGATTTCTGCAGAAAATCTTGTGCGACAAATCGTGATTTGTACTGCATAATTTCATTTTTCTTATTACTCTTTCGTATAAATACTCACAGGTATTACATTCTTTGGTGTTTGGACAACAGTTCTAAATATATCTCGCTTCACTAGCGAGTTTAATTCAGTTTCAATAACTGTTTTTCATTTTAGTTAATCATTTCTACGTCGACATTCTTTGATGGTTTTTGGTTCATTTTCTTCATTACTTCTGGTAATGTCAAGGGCTATCTTATATGAAAATATGTTGTCGACAACAATTTTATTTCTATTCAGAATTTCTCTAGAACTCATGAAATGTATTGATATCTCATTATTTCAAGTATTCGTTCCTCTTTATGGGAAAACATTTCATGAAACACCTCTTCAGGAGGTATGTACTCTTCAAAAATTTTATTTTCAGGAGGATTATACTTTCATCTTCAGGAGGATTATACTTTTCAGGAATTTCGTCTTCAGGAGGTTTGTATTTATACAGGAAATACGGTCGTTTCAGGAGTACCGATTTTTTTTCTCTTTTGCACCAATAGGTCTTCAACACTTCAGGCGTGTCTTAGACTCATCTTTTGCTGTTTTAACAATTTATCCTTTAGGGACTTTAATTTTTGCTTAAGCATTAACAACAGTAATATATAATTTTACTACAATTAGTGTCAGTAAATACATCCAGTAACTGATTTGCAACACTTTGCAAATAGATCATCCTCTCAACTTCTGGTTCACATTCATTTGTAAGATGATCAAATTTAGACAGGATTTTATTATCCCAAGCAATTTCTTATCGTGCTTCAGGTACCGACTTTTTGTTATTTCAAAACATGATAAAATATTAAAAAGTTTTACTGTAATATATAAAAGTTTAGTATAAGTAAATCAAGTGTTTGACTGTACAACAGGTACATAGCCACTGTTCAGTCATATCACATATATGACAAATATCTTCATCTTTTTATGAAAAATTATTCTGAGGACCTTTACTATTCTCTGAGTTGGATCACTTCTGGTAATACAATATATTTATATTATTATTCTCTTTAGTATTGTCTCTTCTGGAACGCACACTTTTATAATTTTTCTACCATGTCTACGCCTTTGGTTCCTTTGAAAGGATGCATCATTCACTTCTGAGAATGATGTAAATCTAATATCATTTACTTTAGGAAATGATGTGAAACTAATAGGACGTAACTAATGATTTATTAACAAAAACTCATTATTTAGCTCAATCATTAGAAGACAAAATAAAAGTTCAGAATATTTGTTGAACTTTTGCTCTCGATATTACTACTGCAGAAGCACATTCAAGGCATGAAAAATAGTATAAGTCTTCTTTAACATATCATCATCAGTGATTTTCTTATTGCATAATTTTAGTATTGAACTGATTTTAAAGAGTGCAGAGTTATATTCATTACCATTTTTAAAATCTTATAATTTCAGGTTCAATAAGTCATAATGAGCATTTTGGGAGGATTATATCTTTTGGTGTTCATATTTCTCCCTTAAATCATTTCACACAGTAAGAAAAATTTTCACCGTGAGATACACAGTATAGTCCTGTAGGGGCACCTGATTTTCTTTTTTGATTGTATCTCTCAAAATCATATCCAAATAAATACCATCAAGGATGTAGGATAAATCATTTTTTTAGAAATGTCAATAGTAATAAATTTCAATTTAATAAGATTTGACATTTTATATATATGAATCACAAAAATAAATATGTTTCGAGAAATATATTCACGTAATCATCCTAATAAAAGTATAATTTTATCAAGTAATTTTCAGTAATATTATATTTTATATTCATCTTAGAGATTGCTAATAATATATTGAAAAACTTACTTAAAGTAAAAGATCACTAGCTTCAATATCGGTATAATTTTGTGTTGATAACGTATTATAAAATTAAAATAAAAATTACTATTGCAAGAAAAAATATTTAGAATATTTTATTATTCAAGAATTAAAATTTTCCCTCTTCTATTTTTTTCCTTCTCTTTCCTTTTTCTTCTTTATTCGTTTTGCATCTCAACTGATAGAAAAACATTCCTATATATAAGAGTGTGATGAACATTCAATAATAATGGAGAGACATATTTATATAATTATCGAAAGGTGAGAGGGATACCTTCCTCCATTATTAATTTCCATAACAGTGCTGCATTTTTTGAGAGAGGTAGCTCGAATTTATCCCAAAATATTTTTGTTTGAATTTATTTTTTATATTCTTAATTTTTATTTTAATATTTATTTTTCGTAAAACCAGAACTTGGTAAGCTGGATGGCAGACTTTGTCAACCAACGAACACATGGCTTTTGCCGACAAATAATTGCATCTTTGGTTTTGAATCGGAATAAATCTACTCCCTACCTATAAAGCGGTTAATTTTTTATTTTTATTTTGTTAATGGCTAAAGAAATATTTTTTAATATTTTTGTCGAAAATAAAATAAAATAATAAAATTATTAAAATTATTAAAAAATTGTCGGTAAAAAACATTAATAACACTTATCGAGACCAACACGTGCTACATACTCGGATCTAGCAATTCTTTGAATTTTTAATCCCTTCACTTATAAGTCAAGAATAATGATACTTACGGCAATTTTATGGGACCAGGCGTTGGGGTCCGTTGGGGCTCTTTGCGCTCTTATAACGTAAATTTTTTTTAAATATTTTTTTATAAAAATAATAAAATAATATATATAGATGAAATATATATAATTTTTTTAATTTTTTAATTTTTTTTTTCTAATTAAAAGGCTCCATGCACAAAAGAGTTCCAACACTGGAGTCCTATATATTTTTTCTATACTTGTATTTTATTTATTATTTATCTGTCTTTTTAATTTTTTTTAAAAATTTTGTTTTATTTAATGGTTAAAAAATTGATTATTTATAAAAATATCTACTTTTTAAATTTTTTTAATGATTAAAGATGATAAAAAATACTAAAAATAATTTAAAAGAAAAGCAAATACATTATAAGTGATAAAATGGTAATAAATAAGCCTATCAATATATTAAAGTTAACGACGTTAACAGTACTCTTCAAGCTGAATCGATCCCTGTAGCTCACAGTGGTTAATCATAGAGAAAGGTTTAAGGTAGGTACGTAGAGCCAGCTTGTATCTATCTCTATATATATAATGGAACCCAAGATTGTAAGGTACTACTCCACTATATATCTTGGCTTCCAGTGAAAGCTCTTCCTCCAAGCAGCTTAAGTGTAAGGTACTACTACTCCACTAGCTTTACTATTCCTCTACTTCTTTTCCGGCCTACTCTAATTACATACATCTATCTATCTATCTATCTACCCCTAAAATTTACAAGCTTTTCTTTGAAGTAACTGAAAAACACTGCAAGGAGTAGTTGTAGGTTTAAGTAATAAGTAAACTTAAGAGGCAGACCAAAATGTTGTAGTGCCCGAGTGCAGTGCATATATATTTTCCGTCATTTTCCAGTCAAATATTAACATCGATCATTTCCTGTCAGTTGCTGCATACTTTCAAGTAGAAGGGCTATGTATAAGCTTTCTTCCAGTTTGAAATAAAATGCCGTTTTTCAACTGCATGGTGGCAAAGATTTCTGGTCTCTGGTTTCTGGTTTCTGTTTTCAGTTAATTTGAAGAAGAACTTCGGCTTGTATAAACTCCATTTCATCTTCAAATATAAAGTAGTACTGCATCTGTTTCAATTTAGTTCTTGAAGAAAACAATTCTGTGTTCTCCATAATTTGTTTTGCAATCGGTATAACAAGTATATATATATATTTCATCAAGTTATTGTACTAAATAACTTATCAATCAATATGCTTCTAACTCAGGATATTTGCTATGAGAACATTTATTTACGAGTCTAATTTTTTCACACCCATCATGCTGCTGATGTAGAAGTTTTGCACATCAACTACGCTAAAAATCTATTGGTATTTTGATTTTTTATAAGTTATAAATGGTTCACGGTACTATAAAGCTAGTAGTGTGTTAACACTCCGGCTAAATATCATGTGTAGTAAAACTCATTTGCTATATATATATATATATATATATATCCTTTTATTCTTTTCTAATTTGTGTATATAATTCGAACTTTGAATTTGATGCATACCCAAATTGATATAGGGTATCCTATATTAAATTGATTGAACTGCCATAAGAAGGTGAATCTGCAAAAATATGACAAGAAAAGCTAAATATTCGATTGGGGCAATATAAGTTGTTTTTCTTTTTCCCAAATCTTTTATTTACATCCATTTTTGCCTTCTTAGGAAATATTTCGGTTCAAGTTATAGAAGTGATTCTGATTTCAATTTTGGTTAAATGTTTTGCAAGATTCTTGTCTACTTACATTTTAATTTTTATGCAATAATTTGAAATTTTCATTTTTGGAAAAATTCTCATATTTTTGAGCTTTTGAGCTATTTAAACTCGGCTTGTGGCTTAACTTAATTACTAGCCCGGCAGAATACATCATAATTTCTGCAATACGGGGATCCCTAAAAAAAACCGCTGACTTCCTTTCATTTTCGGCTCTAAAAAAAAAATTATCTTAGTGATCACATAACCCTATTAAAGCCCAGTTTGTTTTACAAAATAGATTTAACTATTTATAACTCATTTCGTATTTTCAACTCATTTCAATCACTGATTTCAAATTTTAATTTTAATCACTGATTTCAAATTTTAATTTTAATCACTGATTTCAAATTTTAATTTATCTCAACCACTCATTTTATTATTATTCATAACTCATATCATCTCATCTCTAAATTCAAACGGACCCTTAAAGATTTTTCAAGTTACTAGCTATTGGCTAGGTTTGAATGAACAAATGAATGCCATTCATAGAATTAACAAAATGAACAGAAAAAAAGAAATATCTTCCATATGATCACCGATTTAGTACAAATTAGGTGTAATATTATTTTCCATGCAGTTTCATTTTTCAGATTTCAAGGACTATTACTCTTTTGTATGGAAAACAGAGAGGTCATGACCATCACTTGCATGGATCCAAATCTCTACAATGCTGCAGCAAAAGGCGACATCACGCCTTTCAAAGATGAAAACTTTAAACAGCAACTAGAAACGATATTAACACCAAACAAAAACACAGTCCTCCATATTTTCATCACAACCCTCAGAAATGGGATAAAATCAAAAGGCAACTTCATGGGTGATATACTCGACACGTGTCCCCCACTTTTATGTCAAGTCAATGTCAAAGATGAAACTCTATTACATGTCGCAGCAAGGTATGGGCATGCTAATGTCGTTAAAGTTCTGATTGAATATGCAAAAAAACCACATCATCAAGATCTTGAAAGCGGGGCTGAGGCAGTTAAGAAGATGCTTAAGATGGTGAACAAAGAGAAAGATACAGCATTACATGAGGCTGTACGTTATAATCACCTTGCAGTGACAAAACTTTTAATCAAGGAAGATCCAGATTTTTCATATTCTGTTAATGATGCTGGGGAGACTCCACTCTACATTGCCGTCGAGAGAAACTATAAAAGTTTGGTGTTGGAAATTTTGAAAACCTGCAAATCCCCGACTTATAATGGCCCCTTTGGTAGAACGGCTTTGCATGCTGCTGTTCTTTGGGATAAAACAGGTACTGCATCAATAGTTGTATAAATGAATTTATCGGACAACATGAAATATATAATAAATATCATAGAATCGACTTCAATGTGTCTATCTCGATCATTCTTTCATTCCAAAAGTTAAGAGTTCCAGAAAGAATTCAAAGGAATTTAGATCCCATAAATTGTCTCTCTTAACAAGTCGTCTTTTGTCGGTTATAAAGTTATTACAGTACTTGACATGTATTCAAAATTCTTTGTAGAAACGATCAAGGAAATTTTGGATAGATTTGGTGTAGATCATATAACTAAAATGGCAGACCAAGAAGGTCGGACCCCATTGCACTTGGCTGCATACTCAGCTAAGTTGAGATCTACAAAGTTGTTGCTGGAACGTGATTCAGAAGTAGCATACATGAAAGACAAAGAAGGGAAGACAGCTCTTCACATTGCAGCTCATCGTGGCAATAATTTGATCGTGAAAAGTATTATAGGCAAGTGTCCAGATTGTTGCGAACTGGTTGACAGCAGGGGCTGGAATGCATTGCACTTTGCTGTGGAGGCCAACATTTGGAATGTTGAGACGGTGAAATATATTCTTGAGAAGTCGCCTCTCAACAATCTTTTGAACGAAAAGGACGTCGAAGGGAATACTCCTCTCCATCACCAATATTTCCGCTCTTCCAGCTGGAACTCGTTGGCTCTCATAGAGCACCCCAGAGTAGATAAGATGGCCTTCAACAAAAAAAACCTCAATGCTTACCAATTCGCTTTTACAGCTTCAGATTCTGGAATGTTAACGTTACTGAAAGAAAAGGTAACCTCACATCAATCTTTTCTCTTTCATCCAATCAAAATAGAACACTAATTACTTGTTAATTTTATTGGATTATTTTTCATAGAAAAATGTAAAAAGGATAATAATAGGCTTATATTTTTTACCATCTCTTTACTATTTCTAGTGTTTTGTATTTGTTTTTTTATTATTTGCTTTTAAATATATTTTTTAATATCTTTAATTATTAAGAAAAATAGAAAATTTTATTAATAGTTACTTCTTTAAGTATTAAATAAAAGATTTTATTTTTTATTTTTAAAAAAGTAAAAAGTAAAAAATAATAATAAAAGAATAACGAGATTATCAATTTTTTTTTTTGAGTAAAACTAGATCGATCAGATAGTCATGGCCCAATAAGCCTGCAACTTGATTGATTCAAGCCTGACGTGGGTTTTGGTACTGGCCCTCTCCCCGATCGGAGCTGTCCAATACCCTTTGTTTCATAAATTTTGCACAAACTTAAATTGGTTTCCACTCTTTCAGAAATAATATATTTCATAAAGGAAAGATGCAATTAATGTTATTTCTATATCTTGATTATGGCTTTGTTGATCATAAACTACGTAACCTAAAAAATACTATCGCTCACATGATTCAGTCCTATTAATTTAATAGATCAAGAAGCTTGAGTATACATTCCGATCTCATCCGAGAAGGGTATTTTTTGAGGAGGAAATAGTAAGGAAAATAAAACAGGATGAGAGGAAGGATGAGAAGAAGGAAAAAGAAAATAAGTCGAACGAGAGGAGGAAAAAATATTTGGAGAAAGCGGCTGAAGCACACTTGGTAGTGGCTGCACTCATCACAACCGTGGCCTTTGCAGCAGCTATAACCATGCCTGGTGGTTTTGTTGGCAGTACTGGAGTTGACTCAGTACTTGATCATGAAGGCTCTGCAGTTTTGAGGAGAAATGCTGCTTTTAAAGCATTCATTATCACTGATGCCATATCTTTAGTGCTATCTAGTTCTGCTGTTATTACCCATCTACTCATGCCACTTTTATTCAAGTATTCTGAATCTGATGAAACTCACTACGCACTTCTGAAGTTGGCTTTTGTGTTTGTTTTGATGGCCATGGGAGCAATGGTGCTGACATTTATCACAGGTGCATATGCTGTGTTAGAGCATTCCTTAGATCTTGCCGTTATTACTTGTTTGATTGGCTTATGCTTCTTCGTTATCATCTCTTTCATATGTGTATTGTATGGGAAGGATCTAGGTTTATCAGATAAAGTGGATGGTGTAAAGGATTTTTTTGCTGATAGGTGTGGTTTATAATTCTCAAATTTTTAGGTCTTTTACCTTTTAAAGACTTTTTATGCTTTTAGTACTTTTTAACATATGGCATGTCATGTACGAGGATGATATATTAATGGCAATTTGCTGATATTTCACATGGAACTTCCCTTCTTACCCAAACATGTTGAAGCACATTTCACAGAGCATTCACCAACTCTCCCAAACATAAACATAAACATCCACAAAACACTTACGTTATTTACTTATGTACCGCAAAGAACCAAAATATTCTTAAAACAACACTGATTTCCAAATAATGAAGCCGAAGTTGTTTAGGAATGTTCACATGGGCTGAGAATTTGTTGTAAATCTTAATTAGTAGGCTCTACAACAGAGAGTAACTGCAATATGGTAAGAATTAATTGATCCACAATAAATAGAATTATAAATTATTATTATTTTTTTTTTAAACCATACAAGAAATTTTCTGTTCACTGAAATATGGCATTTTCACACCCTCTAAGGAAAAAGAAGAGGGAAGGCAAATATCCGAAGTTTTAAAAACCGGGTTATATCTGGTAACAAATATCTTAAGAAAACAACTAAACAGAGCAGCTTTCAGAATTATCTTTCAACTCCAACGAGCTTCCACATATTAAAAAAAGCCAGCTAACCAAGTCACTTTTACAAGTGCAAACTTATCGACAGAAAAGGTAACGACACAATTAATCTGTTCTCTTCATCCCATCAATATAGAACACCAATTACTTGTTTATTGGCTTTGCTTTTTTCCTAGGAAAATGTGAAAGTTGCACAGTTCAATATGCTTTCATGATTTGTTTTTGTTGGTCCTGAAATTGAGGTATAGGATAATTATATATCTTGTTCTCTAGGTAGAACTAGATCGACCTGGTCATGGCCTAATAAGCATGCAGCTCGATCGATTCAAGCCTGACGTGGGTTTGCAACCCATGAGTGAGATTTATAGCTGCTCTCAGCCCTCTCCCCCAATCCAAGCTGTCAAATACCATTTGTTTCATAAATTTTGCACAAACTTAATAGGTTTCTTCTGTTTCTGAAACAATATATTTATTAAAGGAAAAATGAAAAAAATATCATTCCTATATCTTGATTATGGCTTTGTTGATCATAAGCTATGTGAAAAAAAAAACTATTGTTCACATAATTCAGTCCACTGAAATTTTGATAGAAGACGGAGATTGCGATTGAATCCCAGTCTCACTGGAGAAGGGTATTCATCGAGGAAGAAAACGTGTATTGGTATATATTCATCGAGGATTATAATAAATTATAAGGACATGGGTAAGAAGTGGGAGGCAAGGAGGAAAGAATATTTGGAGAAAGCAGCCGAAGCAGTACGCTTGGTTGGTTAGAACTGTAGGACCAATATAACGAGACAAAGATAACACAATAAATGTTATGGGGTCCAGTTTATGTGTCGATTTCTCATCCTAAATTCTAGAGTTCGAGTGAAATTTTAAAGTTGAAAGAACCATTAGTCTACTCATTCATAAGGCCGCTAACTTATTCCACTTAAAAGAAAAACAAATTTTCTTCCATTTGGACAATGCATCCAGAAAGACTGATAAAAATTGTTGAGGAGACTTTTCCTCATTTCCTGTTCCATAGAAAATTCATATGATGCACAAACGACCCACAACAATAGACAACAGACCCATTTGGAGTTCTTGACATGTACAACTGACCCACATATTTCACTTGTGTGCTAGTTGGTATCCCCAAATTCTCAATATATTTGTCAATAAGTACACATCCAACGAGAAAAGAGATGCTTAAGGTGTTAAATTCAATCTGGCTAAGATCAAATAATGCAACATGGCTTAAAAAAGTAGAAGTATCCGCCCATGGCTTAAAATAAACCAGTATCCTTCAATCATTGACTTTGACTCTAAAACCAGTATCTTTCAAACTCATGCAGTGAAAATATAACTTATAGTTTTATGAGTTATAATTTATAATTTAAATGATAAATTCTATATTTCAAAAATACTTTTAAAAGATAATTTTTTCAAGTTAGTTACAGACAATATAATTATATTTGACTTGTAACTAACATGTATTTAAAGGATATATTTTCAAGTTAGTTACCCACATTTGACTTGTAACTAACATGTATTTAAAGCGCTTTTAAAATTAGTTATAATAATTTTTTCAAGATATATAATTATCTACTGTAATTTTTTGATAAAAGTTTTAATTTAGTACTTTTTAAAAAAATTGACTTTTAATTTTTTTTAACTGAGTAAAACAATTTTTATAAAATTACCAAACATACCATTTTCTTTTTTTTTCTAGAAGTGTTTTTAACTGCTTAAAAACATTTTTTAAGGTTTGAAACGCAATGTATAGTTTTAAATAGTGTGTAAATTTCGTACACCTATTTTAAAATATAATTAATTATTAAAAATATTTTTATGTAATTATTAAATTTACTCATTTAAAAGAAAATATACAAAGTTAACATACTTTAGAAGTGCAATTATTTTCTAATGAATTTATCTTTGTTTTTGGGAACTTGTTTTGAAAGAGCTTGTGAATATCACCGCAGAGAAAAATTCGAAACATATGAGTGGATGATATATCTTTTCAAATATCGTCCACGATCCACCGAACAATAATTAGTTTCTTCACTCTTTCCCCAACCTGAGGATGAAATTAATTATGAAGTTATGACTTCTTCCAACATATGTAATTTAATTTCAATTAATGGAACGTACGTAGAAAAAAACCAGTCTTAAAACTCAATTTTTAGCAAATTTTCAAGATGCGTATGTAGTGTACCCTTATATCTACCAGAGAAATACTTGCGCAAACCCTAAGTGTGGAAGGTAATTGATGAAACAGAGGGAGAGAGTTGAGTAATCAATTCCATAGTTCCATAGTTGGCCTCATTCCCAACTGATAGAGCTTTATACTGAATTACCTCTGAATCATCTCAACAGTTTTGAAGGAAAAAGATTAAACGATGTGTTTAATCTGTCACTCACTTCTCCACTCTCCGACAATGTCGTTATTTACAAAACAAGCCCTAAACTACTTACAATTTAACCTTATAATACAAATCATTTGATGGATTACAACATTTCACTAATTGAAACGACGACATCTGCTTTCAACTAACAAAACTAACTTCCATTTCGCAATACATCCCTTATTTCATCTGCTGCACTTCCATGGCAGCCCAGCTGCTATCTTTGCCCTTTTAACAGGTCCCTAACAGCATATTATATATATATATATATATATATATAAACCCAATTAGAGTACCACCCAATTTGTAATCACTCTAAACAATCAATTTTGGCAATCACTCTCTCAAACTATCAGATACTTTAAATGAATACCGTTGATAAAAAAAAATAATATTTTTTTGAAAAAAAACATAAAGGCGTAAAAGAAAAAAAATTAAAAAACGATTTCTTTAGGGGTTTTTAGTTTTAATTTTTTGGAAATAGTTTTCTTATTTAATAAGGATACGGGTATTATTAATTTGATTGTTTTAAGGATGGGTAGATTATAATCTGGGGCTGATTATCTAAATGGATATATAGATTAAGATTGGAAGGGATGTTTGCAAACTGGGTGGTAGTTGTGAGAGAGTTTGTGTGTTTTTCCCTAAAACATTTGATCATGCATGCAACCGTATATGGTTATGTTTTATGAAATGAAACCCTGAATTTGAATATTTCAGGTTCTGACCACTCCAAAAAACACCGATTTTAAGGGGAAAAAAAAAGGAAAACAAGCATGGTGGCTGATCTGATACTTTCTTCTTTTCATATGTTTGTTTGTTTTACAGGGTAACATTATTCCAGACCCTATTTCTAAAGGGGTTAAAGCTAACTTCAGCATCAGCTGCAACCGCCATGCCAAACCTTGCTCCAGGGTTTATGTTTGTCATTGCAGACTTTCAGGTATAAGAGATTTTTCACACACTGTTTCAATGGAAATTTTCCACCCATTTTCATTTACGTTGTAGTCGAATTATATTTAGAAGATACATGCTCTGTTTTTGGAAACTAGTTATGTACATCACTACATTTTTGGAGAGAATCAAATATTACAATAAATTGGTGTCAATTACATAGCAGCAAATTTGGAACAGAGATCTAAGAATAATGTCATTGTTGATCTGAAATCTTCAACCCGTGATTGCTGGAGTCTTCCTTAATACGCCTCTGCAAGATTGGGCTTCTATCGGCAAGGCCAATCTTGGAGCATAGATGTTCAGTCTGTTGGCAAGATAATGCTTTTGTGAGTAGATCTGTGAGTTGATCTTGTGTATTAACATGTTTAACCTGAGTAGTTCCTTTTTGAACAAGATCCCTGATAAAGTGGAGGTCTATTTGAATGTGCTTCATCCTTGAGTGATGAACTGGATTGAAACTGAGATGTGTGGCGCCTAAGTTATCACAGAGCAAAGTAGGTGAGTTTTTGAGTGGAAATCCAAGTTTAGTGAGAAGTCCATGTAACCACATAATTTCGGACGCAGCATTTGTTAAGGACCTGTATTAAGCTTTCGTAGTTGATCGTGCTACTGCCATTTGTTTCTTTAAACTCCATGAGATAGGATTTGAACCAAGAAAACTTATGTAGGCAGACGTAGAGGTTCGGTCATCAATGTTGCCAGCCTTATCAGCGTCAGAATAGGTAGTGAGATGCTAATGAGTGTGCTTTTTGAGTTGAATTCCATGGAAAAGAGTTTGTTTCAGATATCTGAGAAGTCGTTTTACGGCTGTCCAATGTGCTGTAGTTGGCTTATGCATAAATTGGGATAATTTGTTAATAGTAAAGGATATATCTAGGCGAGAGGGAGAGCTATTAAAGACTCCCAATCACACGCCAAAATTCAGTGCTGTCAAATGGGGCCGTACCATCAACCAATTTCAAGGAGTTTGTGGTGGACAAGGGAGTTGAGACATTTTTGGCACCATGCATATTAGTCTTGGACAACAGGTCTCGAATATATTTATGCTGAAATAGAAAAAGTCCTGCACGAGTTAGAACGACTTCGACCCCTAGAAAATAGTGCAAGTCTCCCATGTCTTTTAAAGAAAATTTTTTTCCAAGTTGTGTGATAATGGAGAGCATAAAACTTGAGTTATTCCCTGTCAGCAAAATGTCATCTACGTACACTAGAAGATAGCAGATAATAGAACCAGTTCTATAGATGAAAAGAGAAGGATCTGCCTTAGAATTGAGAAATCCCATGTGAAGCAGATCATTTTTAAGAGCTGAGTACTAGGCCCGAAAAGCTTGATCAGTCTGTAGATTGCTTTCTGAAGTTTGCACACATGATTTGGTTTGGAGAGATCCTTAAACCCTGGGGGTTGACTCATATAAACATCTTCAAGTATGTCACCATGTAAAAAAGCGTTATTTACATCCATTTGTTGTAAGGACCAGCCTTGCATAACAACAATGGTGAGAACTGAGTGAATGGTGGCTGGTTTCACAAGGGGGCTGAAAATTTCCGTGTAATCAATGTCGGGTCGTTGGTTGTACCTTTTTGCCACTAAGTGGGCTTTAAATCGATCTATGGAGCCATCGACTTTTCGCTTAATGCGAAAAATACATTTGCAACTCACGGGATTACATCCTTTTGGGGGAGGGACTAATTTCCAAGTATTATATTTCATTAGAGCAGTAAGCTCTTCAGACATTGCAGCACGCCATTTGGGGATGGATAAGGCTTGGGTGACACAGGTTGGTTTGAGACTGGGAGGGAGAGGGTGTTTGGTGACAGTGTTTATTTGTTTGGGTTTGAAGATGTTATTCATGGATCAAGTTGTCATGGAGTGAGTACGGTGATTTTGGGTGGGTGGAGCTTCGGAGGAAGGGATAGGGGATATGGGGTTATCCGAAGTGAGGATTTGGGAATTTTGGTTGGGTGGAGCATCAGTGGTGCTAGGGTTCGACATAGGACTCGTATTTGAGGTTTGAGTATGATTATGAATAGATTCATGCACAGACAGACAAAGGTAAACCAGGAATTAAATTTTGAGGAGAATCTGAGATATGAGAAGAAGAGAAGGGTTGGAGATTACCTTGAGGAGATGAGTCCGCGGCATTAGCGGCTTCCGAAATCACTGGTGAAGTGTTCGGTGAGGATGAGTGCAAAGATTCAGCAGGTGGCGCCGTTCCACGCGAAGATGGTGGCATGGGTTGAGAGGACGAGGACGATGCAAGTGAAGCTAGGGGGTTCGAGTTTCGTCGAAGAGAACATACCGAGAGATGTAGATGAGCTGTGTAGTGGGTTCGAGACACTGATTGGCGTTTTGGGCTTGGGAGTATTCGATGAAGATACAAGGTATTGATTTGGGTTGGGCTTTGTGATTATTGTATGCACCGGTGAGTGGATAACAGACTGACCCAAACACTCTTAATTTAAGATAGTTGGGTTTTTGTCCAAAGAGGGCCTCAAATGGAGTTTTATTTTGTAGAAGAGGGGTGGGTTGGCGGTTTATGAGATAAGTGGCCGTTTGGAACGCATGGGGCCAATATGAGAAGGGTAGTTGTGCATCATGAAGTAAGGTGAGACCAGTCTCAACAAGGTGACGGTGATGTCGTTCGGAGACATCGTTCTGTTGAGGTGTGTGAGGGGTGGTGGTATAATGACTTATGCCAATGTTGGGAAAAAAAGGGTTTGAGACTAATATACTCGCCTCCATTGTCGGAGTAGAGACTTTTGATTTTTGATTGAAATCGGTTTTCAACAATTGTTTTGAATTGGGGAAAAATATTACGAACACAAGATTTTGCATGGATGGGATAAAACCATATATATTTAGTGTAGTGATCGACAAAGATAACGTAATAGTGAGAACCATCGAGGCCAACACAATGCACGGTCCCAGAAATCAGTATAAATTATATCGAGAGGGGCTTTGCTTTAAAGACTTGTGGGCCTAAAAGGTTGTTGATGGGCTTTGTTAATGGAACAAGATGGACACATGGAATTTATTGATTTTTTATTCATAATAGGAAGAGAACAATCTTTGAAAAGGAATTTAACAATTTTTAAAGAAGGGTGTTTGAGACGCTTGTGCCAACCATGAACCGAGGTCCGTTCATGAACATTTGCAATCATTTTTTAAGATGCTTCCACCAGTGAATTTGGGAAGAGGTAAACACCGTCTTCACATACTCCCTGGAGTAAAATCACCCCCCTCGGTCCTCATCCGAAATCCCCTTAATTGCTCTCAACATCTCCACACAGATCAATGAGAAACTAACCCCCTTCACCTTCCCTTAATGGAGAGATTTTTCCCCAAACATCTTATGATACCATATAAGAGATTTTTCACACACTGTTTCAATGGAAAATTTGCACCCATTTTCATTTACATTGTAGTTGAATTATATACTAAAGATAGATGCTCTGTTTTTGGAAACTAGTTATGTACATCACTATATTTTTTGAGAGAATCAAATATTACAATAAATTGGTATCCATTACATAGCAGCAAATCTGGAACAGAGATGTAAGAATAATGTCATTGTGGGTCTGAAATCTTCAACCCGTGATTGCTGGAGTCTTCCTTAATATCAAGTACCTACTTCAACTTTTCACTTTATTTGAGACATTTTTCGATAGAGATCCGCTACATATACAAAGAAATTACACAAATTAAATTTATAAATTGATCTAGTTTCATGAGACTTTACAATAAAAGTAATTTTATTATAATCTGACGTACCACGTTAAACCATATCAGTTTGTGAGTTTAATTTTTGTTTAATTATCTAAAGTATTTCCCTTCACTATATCTCATTATTTTGTGAAATTCTCTAAAAACGTGAAAACTAGAATACAACAAAATTATGTCACATAAAAGTATAGAAAGTAAGATCAAAAGATGATTTTGAGTGCCATGTTAATTGTCTAGTTGGTGATATAGTAAGTTTGCAATAATTGCAGACTGGAAAAGGTAAAAGTCAGCTGCTTGTACAGCAAAGTCAAGAATATAGACACTTTCCTTTGCGTTGTGGGTGCTCTAGTAATGAGCATAATGCACAGCACCGGGGTTACAACAAGAGAGGCTGATCTAAAACACCCCATACCTGATATTGCCTTTGACACACAGAAAATCATAGGCTGCCTCTACCTCGTTGCAGCAGTTTTGGCTTTATCCAGCAATGTTGTATTGCAGGTAAATCTCAGTAAAAGATTATGTTTCCTATTATTACAGCTATTTATATTCAAAGTGTTGTGACTTTCCTTTAAATCTGTGGATATGGTGATGAATGATAGGCTAAAACATTGAGTGATTTTCCAGCACCAATGTCCTTGTGTGCAATAACATCCTTGATGGGTATGCTTATGACTGCAGCTGTCCAGCTAATTCAAGATCACAAAATTGATATTGGTTGGCCACTTGTGAATATCAGAGACTTGATTGCCTTTTATCTATTGGTGAATATCACCCTCCTTATAGCTCGATGCTTGTAAAGTATATTCAATATTGCTCATCCATTTATATGATATAAACTTTGTAAACATTTGAATGTGCATGGAGGTTTTGTGAGTGGAATATGTGTAAGCTTCAATGGATGGGCAATGAAAAAAAGAGGGCCAGTCTTTGTTTCCACATTTAGCCCCATTAGTACAGTATGCTCAGTCATTCTCTCTGTGGCCACTTTAGGAGACACCATGAATATTGGAAGGTAATTTAGTTAGTATCTTCCCATTCAATATGATACTGCGCACTACAAGAAAATTGCCAATTTTTGATCATGTATTTACTGAGAAAATATGAAAACTTCAAAGTTCATGTGAAGGGCACCCTTGGAATCATTGACATGACATATTTTGATTTACAAGAAAATTGATTTTAAACTTCTTTTACAAACCAAATCTTGATGGTGTGTCCTCCATGTAGGCTTGTAAGTATTTAGTTAGTATCTTCCTGTTCAATATGATACTGCGCATTACAAAAAAACTATTTATTTGTAGTCATGTATTTACTGAAAAAATTTGAAAACTTCAAAGTTGTGTAAAGGACACACCCTCAATTTCATTGACATGACATATTTTGATTTACAAGAAAAATGATTTTAAACTTCTCTTACAAACCAAATCTTGATGGTGTGTCCTCCATGTTGGCTTGTAAGTAGAAGCACATATCCATTCGAATATCTTACAATTCAACTCTCGTAATGCAACCTTATTGGCATGTTCCTTATGTTGATCGGCCTTTACTTGGTGCTTTGGGGTAAAGGGAAGGAAGGTTACTATGCAGCAGATGACATAGAAAGTGAGTTCAATGCAAATAAGCCTCTCCTCTCTTAAGTTAGTATGTCACCAGCAGATATGTAATTTTGTTCATCTTTAGATGTAGAAGGAAAATGGAAAGTAAGCTAGAAAGACAATAGCATTTTTGAAGCTTTATGATTAATGCAAACGACAGTATCTTTCATGAAAGATAGCGGATTAGAGCAATAATTGCATAATGCTCAACAATGTTTAAAGATGCATAAGTTCCACCATTTTTGAAATGTTTTTGCATAATCATGATGAGGTTTGCGTTGTTCTGGTTATTTTTGACATGGGTCGAGTGCTACATACTCTTTATAGAGATGGTATAAGGTTTCTTGAAAGGAGGAATAATTGGAGTTGAGCAATAGATCAAAATTCTGATAACTAATAGAAAATTCTTTTGCATGCAAAAAAACTCATCTCAAGTTTCGAGTACAAGCTGAAATTGTTCTCTGCTGCAATTGTTGGCGGCTTACAAAGTTATAGGAAGAGAAGATCTTGCGAACTCTATCATCATTCTCCTGTGTATCAAGTTTTGAGTCACACTCAATATTTGATCTTGACGAGGATGTTGTTTGTTTGTTTTTTTCTAATGTCTATAAATTAGTAATGTGCAATTATCAAAACAAACAAAATGTGAAACAGAAATCATTTCACTAAGAATTAAGAGGAATCCCATGTAAATATGATCGGTTTTATTAATATTATAATTTCTTGTGAAGTTCCTTTTTGGTGTTCCTATTTCCTAACCCTCCATGTTGGTATTAAGCTATTTCTGGTTAATTTGAAATTGTTAATTCTTTCGTCCTGATGGTTGTGGCTTAGAAGGTTTCTGCTAGAGTATTAGAAGGAATGTGACAACAAAACATGGGTTCCACAATAGTAATAATAAAAAAAATAGCGTTATAACCTTTTTATAACTCTAATGGATCCTACAAGTAATGGGTGATCTCCATTGCTCGCTCACATTCACTACCCCATACGCTTTTGTTTTAGTTCAATAAGCCTTTCACGCTTACAAATAACAAAATTGTTCAAAAAGATTATTCTTTTGTCAACAATGTATCATACCTAAATCCTAGAGCAAAAATAGATACACAATCATTTTCATAATATTTTAGGGAACCATGTTTTAATATAATAAATTACAAACTTCCCAAAGACTCAGAAATATCCATAACTCATCATACAGAATAATCGAAAACAATAACTCTACTAAACATTACCCAATAAATACCTGTACCAAAAAGGCATTTATTCTTCTACGATTATCACACCTTGCTAATACTTCATACTCTTACTCTCTAGTTGAATCATAAAAAATATTTGGAAAATATTATGGAGATAAGGGGTGAATTATCACTATCTCAATAAGTAGAAAATATACTAATATGTAAACATGAGCACTTACAGGGCTCAGATTAACGCAAAACAAAATATTTTTATTTTCAGAATGTAAAATCATAGCATGTTATAAAAAATATCAGAGCAAAAATTTAGAAACATTCTTATTCAAGATCATAGCATAATTGAACATCGTATTAGAATATAATTTCATGTTTAACTCCTGTGATAGGGTTGTATAAATTCCAATGGCCAATTGACCAGAAATAGAATATGAATTTTTCGCTTATTATTTTCAGAATTCTGAGTGTGCACATAAGAAATACTACATAGAAAACCACTTGCTTCCAAAATGGGTGCACTGAAAAGAGAAAAGTTAATACCAAGCCGAACATAAGCAAAAGTTTAAACCTGTGGTAAGGTCAGAATAGAACAGAAATAGAATGTCACGCCAAAAGATTTTTAATCACGTCATATCATTTCAAAGTATAGAAAATTCTTAGAATGCAACAACATTAGATCATATAAAAATATAATTTATGCATAAAATTATATATTAGTTGTCTTTTGCATAGTTCAAAAATAAAATGCCAAAACAGCTCATGTCTACAGCAATATACCTGAAAATACTTTCTTCTTATACATAATTTCATGAGTAATGTAGGATAAATAACTGAGATTGTTTCAAACTTATTTTCATAACAAAACATGAATATTTTCAAAATTGACTTCAGTTCATTTCTTTTATGTAAAATCTACTATAAGAACCCAATTGATGAGTGTAGGAAAATGCATTTTAAATATAATATTATTGAAGGAAAATGCTAAAATATGAATAGAAATCATAAGAATTAATTTGTATTTTTGAATCTAAATTGTATTTATTTTGAGATATAGAAACTTTTTTATATTTAATTTTAGAGTCTATAAAAAAAGGAGGCCGTAGCACATAGGGGTGGGCAGCGATGTATCTATACCCCACATAATCGCCTCGTTTGCCCTGCCCTGCGCGGCAGAGGACGGGGCACCCCGCCCCATTCAACTTCACTTAGCGAGGGCGGGGGATGGATGGGTGTTTTCCCCATTTCTATTTTTCCCTGCCTCGCTGGATATCATAGATATATATAATAATAAAGAAAATATTGAGAGAAGCCACACTCATTGCACTCACACACACATAAACAGTAATGTTACTGTTTATGTGTGTGTGAGTGCAATGAGTGTGGCTTCTCCCTAGTATTGCTCATAATAATATACATATGCATATATGTATAATATATTAAAAAAACAAACCTACACTGTCGACGAGTTTGCCATTCGTTGTTGCCCACCGCTGACGACGCAGAGAGAGAGAGAGGGAGATAGAGAGAGAGAGGTATTCGGGATAGGGTATACAAAGGTTGAAGAAAGGGGGTTTTTAAAACTCCAGAAAAAATGCACCATTTTGTTTGGGATTAAAAAAAACTCCCTTAATCACAAAATGATGTTGTTTTGCATTGGAGGGTTTTTAACACATGTCTAGGGGTTTTAATAACGGCAATTATGGTTTCGTGGCTGATTTTCAGGACAATGATGACTTTGTCAACTCTGGTATTAACCTTTATCTTTTTGATTTTCGAGTTTAGTTTCCAACTTTATAGATGGTTGATTAATGATTTTAGTGTCAATGGGTTAATAAATGGTTGGTAACTTGGTTGATTTTGATGGTTTTAGACTTTAATGTTGATGGGTTAAGATCAGAGGGGGCGTCTGAACCCTGTTAGCAGGGTGGGGTATCCCGCCCTACACACGGGGGGTGAAAGAAATTCTTCGCTTCCGTAGGGGGTGAAGCGGGGGGTGGGGTGGTCGGCCTTTGCATTTGCGGATATCACCCCTAGTAGCATGCATTCAAATGAGAGCCAAAGCACCATGTTAAGAAGACTTTTAATAGAGAATAAAAGAATCAATTTTTAAATATAGGAATATTGGCTTGGTGGTTAGTGAGTTACTTTTATAATTTTATATATGTTAATATTGTTGGTTGGTGGGGATGTACTAGGGACTCTATAGGGACTCTACAATATATGATTGAGGGGTTTTGGTCCCCTTATCAGATTCGGCTGCAAGAATAGTCAACCATACCCTCATTGGTAAGCTGATCTCACTAAAAACTCTTAGCAAAAGTCTATTTCATAACATTATTTAGACTACTTGGAATTTCTGTTCTGGTTTGAAGATTGAATATGTTGGGACAAACACTTTCCTTTTCAAGTTTCCATCTTAGTTCGATAAAAATCGCATTTTTTTCCAAAGGCCATGGAACTTTGGAGCTCTTCACACGGTGTTAAAGGAGTGGCCTCCTGGAGTTAGTTTACATGAAATAAACCAGCCTTCTAGGTTCAAATCTATGGTCTCTCTCCCGAACTGATGAATGAGGAAAATGCCTATCTTATTAGAAATGTTTTAGGCAAACTTTTAGAGATAGACCATGAGTTCATTCCAGATGGTGATGAGGTTAAACGCTTTCTGAAAATCCATGTCGAATTTGATATCACGAAGCCACTTGTGGCTGGTGTTATCATGCCGAGGGAATCAAGGTCCTGCAAAGATTTCTTTTCAATACAAGTGCCTTTATGAGTTTTGCTTCTCATGTGGCTGTCTAGGACATCCTCAGCACAACTGTCCAAACCCTTTGTTTCATGATGGAGATTTTAGTGTCAATCAATCAATGAGAATGGACATGCCAGATTCAAGGAAATATCTTAGATAGAAGGTTTTTTTGGAACCTTAAGATGGCATTTTTCAAGCAGTTAAGCATTTCCTAAACAAATAGTCAAAACCTAGTTCTTGTTCCCCCGCTTGGCAAGGACCCTTACCACCTGTTTGCATAAGGGAACTAAAGAATGAAAGTAGTCCTTTATGTTCCACTTTCCAAGAGTTGTAGGGTCCTACAAATCCTGTCATGCATATGGGTAAAGGAAAGACCATCCTTACTTTCTCCGAAGGCACCATGCAAAAGGAATATTGCATTAACAAGCTTTTTACCGCTAGTTCAAGTTCCAGAGATTCTAAAGGGGACAATCCAGTTGTTTTCAATTTGGGGGTCACTCAACAGTCGCCTACAAATACCCTTTCAAAAAGGGACCACTTCAATCGTACACGTGGCTTTCAAGATGGATATTTTAGGCAAGAGCCGACAAGTGTATTTAAGGAAATAAGATAGCCATCTTTTCATTGTTAAAAGCCAGCTAATCTGTTCTCCCCACTAGTGATAGAGCACACCTTGCCACCCCCCCCAACGGCCCCGGGGCAACCAAGTGTCTCTCTCGGGCGAGCATGTGGAAGAGAAATCCTTTAGAGATTTTGCACCAGAAAACAAGCTGGATCCAACACCCAACTTACTTCTGCCCCGGCTCAAAACAACCAAAGAATCGGAAACAAACCTTGAGTCCTATGGCCCATCCATACTAGAGCATCTAGAACCCTCATACAAAGGAAGTGCTCGGCCTAAATCATCTGTATGTGAAGCCCAGCTAGAGACTGAGCATATCAATAAGATGGTCATAATCCAAAATCTCATCTCTCAGTTAGGATAAATAAGAGAACCCCAAGCTCAACCAAACCAAAGGCCCAACATAAACTTTCGTTTCATGATGAGCCCAAAAGGTAAGGCTATAATAGCCTTCAATGCTTTTCAGTTGAACTTAGATAATGACCCTCCCTAGATCCACCAACCCCCTGCCTTCCCAAATGAATCGAATGTCAAACACTTAAGCCTAAACCTCCAAACCATGAACCCTTTGGAATCTTTGAGGAAGAGGAAGAGTGAATCGGATGGGAGAGCCAACTCAGATAACCCAATGAAAAAATGTCACTTTTCTTCTTTTGTGCAAGTAGAAGAATGCCCGAATGTGGAAGCTCCCCTGGCACAACAGGAAAAACAAGAACCTTCCCTAACATACAGCAACCCATCGAGTGTCAAAAAAGGTAAAGCAATTAGAAAGCAACCAAAGTTCAGTTCATCCATCATCAGATATGCTCCATACAAGAGCCTCCAAATTTCAAAATCTGGTAATAAAGTTCAGTCTCAGACCATGAACTTCTTCCCTCTAAATCCAAACAATGAGGTGACGGGTCCAACTCCCCCACTGGAAGAATCATGAGGATTTTGGCTTGGAATTGCCGAGGCCTGGCCTAACCTTGTGCAATTCGGAATATTAGGGCTATTATTAGAATCTATAATCCTGAAGTTCTATTTTTTCAAGAAAGTCTTGTAAATACTACTGTTTGTAAAAACATCGTAACTTTGTTAGGTTTTGCTTCCTATATGTATGTCCCCAGCTTAGGTAGATAGGGTGATCTTTTGTTGTTGTACCAACCAAGTATTGACCTAGACATTGTGCATACCTCTACTAATATAATCTCTACTATGATGTATTCGGACCCTTATCACTACCCCTGGTTGCTTAATTTAGTTTATTGCCTTGCTGCTCATCATAGAAAACCTTTCTTTTGGGATTATATCACAAAGATCGCCCAAGCTTTCTCTAGGCCCATCCTAGCTATTGGTGACTTCAACTCTCTTCTGTGCCAAACCAAGAAACTTGGTGGCAAGTTGGTGTCTTAGTCTTCTAGGCCTTTGGGTCTTTAGCTCTTTATGGATAATCTTGGCCTTGTTGACCCAGGGTTTTCAGGTCCAAAACTCACCTGGTCTAATAATAGGAGCGGTAAGCATCAGATAAAAGAATGCCTAGATAGAAGCATTGCTAACCTTTCCTGGTTGGAACTTTTTCCAAACGCTTATCTCAGTATTCTTGATCGTACTTCTTCGAATCATGCTTCTATTCTTTTAGACACTTTTTCTAGAGCTAGCAACCCGAAATCCTTCAAATTCGAGAAATTTTGGCTGCGTGACCCTTCCATTTTCAGGATCATTAAGGAAGCTTGGACCTCTCATACCCTTGGAACTCCCTCCTTCATTCTAGCTCGGAAACTAAAAGCTACCAAAAAAGTCTTGAAGATCTAGAATAAAGAGAGTTTCAATCATATCTAGACTAAACTCAAAACTCTCAATGCTAGCCTCTTGGCTACTCAAAATCAGGATTCCTCTAATCCTTCCCTTGAAGAGAAAATCAAAAGCAATATTAATGAACTCCTTATCAGGGAAAAGTCTTGTTGGAAATAAAAATCCAGAATCACTTGGTTAGCAACTTCGAACTTGAACACAAATTTTTTTCACGCCAACACTAACATTAGGTGTCGTAGAAACACCATTCAATCCCTCAAGATTGGTCGTAACAGCTAGACAAGTGACCCAAAAACCATCATCTCAAACATTACCAACCATTTCCAATCTTTCTTCACTTCTTGTAACCCGGATCCCCCTCTTGGTCTTGAATATCTTTTCCTGGAGAAATTGTCTGACCAAGCTAACGACTTCTTGTGCTCCATCCCCTCTGATGATGAAATTCATGAGACTGTTAAAAGCTTTCCTTCCAATAAGACTTTTGGCCTGACGGTTTTACCAGACTATTCTATAAGACCTTTTGGGAAACCATAAAGAAGGATGTTGTGGAAGCCATTAGAAGTTTCTTTTCTCAAGGAAAAGTCTTGAAAGAGCTAAACCACACCAATCTTGTCCTTATTCCAAAGAACGATAACCCTAACGAGGTTAACCAGTTCAGGCCCATAAGCCTCTCCAATGTGTGCCATAAAATCATTGCTAAAATCTTAGCAAATAGGCTAAAAAAGATACTTCCTTCCATCATCTCTCCCTTTCAAGCTACCTTTGTCCCTGTGAGACTTATATATGATAACACCATCCAGGCCTAAGAAAACTTCCACAAAATGAGTAAAAGGGGAGGTAAAATAGGTCTCTTGGCCATCAAGCTGGATATGGCAAAAGCCTTTGACTCTATGGAATGGTCTTTTATTCTTTTCGTCCTTTCTCATATGGGTTTCCGACAAACTTGGATCAATTGGATCAAAGAATGCATCTCTACTGTCTCATATTCGATTATTGTAGATGGATCCCCCCATGGTTTATTTTCTCCCTCGAAAGGTCTTTGACAAGGGGATCTTATATCTCATTTCCTGTTCATCCTTGTCATAGAAGTACTCTCTAGACAAATTCTCAAAATAGAGAATTCCAATTGCATTAAGGGGATTAAGTTGGCCACGGAAGGACCTTCTATATCTCATCTCTTTTTCGCTGACGATCTCATCCATTTTGGAGAATCTTCTAGTTATACTGCTCAACATTTATAGGAGTGTCTAGACACTTATTCAGCTTGGTCTAGACAGAACATCAACAAGAATAAATCTTCCATCCACTTCAATAGAAACTCTAGTCCTGAAAGTATTCATAGTGTTAAATCTTTCTTCAACTTAAAAGTACCCCTCTTAACTGCAAATATCTGAGTCTCCCTCTTTTTAATGGTTCAACGAAAATAAATTTCATCAAAAGCGCTTTGGAAAAGATTCAGTGTAAGCTTTAGGGTTGGAAATAAAAAATTCTCTCCCAAGCAGCCTGGACTATCCTCATAAGAGCAGTGGCAAGTTCCATCCCCTTTTATGCCATGGCCACTTTTCTTTTCCCAAAGAAAACTACCAAAACTATGGACTCCCTTTTCGTAGATTTTGGTGAGGTTTTGAAGACAATGATAGGAAGCAGTTCACTCCAAAATCATGGAAAACCATTTGTCTCCCTAAATCCATGGGAGGTATTGGCCTAAAATCCATGAGCACTTTCAATGAATCCTTGGTTTCAAAGCTCGTCTGGAATTTTATCTCCAATGCTCCTAATGTTTGGATTAAATCAATGTCTAATAAATATCTCAAGAACCAATCCTTTTGGAGGTCCAACCCTGCAACTTAGACTCTAATATTTGAAAAACCATCCTTAAACAAAGAGCTTTCTTCAAAAATGGCGTGTGCCATCAAATCAACAATGGTGTTAGGACTAAAGTCTAGAGTGATCCCTGGATCCTGACTTATCCTTCTTTCATCCCTTAACCCAATTCATCCCTCCCTTCTCTGGATAAAGACCTGCAAGTCTTGGAACTTACCTTAGAAGAACCAAGACATTGGAATACCTTACTTTTAAATGCCTTATTTGGAGATGAGAGTGTTCAATAAATTCCTAAAATCCTTTTAGAGAATTATAATTCTCATAATCTTCCAGACCAGATAAGATGGATCCATCACTCTTTAAGCAAGTTTTCTGTCAAATCAACCTATGCAGCAAAGATTAGTCATCATAACCCCACCCCTTCCCCCCATTAATTGGAAAAGCTTTGGAAAATCAAACTCCAAAATAGACTCAAACTCTTACTCTAGAATATCAGTCACAATATTCCCCCCCCCCCAAAAAAAGTCCTTCTTAGTAATGTGATCCATCTTGATGAGGATAAAAAAAATTGTCCTTTATGTTAAGCCGAACCTGGATCCATCTCCCACTTATTTTTTAACTGCTTCTATGCTAGGTTCCCCTAGAGATCCTCTAAGTGGCCTATTGACTCCACCCTCTTTGTGAACTTATCCATCCATAGGTGGATAAATATCATGATCAATCTGGCTTTGCATCTCAACAATCTTGAAGAAGAGGTTCACTCGTTCTAGATCTTCACCTCCCTAGCTATGGACCATAAATGGCTTCTCAAAAATATGAAAGTCTACCATCAACCCACCCTTACCTCTTTAACCTTTGTAGAAGCTGTCTTTATTAGCTTTCGATAGCACTTAGAAGCCTAGACTTTAAAATACAATCAAGAAAACCCCAAGGAAGAGCAGCATCACCAGGCTATCATTTAATCTGTTTCGATGCAGCCATCAGAAGTCAATGCAGTTTTCTTACAGCAATATGTTGGAATGATAAAAGAGAGGTAACCTTTGCTAGAGTAGATTTCATCAGCAACCCCAACCCCAATATTGGAGAAGCTTTGGCGGCCCTAATGACCTTTAAAGAAGCAACAAATAGGAATATCATGAATGTAATCACTGAGGGAGATTCCAATGTTACAATCCAAGCTATGACAACTTCGGCTATGCCACAAGATTGGGCAATGGAACCAATTATTGAAGATATCAAGCACCATCTCAATCTAGCAAATCAATGGAAGGCTAGAAAAATTCGTCAAACGTCTAATTGATGCACGCACAACCTAGCGCAATGGGCAGCGGCAACGCACACCTACAACAACATCCCTTTGATCCAAATTCCACCCCCACTGCTGAACTTCCATAGCGAAAAAGACCCTCCCGCTGTATAGCTTGTGTTTTTGTTTTGTTTTATGTTGGTTTGGTTTCTTTAAGTCTTTATGTGTTTGTTTGTGTTTCGTCTGTATTGTGTATGAGCTATGTTGAACTTTGTATTACGTTTTATGTTGACAATATAATCCTTACTTGCCAAAAAAAAAAAAATATGATTGAGGGGATAAGCAAGATATGTACATGACTTTTCAACCTTAATTTCAAATGTGAGAAGGATCACTTTAATTTCAAGAGAAGCACTTTGAACAGGTTTCTCCTGCAAATGCTTTTTATTGGGGACAAATGAAAACGTGCCACTTAAGGGGTCGATGAAAAACCCAAATCCCTGCATTACACTGGATCTTTTGGCTGCATGCCCTCTTGAACCCTCTCTCTCTCTCTCTCTCTCTCTCTCTCTCTCTCTCTCTCTCCTTCCCTCTCTACTCTTCACCTCTCTCCCCCCTCACTCTCTCGTAGCATATCTAGCAAATCCATGAAGAATCAGATCATATTCATCATCATCAAGAAGCTTAATCACATATGTTAAACTAGATCAAGCCTAGCTCATGCTACACAATTTTATAAACTTGGAACTTCTGGTTCAACTTTACTCCCTTTTTTTCAATCCTTTTTTTTTTTTTTGCTTTTTAATTCTCAATCAATTGTGGTGTTTTGGTTTCTTTCTTTCTGGTTATCCTAATTTGATGGGTTTTAGTTTGTTTTCTTGGATCTCAGAGGTTTTTTGGATAGATACAATAAGTGAAATTCTACTAGAGATTATGGTGGTTGGAGAATTGCTTGGCTTGACCGCATGATGAAAACTGGTTTGGGGAGAGTTGTGACATGTTTTCGAGAAAAATGAAAATGAGTATTCGAAAAAAAAGAGTATCTACCCTGTGAGGTTATTATTAGCCATTCTAACAACTTTTAGTGACTTGCAAGAGTAAAGGCATGGAGGGAAGTTACTGGTGAATTGGTGGTTGGTGTTGAGGTCAAGGGTATTGAGGTAGACAAGTGGGGAGAAGTCGAAAGCAACGAGATCTCCCACCAATTAGTTGCAATGTGATGAGATTGATGCATTTCGAAAAGATGGAAGCAGAGAACAGTGATCTTGTTGTTATGAACAAGCAGATGAAGAAGAAGGAGAGGGATTTTGTGAATGAGAGGGATGGAAGGAGAGAGTTGTAGGGATTTGCGAAGGATTGGGAGAGAGAGAAAGAAAGAGAGAGTAGAGAAAGGATTGGAAGATCCCCTGCAGCATAGATACTTGAATTTATATATCAAACTCTTACGTGGTGAATTCCCATTTGTTTCCATGAAATATCCCTCGTAAGTGTCACCGATTATAAGTTTTTTCCTAATTGCAACTCAAGATTCTACTTTTAACAGATAGGACGCTTCATTCAAAACGCGAGGAAGCTTTCAAATGTAGACTTTTCAAAAATGATGATAATGATTGGTGGTTGTTGATTACTCAAGATTTGAATAAAGACTCAACGTGGGAAGACTTCAACTGGTGTGGATCTCTTTTAAAAATATAACAATTTTGAATTGGAAAAGTAGAGGGGAGTATGATACGTACATGGGAAGCTTATATTGGGAGTTTTTATTCTTGGGTTGTTTTTTCATTTTTGCTGAGATATTTTTTAAAGAGTTTTGGTTGTGTTTTACTCAAATAGACAGCTAAATTCTTAAATAAAGTTAAAGAGAATATCTTCTATCTAGTCCATCTGCAAACCCCTGAAATGTAGCCCCCCAATCATTTTGTGCCATGTAGGCATCCCATTTGCACTACTGTGGTCGAACACCACATAAAATCCAGCCCCATTCCCCCTTTTGAACCCTCTTTCGATCCGTTTCTTCCCCTCTCTCCTTTGTACCTTTCCCCTCTCCTTGTCGCACGCTTCTCCCATTTTCCCTTTGCGTCGCACTGTTCTTTCGTATCCCCTTCACGGTGTCGCACCCTTCCCCTCTCCACTTCCCCGTTCCTTTTCCCCCCTCTCCTTTGTACCGCATCGTTGGCTTTTAGATTTCGCAGCGTTGGCTTTGTATTATAGTACTGACTTCCATATTTTATAGAGGAAAGGACCTCCTATTTGTAACCCTCAACACCATCTGGTATGCTCTCTCACCATTCAAACCTTAAAAATCCTAATTACACTATTGAAATAATGTTAGGGTTTTTTGGTTTGTAAACTGGTTACCTATTAGGGTTTTGCTTTTAGCATCGTTTAATTCTTGTTATCATGAAGTGTTAATTATTGGCTGCAGTTTGTAACTTTGTTGGCAAATGTGGGTCTATTATGTCATTTTGGGAGTTGGTAGTTTGTGTAAAAGGTAAGGGCTCTAATGAAGATTTGACTATGTTTTTCTCTATTGCTTGAGCCATAAAGTCGTATAAGCGTAATTACCAGTTTATTTATGAGAATAAGTTGCATGATAGTAAGTCTATGATCATCTATGCATTTACAGATGGAATATAAATAGATCCAATGTTTTGATGTTAGCAGTAAAAATATTTAAAAGGTGCATGATGTTGAGAGGTGGGTCTGATGCATGTGGGTGACTTGTGGAGTTATTTATTTTATTCAATCTCCATGCCTCGTGAGTTGTCTTCTAACACCTGTAATCATTCTTGTGAAGCCTTTTTCCCCTTCTCAATTTTCTTTTCCAGTTTTTTTAGTGTTTGCTTATCCTTTCGATTTTTGGTTTAAAGGAGATTTTAGCAAAAAAACAAGGGGCTAATAGAAGTATCCTCGTGGAATTCTTTATCCTCATCTACGCGCAATGACCAAACATGCAGATTGAAGACGGCTTGAGATGGATCCATACAGGTAGAGGAAGTTTCACGGTTCGTTCTTACTACAAGGCACTCACTAAAGTACCCGAGACTCAGTTTCCGTGGAGACAGATATGGCATCACAAAGCATACTCGAAAGCTGCTTTTTTCATGTGGATAGCTTCACTGGGAAAGATTCTCACAACAGAAAATCTGAGGAAACGAAGAATTATCATAGCAAATTGGTGTTGTATGTGTTGTACTGAAGGCGATCGATTAATCATCTTTTGTTACATTGCGAGATTGCTAAAGCATTATGGAATGTGATATTTAAGAGATTGAACATTGTTTGGGTTATGCCTGAGATGGTAGGAGAAGCGGTTGCGAGTTGGCCCCCCATGCGAGGTAGACAGATCAAAGTTGTGTGGAAGATGATCCCCATTTGCATTCTATGGTGCCTCTGGCAGGAGCGTAATGAGAGGACGTTTGAAGATAAGGAGCGATGTAGAGAGGAGCTATTATATTTCTTTTTTAGAACTCTTTGTACATGGACCATTGTCTTGGACTTTAATGGCATGGACCTTCACAATTTTCTTATATCCAATGTGCCATCTTAATGGGCTATTGTTCTTTTGATGTAACTGGCTTAAGCCTTCTTATTTGATTAATAAAACTTTTACTTATAAAAAAAAAATATCATGGACAAACAATTAAACAAAGTGACAAAAGCACCGAAGTAAGGTGAAACAAGACTTTGGTGGGCCAACAAGTAGTCTAGAGTTTTTTTTACATGTTTTTAGCATTCAAGAAAGTGAGAAAATTGGAAAATTAGAGGACAATGAGATGCCCCTTTGGCTTTTCCTAAACAACAAAGTCAAAGGGGGAGTGCAGCCACCCAATAACAAGAACTTGTTTTTTTTATTCTACTTTTAGTTCAGACAATTTTTACCAACTGGTCTAATGATATCTTTTTTTTAACAAGTAATATGAATCTAGCTTCTACTTAGGCTTGTAATATGAATATGAATCTAGCTTCTGTTTAGGAAGTTATTATGCAAAGTAGTGTTAGATGCATCAGATTCACTTAGTTTGAAATTTGCATAAGAGGATACGAAGTCCAAAATGATAAAATTTTCTTGTTGATAGCAAATGAAGAATTTGGGTTCTCATTTCAGTTCAAGTTCGTTGATTGCGAAGGAGGAAGAGAATGCTGTTTTGGAAAGACCACTGTGCTATTGTGGTTGCCAAGAAAAGTTATGGATTTCGAGAAAATCGTAGTTTTGGTAGAAGGTTCTACAGGTGTCCAAATTATTTGATAACTACACAATGTGATTTCTTTGAGTGGATTGATTTTGAAAGTTATTAAAACAACTGTTGTAAGCTCACATTAGAGTTAGCTGAACGAAAGAAGGAGAGGGTACTTTATGAGCGTTTAGGTATCAAGCAAACCAAGTTTAAAGCAATGAAAAAGAAGTACAATAGAATCTTGATCGTGTTACTTTTTTCATGGTTATAATTTTTCTTTTGGTTTGTACTGTAATCTTAGACATGCTTTGTTTAGTATAATCAGAATTTTGGACCTGCTCTGTGAATCTCTTTTGTAATGAGAACTTTGTTTAGTGTAATGAAATACTGTTTGATTCGGCATGTACTTTTCTGACATTACAGGATTGCTAATTTTATGTGTTGCACTTGGGACGTAATTCTATGTGTTGCACTTGGCATTACAGGATTGCTAATTCTATCTCCAACATTATTCTAACGGCTAGCACTGGGGACGTCATTTTATTAGCTGTGTTGATCCCCCGACTACACCTTTTCCACCAAGGCCATGCCCCAAGTCAACCCATATCTCTTTCAAGCAACCGTTTTTCCCAACCACTTCCACACTGCCTGGTCATCATCATGTATGTATAATTTGCTTCTCGATAACGATCATATATATCCTTTTGATTATTATTCTTTTCTTATATAATATTAGATTCTAATATTTATTTAATCTACCAACTATTTGACGCAATGAGGGCGAAGTAATAGTTAAAGAGAAGATAAATCTTAGTTTCTTTCAAACTTCTCCCTCCACTTATATATACCTTCCTCTCCCTTCACGGCCAGCTTCTAACGTTGTCTCTCGACATGACCTCTGACTCTGGTTTTAAGTCGAAGAATGAATACTTAGTTGGCGAGATTGATATGCAGCTCAAGCTGGTGCACGCAATATGCTACTAAAATATTACAGGAAATATGAAGAAGGGTGAGTTTGAGTATCATAACATCCCATTGCAACTACTAATACAGGACAAGAAAAATAAGAACAATAAAAACCAAACTTTGGTTCTCCATCATCTATGTATTCCTCATCATCCCAAATTCCTCACAATCCCAAAATAAGGAAGATATAACAAAAAATTGTCTTCTTAATTTTCTTCAATTTTTTTTTTCTGCGCAGAACTCGGGCAACGGAAATGGGCAAAATCGGAGATGGAAAGGGGCGAAATCTGGAGATGTGCGGGAGAGAGAAAGGGCGAGGGAGAGAAGGAAAATGAGAGAGAAAGGGCAAGGGAGACAAGGAAACGCTTGAATCCAAGAGCGAGGGAGAGAGAAAGGGCCAGGGAGAGAAGGAATAAAGCTGCTTATTTGATAATTTCATTCCATGCATTTGAGTTTACTATTCCTTTAGTGAAAAATAAGCCGTGTTCTAATTTTATTGGGTGGCTGCACCTCCCCAGCTGGATCGTATAGAAAAGGAACGCTAAAGTTAATGGTGAATTTGCACAATTAAGAATAGTTTTAATTTGTTATTGATTCATGTGATTGTTCTTTATTGATGCGATTTCTTGTATAAATCCAAATTTTAATTTAAAAAAAAATGGATTGAGTGTTGGGCACGGGTATTAGAAAAAAATTTCTTTGTGAGTAAAATAGAATAATCAATAAATTATAATTAAAATAATATATTTTTACGAAGAATTGATAACTTTGTGAGTATTAAATAAATGTACATTTTGGGAATTTATTAGAAAATTTGAAACTAAGAAATTATATAAAACAAATCTGCAACAAATTCATATACTTATTTATTATAATCATCAAAATTATTATAATTTATAATTCAAATAAAAATAACGAATTTCCTATATATAGAAAAATAAATAGATAAAGATATCTTTTAAAAAAACAAATTATAAATTTCGGCCAACCACTTTTCAATATATTTTAAGATTTAAATTATTATTTTTTGAATAATAATAACTTTTAGAATTATATCTTTTAAAAAACGGAAACTATTTTTTGGAATTATAGCATAATTTCGGCTAATAACTTTCCAATATATTTTGAGATTTAAATTTATTTATGAGTTTTTCGTTTGGATTTATAGACAATATGAGATAAGTTGAGTTAAATTTAATTTTTAATATTATTATTATTTTAAGATTTAAAAAAATTAACTTGAGAATTAAAAAAACTGTATTGAAATTTATATTTTATATAAAAATATAAAAAAATATAATGATGAGTTTGAGATCAGTTGAAACGAGCTCGTCTCATCTTCGAATACAAACAGAACAATTACTCATAAATATTATTTTTTATTAATATATTTATAATTATTACTCAATTATTAATGAAACCTACCCCTTTATTAAAGAGTACTTCTACACCCACATATAAGGACTCCTACTGGAATCTCGCCTAGTGTGTTTTCATTTGTTTTTATATTTTTCATGTATTTTTTTATTTATTTTTAATTTTTTAAAGAAATCACAACATTAATCCAAAAAGAGAAAAGTTGGGGTTTGACCAAACTCTCCACTATTGTAGCTCCCATTGTCTTCGACGGTGATGGGCAATATTGCCCACTGCTCGTGGTGGCAGAGGAAGTTGGATAAGATTGAATTTTTTTTTAAAATTTTATCTTTATTTTATATTTTTATTATATTTTTTATTATGTTTTTTTTTAATTATTTTATTATATTTTTTTAATTTTATTTTATTTTTAAAATTTTTTATTATATTTTTATAATAATTATAAGAATTTATGGATGGAGAGAGATGAACTATAAAAACGTTAGGGTGCAGCGTCTCCTCATAAAAAAAAAGGGTATTATTGGGAGATCGGATGGGCTGCTAGAGATAAGAAAACAGCCCACCAATAATAATAAATGACACGTCAGCGGCTATAGAAAATAAACCTTGAACCTGTCCACACTGGAAATGAAGAGCAAATTCCTGCAAAACAGACCCTTCGCGTTACCCTGGAAACCCACTGAAAAATCGATAGCACTCCCGACGTTCGGCACAGTGCCATTCCGACATTCGGCATTCCAATGTCGCCCCACTGCAACGTCGCCCGACATCCGGCAAAACCTCTTGAGCTCGAGCTGCTGTAATAATAGCTTAGTTTATCTGGAAAAGAGAAATATGGTACGTGAATCGAACCTCCACTTAATAAAGTTTCAGCTTTTACGCTGATTAAAATGCCTTCATATGATTTTTTACTTTTTGGGGTTGATGTAATTGTTTTCGTTTGATCCTTATTTCGACATTTCTGCATCGAATAAACAAATGTGGGATTTTTCTGAATGGGGAAATCATAGAGATAATTGTGATGACAGGTTTATCACTCTAGTTTTGTGGATGAGGAAGGGACGACTAAAGCTTGTGGGTGCCATCTGCTACCTCTGAAAAGCCATATAAAGGGCCCTGCTCCAGCTTCTGATCAAGGTTTTTACTCTTTGTCCTTAAGTCCATGGCAATTAACTGTTTCGAATGCTTCATTCTCTTCCGTCACCCCCTTGCCATTCCGACTTCCGACATATAGTAGCACTTCCGTTAGCCCCCTTCTTCGATTCAGGCGTTAATCGATTTCCCCATGGCTGACTCTAGTGCTCCCGATAAACCTCAGGTATTTTTCGTCTTTGTATCCCCCTTACAGCTAAATGTTATTCATCGTGTTTGTATCCCCATGGCTGACGTGCATTTAGTTATTTTTTACTACAATCTAAAGTGGCTTGCCATGGGGGACCATCTTGTCTAATAAACATTGAAGCGAGATAAACCTTGTGCAAACATGGGAGACCATCTTGTCTAATAAAATAGGCACTGTGAGAGTTTTTCTGTTTGATATTAATTTATGCAAAAGAGTAGTCGTGTACAGGCCTAATTCTCATGTCCCAACTAATTAAAGAAGTGAGTTTCCTGCAGAAGATTGTAAATCCATGTTCTTTTTGTTCTTCAAGTCAATTTGTAATTTCTTCTTAATGAAGACAGTAAGAACTGAAACTGAGTATTTCACATTTGGAAATGGTCAAAAGGGGAATTCATGGAGATAGCAAAAGTCCATACAACTTGGTACTAATTGTTTGCTAAAGGACATTCATGTTCAATTCACTTTGTATAATCGTTGTCTAAGGACACAAATGTTGATGGGTTTGGCTTTTTCCACAATTTCACTGGTCCCACTGAAAAGGAACACAAAGCACAGATTTCATCACCAACTATTTTGTCATGAACTACAAAAGAAAAAGGGGAAATTTTTAAGAATGCAAAAGACTCTTGTTATCCTATATTCTGTCTGTTCTCTGTTTCAACTCTCAACTTAACTTTAAGAAAAAAATCATCCCAAAATGCTAACTGAAAATACTCTGAAATAGTTTTCTTCCTCTTGAGATAAAGACCTCTAAGCACATTCTAATCATGATCTTGTGGATCACATCGTCTATATCATACATAGAATATGAAAAGTTTTGATTGCAGGGTTTGACTTTGATTCAATTCCTATTATTAGCTAGAATGAACCCAGTTAGATGTTAGATGAGATATAACTTATCAAAAAAAAAAATGTTAGATGAGATATATCCAATAGAAATGCTTGGGCTATCTAGCCCAAATTAGTAAGCAGATCTCCTACTTGTGTAAAACTGTTATGGTCTTCTTTTTCTTGTTGTTTTTCTAATTCTTCTCTTTTTATAAAAAATAAAATAAAAACAAAAAAATAGGCTCGGGACGGTTGTAGCTTGCTGAATGCAGTTGCACTATCATCATAATAACAATTGCACTAATTGCTTCTGAAATGCTAGATGCACTAATTGCTTTTGAACTCAATTAGTGCTAGATGCACTAAAGGCACCTGAAATGCAATCCCTAAGACTAAATGAGGTGCAGGCTTGAGATACAATGTCAATATACATGCTTTATTTTTTTTTTTGTTTTTTTTTTTTTTTGGTTTGCTATAATCAAAGTGTTCTAGTGTTTTTATTGTATATGTCCAATATTTATGTAAGAACATTGGGCATACACTCGAGGCACTTGTTGAATCTGCGGCACCTGAGGTCGAGCGCACTAACTTGTAGGTTTGATTTTTTTATTTATTATTATTATAATCAAAGTGTTATTGTGTTTTTATTTATTTTTTTCTAATGTTTGTGTAGAAATATTGGGAGTACATTTGCAGCACCTGCGCATTAGCTTGAAATATTGATGGAGGTTTGCTTAAGTCAATGTTAAGTTTGAAATACGTCTTGTAATCTAATTAGACTTTTTTTTCCATATTTCAGGAGAGTTGTGAAGCTTTTGAAGTTTGTTTAGTAGGAATGATGGGCTTTGACAATGAAGTAAAAATATGAATGTTATTTTTTATAGGTAAAAATATGGATGTAAAAATATAAAGTAAAAATATTAAAAGTTATCTTTTGTAATCCCACTGTTTAGTATAACAGGAAAGTAGCATGGATGTTATTGTAACAGTGAAGCAGAAACATTGTTTATTATAATAGTGAAGTAGAAACATGATTTTTTTTAAGACATGTTTAATATATGGTATTTCTATTATTAACTTTTTAATAGCATATATTTAATTTTTCTGTTCACATTCTATTGTAGTGATGAATACGACTCTTCTATCTAGATTCCTCTTTTTGAATGAATTTTTTAAAAAGGAAAAAATATCCAATTAAAAAAATAATTAAAAAATGAGATACCAAAATTATAAATAGCAAAGTTCGAAAAAAGGGTTTGAAAATTTTAAATTTGAAAATTTAATAAAGTGGAAATTTAATTTGAAAATACACGTATTTTTGGTAGTACTAATAGTAATATACTAATTTAATTAATGCTATATAGTAATAGTTAGTACTAATATATATACTAGTACTATATACTACTATACTAATGCTATATATGATAATACTATATATTATTGTTGTACTATAAGTTACAGCTATTATATAGTAGCACTATAAGTTATAACTATAATATATTATAGTACCAATATATAGTGCTATTATATATAGTATAGTACTATAATACTAGTATTATATTAATAATACTAATACTAATACTAATACTATAATATAGTAATATATAAACTAGTACTATATTAATAATAGTAATTACTAATATATATACTAATACTATATGCTATGGTAAATATTAATTATTATTTTAATTATAATAGTATAATATACTAAGTATTTGATAGTTATTAATTCATACTAATATATATACTAGTAATATATACTATAATTAATAGCTACACATTAATTTACTTATAGCAGTACTATATAGTAATATCATATAGTATTATATAATACTACATATTATGGGTATAACCGGTCTGATTCGGTCTGATTTTAGTCAAAATATAGAACCAAATCGGTACTACTGGTTTTGCAAAATGCAAAACCGATTATCGATCTTGTAAATTTTTAAAAATAAATCTATATATATATATTTTTAATCTGGTTTAAAATTCGTTTTTTTATTACAAAAATTATTAGACTAATAAAAAATTGTCATATTAAAAAAAATCTGTAATAGAAAAACTATTATAAAATAAAAAAATGTTATATAAAAAAAACTATTATGTAAAAAAAATTGTTATAAAAAAAATTGCTTTAATACTATAAAAAATTGCTTTAATGTCATGTTTAAAATTAAACTGTTGTTTTATAAATATTATAGTATTATTTATATATGATCATGTTATTATGTATTATCTATAAAAAAATATATAAAATGTAAAAACATATTATATATAATACTAAAAAAATAATTTAAAATATATAATTATTAGGACCGGTCCGGTCCGATCTAGTTCAGTCCGGTCCAGTTTTAAAATGAAAGGAATCGGAATCAGACCGGATCTTACTAATTTTGTATTTCTAAAATCCAATTCCGGACTAATCCAATTCAAACTCGGTCTAATCGATCTGGTTTGGACCGGTTCGAGCCCATTTTTGATTTTTTTCACACCCCTACCATATAGTATACTAGTACCATATAGCACTATAGTTATAGTAATATAATATACTTAATAGCTATACATTAATTTAACTATATAGTTCTATATTAAGATTAGTTAAAGTACTAATATAATTAATACTATATAGTAATAGTTAGTACTAATATATATACTAGTACTATAGACTATAGTTAATATTAATATATAGTAATACTATTATATATTATAGTACTACCATATATTATAAGTTATAACTATATTATATTATAGTAGTAATTATATATTATAGTAGTACTATATATTTATAGTTATAGTATAATATATTATAGTTACTTATAGTATAATATATTATAGTTACTATTCTATAAGTTATAACTATAATATATTATAGTACTAAATATATAGTGCTACTATAATATATAATAACTATAATATATTATAGTACTAAATATATTGTACTACTATAATATATAATACTTCTATATATAGTATAGTAACTATAATATATAGTACTATAACTCTAACTTTATAAATTATTAACTAGTAATTTATAAATTAATAATCTATAACTATTAACTATAATAACTACTATAATATATAATAGTTATAACTTATAGTACTACTATAATATATAGTACTATAACTATAACTTTAACTAGTAATTTATAAATTAATAATCTATAACTATTAACTATAATAATATAGTTACTAATATAATATGTAATAGTTATAACTTATAATATATAGTACTACTATATATAGTATAGTAACTATAATATATTATACTATAACTATAAATTTTTAAATATATAACTATAAATTTATAAATTAATAATTTATAACTATTAACTATAATAATATAGTTACTACTATAATATATAATAGTTATAACTTATAGTACTACTATAATATATAGTACTATTATAATATATAGTACTACTATATATAGTATAGTAACTATAATATATAGTAACTATATATAGTATAGTAACTATAATATAAATATATAGTACTATAACTATGACTTTGTAAATTATTAACTATTAATTTATAAATTAATAATCTATAACTATTAACTCTAATAATATAGTTACTATTATAATATATATAGTTATAACTTATAATATATAGTACTACTGTATATCCTATATATTATAGTACTACTGTATATCCTATATATTATAGTACTACTATAAGTTATAACTATTATAACTTATTGTAAATATTATAAATTTATGTGTATACTATGATTTATACAATAACTCTGATAGCGCCCAAAGAATAATATGGTAATTGTAGTTCAACTCTGATGTGTCGATTCCACGGGGAGACAAATTAAAATAATAGTAAAATAGCAAAGAAACTAAAAAAAATATCAAATGATTAATAAGAAAATAAAAATTGATTTTGAATGCAAATTAAAATTAAACTAAAGAATTAACAGAAAAAGTAATCAAAGTTAAAGAATAGTAGAGTGTCGAGAATCCTTTGCATATATCCGATATTTTAATCATTTTTAATTCACTGATAACTCAATTGAAAATTCAATTCTGTAATTTTTAATCGGAAGATATAGAATTATAAATCAAAAATTAAACCAAACGTAACCCTTTGAAAATCATTCATTACTTTTAAATCACACAAATTGTTATCCACATTGAGAAAATCCAATGACGACAATATATCCAGGGAGCAATATTGCAACAGAGAATTAAATCAATATAGATAATCAATTGATTCAAAAATAATCAAAGATCTACACCATTTAATAAAAAAAGCATGACTGAATCTATAAACGGAGTAAACGCTATAATTATTCGGAGAAGAAAACACTAATAATATTTTAAGAATGATAAAACAAAGAATTTTAATAATTGAAAATCAAATACATGAATTAAAAATAAATTAAAAATACTATCTATTATGCAAGTTCATCCCTAATCCTACTTAAAGATTTAGTTATCCATGCATATAATAGATAACATAAATTCTTTAAGAAAAATCAAAGAATAATCGGCCATGGATCTTCGTTCTCCTTCGTGTACGCGGTGCTAAAACGTCTAGGTCTCGTTCCATCTATGTACCCGCGCTCGTCAACTTTTAGCATAAATATATGCGATGCTCTTTGTTCAAATTGAAGGAAACATGCCGTGTTTTAATTCCAACTACTCTTTTAATTTTATGCTCTTGCAGGTCTCAAGTGAAGGCCCATAACACGGTAGTGAATTGCAGCCCAATTGTTTATGTCCAACTAGAGTGCATCATCCAGATCTTCAATTAAACATATATGTCCCTCCATTGAAGTCCCGTTTGGATTTGGAGATGAGATGAGTTGAAATGAGTTGAGATAAGTTTATTTTATTTTTTAATATTATTATTATTTTGAAATTTGAAAAAAGTGTGTTGGGATTTGAAAAATGTGTATTGGGATTTGAAAAAGGTATATAGAAATTTGTATTTTATATAAAAGATTATAAAAATATAATGATGAAATGAAAATAAGTTGAGATGAGTTGAGCTCACATTCAAATACAAACGGAGCCTGAGTGTTGTGGTTTTGTTCCATGTGCATGTGGCTCTAAATGAGTTTGAGTGAGGTGGGTCCATGGGTGCAGCCCATTAAAAGTCAAATTATTTAGCCTCTTCAATCATGCATGCGGGTCCAAGGGAATGAATGTTGCGACTGCATTATATCGTATTGAACTTGAATTTCAGCCCATTGATCTTGAAGTGTTATTTCCCTCCTTCAACTACTAAGAAAGAAATAAAAATAAATAAATAAATAAAATAAAATAAAATAAAATAAATAAAAAATACAAATAATACTTAAAAACATCTCAATATAAATAGAAATCTAATTACATAAAATAAGTAAAATTCAATCATTTTTATTTTCATTCTTTACAATTTAATCAAATATTAAGATATTTAGAGTGTACTTTTGAGCACTCATCAAACTCTTATAATAAATTATTTAATATATTAATATATAGTAATACTATATATATTATAATGTTGCCTAGATGACTAACATAAAAGGAAGGGTGAATTGAATTATATTAAAAAATTAACACTTATAAACCACATACACAATATAAAATATAAACAAAATACGAAACAACAGGAAATATAAAGAGTAAAAGTAAGAAGAAGCAAACTCAGTATTTTAACGAGATTCAACCCCACTGCCTACATCTTCGTCTCAAGTTACCACTTGAGGATCTCAAATTCACTATTCAATGTTCTTCAGGTGGAGATAGAAATCTATTACACATTTGAGTAACATTGCTACAAAGAATTCGTGTAGAATACCCTCTACACTTGTAATTACCTAACACTTGGTTATTCAACTATTCTCTGTGTAGAATACCTTCTACATACACAAAGGTTATACGCACACTCTTACTAATACAATAGCTGATAATGGGTAGATTATCAGAGTGCACTCTTCAATGAGTGAAATAAGAATAATACAACGCAACCTATATCTCTCTCAAAATAAATAAGAATTAAAGTACAAAACTTATACAAGAGAGAATGAAAGTTTTGAAAAAATGATGCAAAACTTTGCAATTGATGTGTAGGCTCTTGTTGTTGTAATTTTGCAAAATTCAAAATAGCTATTTATAGGCAAATGAGTCTTCAATTTCAAATCTTAACAAATGTGGAGACATCATTCATATTTTAAAAAATTCAAATAAAAGCATATATTTTCAAAATAACATCATTCATATTTTAAAATATTCAAACATATGTACATGTCAAAAGATGACACTCAATCATCTTCAAAATTCAAAATTCAAAATTTGATGATGTCATTGCATATGTCAAATACATATGAAATATAATTTTTGAATTTAAACCTTTTGATGAAGTTATGCACACGTGAAAAATAAAATTTGATATTTTGTAAGAGAATATTAATTTTGAGCCTTAATCCAATTTCAAAATTTATCAAGAGATGTACAAAATTACTCTATGAGTTTCATTTGTAGACTTATTCTTCTTCTTGCTCATGCTTATTTTTTGATGTGTTTAGCTTACTTCATGCGTAGACAATTTAAGCTTGAATTTTGAATTTATTTGTTATCATCAAAATCTATACGTAGATATGAGACTTGAAATCTTAGGTTCTACATATAAATTTATAAATTTATATATATACTATCTTAATAATATGTTAAATGTTAATATATTAAATTATTAATGTATGTTAGCACTAATACGATATATTATAGTTAATATTATACATTAAATAATATAATAATACTATAATACTAAATAATATATATTATATATAAATAATAAATCATATATACAACTATAATGATAAGTAAGCATTATTGTTGCTCGGCCATATATATATATTTTTATATGTAAAAGATAGATTTTATTAATGATAATAAAAGACATAGTCCGTGTACTCGGTGAGTATACAAAGAACACCCAATCATATTGTATGAGTTATAAAGAGCTGCAAAAAATCATGAACATCATTCCCATTAAGTACAATAGCCCAACAAAAATTAGGTGTTCTGCAACTCTGTCATTGAGACAATATATAATACTCACATAATGATCTATGTGGCCAATAAAATTACATCAAAACACATTACACCACAAATATTATAATAAAAGTACACTTGTTTATATTAAAGTCTTAGAAAAGGTATAACGGATTACATGAAGCGTAATATTGCCTGAGATACATTGTCATTTTTTTATAAACATAAAACTTCCTTGCTGAGATACATTGTCATTTTTTTATAAACATAAAACTTCCTTGCTCTCTGCTTCACCACCCCGAAAATTGCACCACAAACTATTATAAAAAAACCCATGACAATAATAGCATTTTATAGATTCTCTTGTACTTCTTTTTCATTACTTTAAATTTAAATTCTTCAATGCGTAATACTCTGTCAAACTTCTATTCAGCTAAGTCTCATATTTGCTTGTAGCAGTTGTTTTGCGCACTTTAAGAATCAATCCACTAAAAAAAAGTCGTATTGCTTATTCAGCGGGTAATAATTAGGACAGTTATAAAATCTTCTATTTAAACTGTGAGATCTATTAAAAATTCAAATATTCACTTGATATCTACAATAGTAAAATGGTCTCTCCAAATTAACTGTGTCTTCTCCCTTTGCCGTCCAAGAATTTGAACCAGAATAGAAAATCAAAATTATCATTTCCTGTCAACAGGGTAAAGCACTTTTCAACGAAAAAAAGAAAAAATCCAGTGAAAGTTTCACGATTGCAAATAGGCACGCACGAAAGCATTCTAAACAAACTTCAGTTACTATTTTTCTTTCTTCTTTTTCAAGTTTTGGTGTTAACGTCCAACCATACACACTGAACCAACATCCTACAAATAAAAGTAAGACATAATGAGAAGAATAAATAAGAAAAAATAAAAGACAGCTCTTTATTAAAATGATTTGAAGAATCAAAAAAGCATATTAAGACCAGGATTAAAAGCAAGAAATATAAAGGATAAAAAAATAGATTTTACACTCAACCATATGGGCATGGAGCTAAAACAATATTAAAATAAAAATAAAAATTTTGCTTTATGTAAATAAATCTAAAAGGGTGATGTTAGGCTGTAGTCAGGCTGCACCCCAGTGTCTTTATAGTCCCCCCTAATCCCCTACAAAAATACAATAAAAATATTAAAAAATATCATAAAAACTACAATAAAAAATAAAATTTAGAAAACACAATAAAAATACAATAAAATAATAAAATGAAGGAAACATAATAAAAAATATAATAAAAAACACAATAAAAAAATAAAATGAAGATGAATTTTTAAAGTAAATCCAGCCTCACTCAGCTCCCGCCGCCGCCGCCGCCCACCCCATCGAGACTCCAAGTCCGAAATGGGTTTAAGGCCTCTGAGGGCACACCGGAAGTCGCCGGGACTCGCCATCGTAAGGGTGAGGTCGCCAGTTCCCTCCGGTCTCGATGGAGTGGGTGGTGTCGCCCACCGCCACCAGTGGCGGCAGGGGCTGCAAAACACATGGGGTTCGGTCGGACTGAACCCCAGCTTTTGTCAACCCAAAAATATGATGGAGATGTTATACAAAACAATCACAATCCAGTGACCGACCGATCAATAAAAAAAGTTGCAGAAATAAACGAAAAATTTAAAAATAAAGGCGGGGTTACAACCCAAAATTTTTTATTCAGATTATCCTAAGCCAAATAACACAGAACTAGCCCAAACAAGAAAATCAAAGAAAGCTATATCCCTATCAAACTGCCTCTTTAATTTTCTCGCACTTTCTTATCGAAAGAAATAAGGAAAGAAAGCCAAACCCAAGAAAGTAGAATCAAAAGAAGAAAGAGAAAGATAAAAGTCTTAAAGGCGAAGGATTTGAGTGATTGAGTCAAAAACAAAAAGTGTGCTCTACTTTACATTAGAAATGTGATCTTTTTCACCCGAAAGAAGAAGAAAAATCTGCTCTGTTACTCGCCTGAAGAGGAAAAATCTGCTCAGCTTTACTAACAACAATTTTCTTTCTATATTTTTTATTTTTTACTTTTATGTACTAAATACCCTACAAGTATTTAAGAAACATACGCTTAAGAGGGGTAGTTTCCTCAATCGTGGCAAATGTTTCAGATTTTCACACTTGGATAATTGAAATTCACCAAGATTTGTGAGTGACGAAAGCCAGTCCGGAAACTTCGCACCAATGTAACCTTCTAATTCAAGCCTTTTAAGACTGGGGTGAGGTTCTAAGGCTTCCAATTTTCTTTCAGTATCAACAACACACCTCTACCCAAATCTTTGAGACCGGACCATAATTATCCCAACTTTTTCGCCATCTACGCGTCCAAATGCTCAGTGATTCCCAGAACAAGAATGGAGGGAAAAAATTCTGTCATTTCAAAGATGATAACCGAATAAGAAAATTTAAAGACTCTGGAAATAAGATGTTTGTTGTGAATAGAATGGACAAGGAGTGCCCTATATAGAAAACATGGGGATCAGATGATCTGCATATCGGTGAATGGTGAATAAGGAGGGGGAGTCGATTAGCGAAGATGAAAGGGGCTAAGATGGAAGGGGTTGTTTTTAGGGTTTGTTCGATTATTCACACACTAAGACTGTTGTTGGCGTCTTTTAAGCACCTGTAAAGCGGCAACTGAGAATTAGGAAAATAACTCACAGAAGAGATGGCAATAATGGCTCACACCTTGGGTGTTCGAGGCCCAAATTCCTCCAATTTAGCTTTGCCAAAGATTCAAAGAGTTCAGATGCTTTTTCTCATCACCCACGTGTGAGCATACAGAAGGTTACAATTGAAATGACCAAAATGACATTCGATAAAACAGAAAGAACAAATGAAACTACACTGTATACACTTAATAATAAACTACCGAACTACACCATTTACACTATAAAATGAAACTACTGAAACGTTGCCGTATGCGAAGTGGAAAAATGATGTCGCCCCTTCTCCTCAAAACGGTGGGTGCATGAGTGGTTGCCCTAAATCCTTTTGCTCCCTTCAATCTTCATTCTTCTCAGATACTTTCTCTCACTTTGACTCAAACACGCTATCTTTACCTCTGCAGCTTCCCTCATTATCGCCCTCTATCATTCTCCATTTCTTACAAGACCTTGTCCACAAGGTGGGGGTACAAAGTTCGAAGCTTCCACAAACTTTCCCAACTGTGCTCCTCTGGTGACACCCCATTTCAACGGATTAAAACTTTAGTGATAGCTCTCCCATTTTGTTTGTCTCATGCGCCGATCCAGGATGGATTTTGGCTCAGGAAGTATCTCACCTTCCGTGTTAGTGGGCGACAGTGTTGGCAAAGCTTGGATCCGATCACCTAGTTTCCTCTTCAGGCAAGACACGTGGAATACCGAGTGAATCTGAAATTATTTTGGTAGATCAAGCTAATAAGCGACAGTTCCAAGACGTTTGACTATCCTAAATGACCTATAGAAGCGCAGTGCAAGCTTCATATTCCGCCGAGCTGCCTCTGACTTCTGCTGGTACGGCTGGAGCCGCAGGTAAACCCAGTCCCCCTCTTGGAACTCCCTCTCTGTCCTCTTCTTGTCAGCATACTTTTTCCTTCAATCCCTTGCCACGGTAAGGTTATTTTTTAGTATGTTGATCATCTGAGATCTCCCCTTGAGTAGCTGGTCTACTGTAGTGTTGTTGGATGTTCCCGGAATGTAATCTAGTAACTTAGGGGGTCGGTACTTGTAGAGTGCTTCAAAGGGAGTAAATTTCGTCGCACTGTGGTAGGTGCTATTGTATCACCATTCGGCCAAGGGTAGCCATTGAACCCACAGTTTAGGTTTCTGTCTAGCATAACAGCGTAGGTACCCTTCCAATACCCTATTTAGCACCTCTGTCTACCCATTACTTTGTGGGTGGTAGGCAGAGCTATGATTGAGTGTGGTGCCCTGCAACTTGAACAGACTCTTCTAAAAGAAGCTTAAAAATAAGGGATCATGATCCGACACAGTTGACTTAGGGTTCCCATGGAGTTTGAACACTGTTCCCAAGAAAACCTCAGCCACTTCCTGAGCTGTATAGGGATGGGCTATGGCCATAAAGTGGCTATATTTTGTAAATCTGTCAATCACCACCAGTATTACCGAGTATCTCTTAGACTTAGGCAGCTCTTCGATAAAGTCCATTGATAAATCCATCCAGACTTGAGTGGGTGTTGGCAGGGGTTGTAACAAGCCCGTAGGATTGTGAAGCTCCCAAATTCTCCTTAAAAGAACACGGGAATTGAGGCATCGGGATGATGACAACACAGATCACGCACTCCCAATGTCAAGTGCTAAGTGTGTGTGAACACGTGACATGCACAAATAAAAGCAGCGGATAAATGAAGTCAATATCTAAGTACCAGAATTTTGAGAAATATTTTATAAAATAGTTTAACACAAATTTTTCAACAGGAGATTTAATACAGTCATCCCAAAGACAAAATATAAAAATACATAATTATCAAAAACGGGAATAACAATTAATAAGATAATAAATTATAATACCATATTTCAACAGCGAAGCCTCCTCCTCAGGCTTAGCCTCCTCGACATCTGCATCCAAAATCTACGACGCCAAGAAGGGCATCACAGGTAAGTGTAATCAAAACAAATCACAAGATATAAAATATATTCACGAAACAACAATATGCATGAACATGACACCATATGCATGAAGTTTAAAATCATCTTTCTCAAAATAAATCAAATAAACATACGTCGAAATCACATTTTGGCCCAAGATAAATTCCAATAAAAACATCCATCATTTTCTCAGAAAATGATACACATAAATCCATTAAAACCACAACCATTTTCCCAGAAAATGGTCCACGTAAAACCAATAATTAAAATCCGCTATTTTTTCAGAAAATGGCCTAAACATTCATTTTATTAACTGTATGCACCATGGTCTCCCCTAGGGACCATCGGCACACCCTAGCTCTTATCATCACACCGTAGGTAATGACCACGCATGTGACTTCAGAACAAGCGATGCCCAGCTAATCGCGCCCAGCACGTACCATAACCAGGCATCCCCTAGCCCCTGCTAGCAGAGGAACCACAGAGTCGGCACGAGAGCGTTACCATCCCGTTCGATCCCGTTGTCGCCCGGCGACAACCTAGGAGACGTCACTCAGTATATTCTGCTCCTGAGTGACCAGAGGAACTCCATCGAGATAATATCCCATCTCGGCTTGGGGTCGTGATACACACGCACCCAAAAGCTATTAACACATTTGAAAATCCAGTTTTCAAATCCAACACATGAACATGCATACAATTATGCGAAAACTCAGTTTTCCTTTACAAACATGAACATGCGTGCACAATGCAATGCATATGACAATACACAAAAATATCCAACCACCAACAAATATCTAATATTTGTTATTGCAAAATATATTTAAATCTTAAAATTCATTTGGAAAATACTTACAGCGGGTAAAACCATAGATTATCGAACAAGCAGTGATCCACAGCGCTCATAGCGGTCACTTGGTACGTTGGCTAAGATAGTCGATTTGACACTAAAATTTACGAAAATACTCATTGAAAGGTGGGGAATCTCAATAAGGTGGTGGTGATGCGGTGTAACCATTGGAAGGTGGCGGATCGGGCTCAAAATGGGTGGAAACCCATTTTCGGGTTTGGGGTTGTATAAGGAAGGTGGGGCCGTGGATGGAAAAATTAAGCTAGGGAGGTGGTTGGCTGGGGTGGGGGAACGTTTTGATGGTGGAGGTGAGACCCACGGCGGCCGGATGGCGGCACGGCGAAGATAGGTCCGTTTAGAGACCCATTTCGGGTGAAAGAGGAAGGGAGGAGCTAAGGTGGCTACTGGCCGTGGATTTTGTACTCCGGTGGGTGGAGAGTTTGGTGGTGGTGGTGGTGGCCCAAGGCGGCTAGTGGTGGCGTAGGAAAACGCAAGAGAAACCACAAAACTCATTTCGAGTTTGTGGCCGTGCAGGGGCGGTGGGGTGACTGGAGGTGACACCTCTAGTATTGGTGCACTGGCCGGGGGGTGGGGAGGCTGGTGGTGTGGGCGGTGAAGGGTGGCGGCCGGCGGTGGACATTGGTTGGGCTTGAGGCCGAACGAAACACCGGGGGGGGGGAACTGGGTCGCGCGGGTCTCGGGTGGGGAAGTAGGGGAGAAAAAAGGAAAAAGAAAGAAGAAAAAGAAAAGAAAAAGAGGAGAAAAAGAAAAAAGAAAAAGGAAGAGAAAGAAATGAAGTCCAATTCTCACAACTAGGTTCACAAAATCACTTAAAATCACATAATAAACATATATATATATATATATATATAGATATATAAACCCATTCCGAAACATATTTAATTAAAATAAATAAAACACATCAAATAAACTCATAATGAAATAAAGAAATTTAATTCTAATCATTAAAATAATTACCTCACATTAAAATTAATAAGGAAAACAACGTAAAACTAATATTAATTAATTAATAGCTAATCAATTATTTTAAACAAATAAAACACAATCGATAATATTATTAAAATAAATTTAAAAGAATCAACGACAAGAATAAAACAATACGTAAAAATATACGTAGTCTGGGATCTCACAATGCAGGGTCTCATGCTTGGTCGCTTGGCATACATCACACTCCTTCACCCACTTCTTGATATCTCTTTTCATACCAGCCCAAATGAAGTCCCTCTTGGCCCTGTAATACGTTCTCAAATATCCTGAGTGTCCAGCAGTAGGGTCAATGTGGGTATATTGCAATATCTTGAGTTTAAATGGTGAGTCTAGTACCATCATTATCCTCCCATTCTTAATGAGAAGAACTTGCTGTAGGGAGATTCCCTTTTATCCCCCTTGGTTAGTCATCAATTTGTGTAGTAACTCAGAATACTCAGGTAACTGTTGGTAGCTCAGTTTGAGTTCGGCTACCCAATCTGGTGATGGGCATGTAATTTAAGCTAAGCACGCTTCCCCATCATCTCCTTCCAGCACCTTCCTTGATAGTGCATCCGCGACTTTATTCTCAGCCCCCTTCTTGTACTCAATTTTAAACTCATAGCCCATGAATTTGCTAAACCATTTATGTTGAGCCTCTGTCCCAACCCTTTGCTCTAATAAGTACTTAAGAGCTTGTTGGTTAGTCCTTGTAATAAAGGATTGCCCTAACAAATAGGGTTGCCATTTCTGGACAGCCGTGACCACAACCAAAAGCTCCCTTTTGTAAGTTGATAGTGATAGAGCTATTCCCTTCAACACTTACTCAGAAAGGCGATGGGCTGACCCTCTTGCACAAGGACAGCTTTGATTCCCTTACCACTTGCATCACACTCCAATGTGAACTGGAGTTAAAATTTTGGAATTTTGAGGACGGGGGGAGTGGTAATAGCCACCTTTAATTGCTGAAAGGGCAGTTCTGCTTCTTCTAACCAATTAAATGCGTTCTTCCTTAAGAGGACTGTTAATGGGGCTGCCAAACCCCATAACCTTTTATAAATTTCCTATAATAGCCTGTGAGGCCTAGGAACCCTCTCAAGGCCTTAGTATTTCTAGGAGTGGGCCACTCCAACATAGCACTGATTTTTGAAGGGTCCGCCTTAACGCCTTCATGAAAGATCAAATGGCCCAAATATTCTACCTCCTGAACTCCAAATTTGCACTTGGACAGCTTGGCAAAAAGCTTGTGACCCTGTAACAGATTGAGTACCTACGCAAGGTGTTCCAAATGCTCCTTCCAGCCCCTGCTGTACACCAAAACATCGTCAAAAAATACTAGCACAAACCGTCGCAATAAGGGTTTAAATACATCATTTATAAACCTTTGAAAAGTGGACGGGGCATTGGTGAGGCCGAATGGCATCACCAAAAATTCATAGTGGCCCTCATGAGTTCTAAAGGCGGTCTTAGGGATGTTCTTAGGCACCACCCTATTTTGATGTTACCCGGACCTAAGATCAAATTTAGATAACACTATAGCACCCCTAGCTCATCCAGTAACTCATCTATCACTGGAATAGGAAATTTATCCTTCACGGTCTCCTAATTAAGGGTTCTATAATTTACACAAAGTCACCATCCCCCATCAGCTTTGCGAACCAGCAAAACTAGTGATGAAAAGGGGCTCGAGCTGGGTCTTATCACTCCACTTGCCAATAATTCCTTCACAATCTTCTCTATTTTTGATTTTTAATAATATGGATATCTATAGGGTCGGGTTGAGATAGGCTACGTACCTTCCTTTAAAATGATCCAATGATCACACGACCTTTGGGGTGGTAACCCCTTTGGTTCCTCAAAAACACCTTGAAAACTATGCAGCAACTTCCTTATGTCCGGATGGATTTCAGCCTGTCTAGCCTTGCCTTAAACTGGCTCAATTTGCAACAATAACCCCCTCCTATGTGAGGAGGATGGCAACATTTTCTTACCATTGTTTTGTACTTCTAAGGGTTGTGGTTTGAGTCTAGATAGCACAACTTCCTTTTCATTCAGTAAAAACCTCATAAACAAATACTGGAAATTCAATACTATAGACCCCAAAGTTAACATCCAATTTACTTTGAATAAAACATCACACCCCCTAATTGCAAGGCATACAGAGAAGTGTGTAATAAGGTACCTTGTACTTTGATGCCCACATCTGGACAATATCCTATACTGTGGAGAACTATCCCATTTGCCACATTTATTGTTAGGTTTCTGGAGGTGTCTAGCTTGAGATTAGCCTTCTTGGCCACCACCGAGTTAATGAAGTTGTGTGTACTCCCCATGTCTACAAGAATCACCACTGGTTCATCAGCAATTTGCCCAAGTACTCTCATAGTCACCGTGCTTGGTGTACCCATCATAGCATGGAGGGAAATCTCAGGTGCTTGATTCCCGGTTTCAGCTTTTAAGGCCATTGCCTCTTGGTCCATTGCAGGCTCACATTCATGGTACTCTTCTCCTTCAGCTTCCTCCCCTTGTAAGAGATAAATCTTAGGTTTGCAAGTATGATGAGGGTTCCACTTCTCATCACAATGAAAACATAGACCCTTCTTTTTTCATCCATAGTGGTTGATCAAACCTTTTTGACAGGGGCTTGTTGTTTGGCCCATCTATTGGTGCTGTCCTGGGGTGTTGAAATTGGTGTTGCGGCTATGGGAGGACTGGTTCTCTTCATTGGTGGCCTGGTGAGTTTTTTGGAATTCATACAAAATTCTTTTTGAAATTTAGCTAATCCAAATGCTGCCCCAAATGTTCCTAGATTGAACATTCGAATGGCGAGTCGAATTTCATCCTTAAGTCCACTAATAAACATACTTAATTTCAGGTGTTCAGGCAGTCCTTGGATTCGATTGGCTAAGGCCTCAAATTGGGCCTTGTAGGCAGCCAATGAAGTTGTTTGGCGGAGTCGGTTTAGTGCTTCCATTGGGTCATCGTAACCCGAAGGTCCAAAACATATTTCGAGAGTTGTTGTAAATGCTTCCTAGGAAGCAAAAGGTGCACTAGATGTGGTATCTTTGTACCAAGCAAGAGCCGTTCCTTGCATGTGGTAAGATGCCATGAGTAAGCGGTGGAATAGAGGAGTTTGATGGTAAGAAAAATAATGTTCTACTTTGAAAACCCAATCCTCTGGGTTATGGCCATCGAAATGGCAAAACTCAAGTTTAACTCCTTTGCTATTGTTTCTGTTGTTGTTTTCACCTTCCAGGCGCCAATGATTCAAGGGAGGAGGTGGTGGTGGGGGTGGTGGTGGGGGTGGGTTATGCTGAGTTTAAAGTTGCTACTGCTAGGCTTCATAGATGGTGCGGATCATCTCATTTATGTTGGTGATTTGGGCTCGCAGGTCTAGGATTTCTTCATGTATCGCTGCTTTGGTTTGTTTAGTGACATGGGAATTTTCAGCCATGGGTGATGTATTTTCTGGGTAGATAGGTGGGTATTTCTGGGTGTATGGATTGGAACTTCTAGTGTATTTCAGGGTATAGTGTTTTGTAAGAGATAGACGGAATGGGATGAAATTAATGGAATGACTGGCTCTGAGATATCAATTGTTAAGGACCTGGAAAGCTGCAACTGAGAAAGAAATGGTGGCTCACGCCTTGGGTGTTCGAGGTAGGGGTGTCAAATCGTGTCAACGGGTCGTGTTCGTGTCGTGTCAAAATATGTATATTATACTATATAGACCAACCTTAATCCGACTTATTAAGCTTATCGTGTCAAAATCTCAAACCCTAACACGACCCGTTAACATAACGTGTTGTGTCGTGTCAACCCGTTATGATTCATTAGTGAATATTACGGAATAAATTAACACGACAAAATATGATACGTTTCAACCTATTTATGTAAATGTGTTGAATATGTTCAAAATTAATCAGTTTGACTTAATTAAACTTAGCATTATTTTATACAAATGTTAAAATCACAATATCTATAAAAATTATAATACAAACTACAAATATGAATTATAATATAAACAATAAAAATATTGAAATTAAGATTTTAACAATTTTACCTTTAAATATAAGGGTATACTTGTAATTTTAACTTTCTTAACGTGTCATAGCGGGTCAAACAGGTTGACCCGCTATCAACCCGTTAAGCAATCGTGTCATAACGGGTCAACCCGTTTTGACCCGAAACCCTTTAAGACTAAACCCTAACCCCTTATTATCGTGTCATATTCGTGTTGGGTTAACGGGTCGTGTGACATATTATCACCCCTAGTTCAAGGCTCCAATTCCTCCAATTCAGCTTTGCCAAAGATTTTAAGTGGTCATATTCTTTTTCTCATCACTCATGCGTGAGCATATAAAAAGTTACAATTGAAATGGCCAAAATGACCTTCGATAAAACAAAAAGCAACAAATGAAACTACACCGTTTACACTTAATAATAAACTACCGAACTACACCGTTTACACTATAAAATGAAACTACTGAAACGTTCTCATATGCGAAGTGGAAAAACGATGTCGTCCCTTCTCCTCAAAATGGTGCGTGCGTGAGTGGCTGTCCTAAATCCTTTTGCTCCCTTCAATCTTCATTCTTCTCAGATACTCTCTCTCACTTTGACCCAAATGCGCTATCTTTACCTCTAGAACTTCCCTCGTGGCCGCCCTCTATTAGCGTTGGAAGGAGGCTGGGACGGGGACGGAAAGAGGCTGCGATGGGAAAGAAAGGAGGCCGCGACAAAAATGGAAGAGAGGGGGAGTACGAAGACGAAAGTGGTTGTTTGTAACTTTTCTTCGATTAATCTGAGAGGATTACTGTGTGGCATACCTTATTTTAATAATCTATAGTCATTGACGTGTCGTTCTCTCATTGGAGGACTGTTTTCTAATCAGTCCGTCCAACCGCCAGCATCTCCCATAAAAAAATCTAACATAATCATTAAAGTATTAGTAATGGTTTTATTACAATTTTTTGTTTCAAAAAGTACAATTTTATACACTTTTCAAAAAATTTGATCATATTTAATTAATAATGAGGAGAAACAAGTAGAAATAAAGAAATAAATGTATTTTTTATTTATTTATAATTTAGAGAGTTTTAGAGAATTATTATTTACAAATGAAAAAAATATTTATTTTTTAATTTTTTAATTATTAATTAAATATAATTAAATATATTTAAAAAATGTGTAAAATTATATTTTTTTTAAAATTTATTTTTTAACAAAATCATTACTAATGTCCAAGTAAGAAAAAAACACTCGGGCGGGATCCTATTTAGTAGTCGAAAAACTCTACAGGCAAAGTATGTAGACAAGCGGCGTACGAACGGCTGACGCAGCCGTTACTTAATTTTAAAAATAAGTCAAAAACAAAAAAAAATAAAAACCGAAGATCTGTGTGTTTGCGGGACGAGGAAGACGAAGAGATCCATAAAAGCTTCCCCTTCGAAGAGATCCAGACGAAGAGATCTGGGTGCTTCGTCGAAAGTTTCGTTCATCACCGTCCCCCTCCTCTTCTCCCGCCGTGCTAAAGCATATTGGAAACGGAATGAACGATCCGGACGATGAACCACAGAAACAAAATGAACGCAGACGAAAATGACAGAAACGAAATGAACGCTGGTTACGAAATGAACGCAGACGAAATGAACGATGGTAGTCTTCCTGAACGCAGACGAAGCGCAGAGCTCTAAGCGGGAAAATGAAAAGCAGTAAAATGAAAACGCCTGATCTGTTTTTAATTTCTTCTTTTCTTTTTTTTTTTCTAAATTTTTAAATAGTGTCTGACGTGACACTGTACACATCGAACGTTTGTCTCCATTTGCGCACTACTGTTAAAAGTCGAACTTGCTAGCTGGATGGCAGACTTCTCAACTGGCCTGCCTTAAGTCAATGCCGTCAACGCTCTTCAAGCTGAATCCTGTGCCTCACAGTGGTTAATCATAGAGAAATGTTTAAGCTAGCTAGAGCTAGCTTCCATTGTATATATAATGGAACCCAAGATTCTAAGGTACTACTCCAATCTTCGGTTCCAGCGAAGGGTAATCCTTCAAGCAGCTTAATTGTAAGGTACTACTCCACTTGCTTTACTATTCTTCCTCTTCTTTTCGCGCATACTCTATTTTTTTTTTTAAATTTTTCTTTCTTTTCTAACATGCTCTAATTACATCTATCTATCTATCCCAAAATTTACAAGCCTTTCTTTGAAGTAACTGAAAAACTGTGCAAAGAGTAATTGCTGCATATTTCCAAGTAGAAGGGCTATAAGCTGTCTTCCGGTTTGAAATAAAATGCCGTTTTTCAACTGCATGGGGGCAAACATTTCTGGTTTGTGTTTTCAGTTAATTTGAAGAAGAAATCTAATCACATATTTTAAGTTGAAAAGAAAGACTAACATGAGACTTCGGCTTGTATATACTCCTCCATTTCATCTTCAAATATATATAAATTAGTAATGCATTTGTTTCAATTTAGTTCTTGCAGAAGAAAACAATTCTGTATTCTCGGCCATAATTTGTTTTCCAATCAGTATATATACCATGGGATTTCTTTTTCATCAAGTTATTGTACTAAATAACTTCTCAATTAATGTTTCTAACTCGGTCTTTGCCATATATCTTCTTTTTACTAAAAAAAGAGCCTATCCAGATATGAACAGTAATTTTATTTCACATTGCCCTCACTTGAACTATTAATTTAAGTAAGAACATTCTTTTATTTTCTGAATTTCCAGGAGACTACTCTTTTCTGTAAAAAACAGAGGCCATGACCACCATCACTCGCATGGATCCGATTCTCTATAAGGCTGCAGCAAAAGGCAACATCATGCCTTTCAACGATCAGCCAGTAGATCTAGAACTAGAAGCCTTATTAACACCAAACAAAAACACCGTCCTCCATATTTTCATCACAACACTCGAAAATGATCAGATAGGATCAACAGGTCAAAATAAGTTTGTGAAAGATATACTCGACATGTGTCCCTCACTTTTATGTCAAGTCAATGTTAAAGATGAAACTCCATTACATATCGCAGCAAGGTATGGGCATGCTAATATTGTTAAAGTTCTGATCGAACGTGCAAGAGATTCACATAATCAAGATCCTGAAAGAGGGGCTGAAGTAGTCAGGAATATGCTTAGGATGGTGAACAAAGAGAAAGACACAGCGTTACATGAGGCTGTACGTTATAATCACCTTGAAGTGACAAAACTTTTAACAAGGGAAGACCCAGATTTTTCATATTTTGTTAATGATGCCGGGAAGACTCCACTCTACATTGCGACTGAGAGAAACTATGGAGAATTGGTGAAGGAAATTATGCACAACTGCAACTCACCGGCTTATGATGGCCCCTTTGGTAGAACGGTTTTGCATGCTGCTGTTACTCAGAATAACCCTTTTTGGTATAGCAGAGGTATTGCATTGCGTCCATCTCGGTCTGTCTTCCTGTCTAAACCTTAGAGTGGGATGAAGAATCCCAGAGAATTTAAATCCGATAAATTCTATCTCCTAACAAGTCGTCCTTGGGTCGGTTACAAAGTTATTACAGTACTTACATGTATTCAAATTATTTGCAGAAATGATCTACAAAATTTTGGAAAAATTTGGAGGAGCCATGACTAAAAGAGCAGACCAAAAAGGTTGGACTCCATTGCACTTGGCTGCATACTCAAATCGGTGGCTTCATACATATGTGTTGCTGACACATGATTCAGAAGTAGCATACATGAAAGATAAAGAGGGGAGGACAGCTCTCCACCTTGCAGCTCATTGTGGCAATGATCGAGTCATGAAAACAATTATAGAGATGTGTCCAGATTGTTGCGAACTAGTTGATGACAGAGGCTGCAATGCGTTGCACTTTTCGGTGGAGGGCGATTCGCCAGATTCTGCAGTGAAAGTGATCCTTAAAAACTCATCTCTCAGCAATCTTTTGAACGAGAAGAATGCCGAAGGTAACACTCCTCTCCATCACCAATATTCTGGGGGTTTCGAGGATCTGAATAAGGATCTCATGGATCACCCCAGAGTAGATGAGATGGCCTTAAACAAAAACAACCATACTGCTTTTCAAGTCGCTTTAACTAGTAGAAAGTTATTGACAGAAAAGGTACGTCCCAATCGATCTATTCTCTTTCCTCCCATGCACCAAAATGGAACACTATTTTTTTTTTTTTTTATATATTAAAATGGAACACTAATTAGTTACACATTTATTGGTTTTTTTCCTTGGAAAGTGGCAAAGTTCATGCTTTCATTTGTTTTTGCTGGTCTTAAAATTGAGGTATAGGATATCTACCATGTTGGTCATGGCCCAATAGGCATGCAGTGCGACCGATTCATAAATTTTGTTTGCAACCCATGATTGAGATTTTACTGCTGCTCTCGGTCTTCTCCCTCGATCGTAGCTAGCAAATACCTTTTGTTTCATAAATTTTGCAGAAATTTCAGAAATAATATATTTTATAAAGGAAAAATGCAAGAAGTATTATTTCTATATCTTCATTATGCTTTGTTTATCATAAGCTAAGTGAAAAATACTGTTACTCACATTATTCAATACACTACAAATTTGATAGATGATAGAATTTGGGTTTAAACATTGGAATCATTCGACAAGTATATTCCTCGAGGAGGAGGAAACAAAGTTGACAGAATATATGAAAAAAGACTTGGAGAAAAAGTCGCGGGTGAGGATGAAAGAGTATTTGGACAAAGCGGCCGAATCACACTTGGTAGTGGCTGCACTCATCACAACAGTGACCTTTGCAGCAGCTATAACCATGCCTGGTGGTTTTGTTGATACTGGAGGTGACCTATATGATCTTGAAGGCTCTGCAATTTTGAGGAGAAATACTGCTTTTAAAGTGTTCATTATCACTGATACCATATCTTTGGTACTATCTAGTTCTGCTGCTATTACCCATCTACTCATGCCACTTTTGTTGATGAAGCATTCTGAATCGTATGAAACTCGCGATGCTCTTCTCAAGCTAGCCTTCAAGTTTATTTTGATGGCCATGGGAGCAATGGTGCTGGCATTTATCACAGGCGCATATGCTGTGTTAGCACATTCCTTACATCTTGCCATAGCCACTTGTGTCATTGGCTCATTCTTCTTCCTATTCCTCTCTTTGATATGTGGAATCTATTCGAGGGATCTAGGTTTGCATAGATATATAATTAAAAGGTATGACAGGCTTAAAAGGCTATTCATCAATTTAATTGAAACATTCATATGGATTTTGATATTTGTTGAAGATGCGCCAAGGTTTTAAAGGGAAGACACTTGGATACAATTACTTAAGGAAATGAAAGTTTTGCTTGTATTTACTTTGTAGAAGCAGTAATGGCATTTTTGTAAATTAGGTAATGGCAATTATGTAATATCAGGTTAAGCCATTGGCTGCCCTTGTGATTAATGGAAAACTTGTAAAAGGCTAAAGCCTTCGTGTAGCAGCAGACCGCGTGAATCACTTTACCAAATTCTTTGAGTTGCGATTGAGAGAAATGAAGGGGCTACAAACCCTAGTTCGTGCAAAGATCTTCATGGGGGCCATTTGCTGTGATGATTGAGCATTCTTTATGGAGTGGTTTCGTTAGAGATTAATACGAGGAAGCCAATTCATAGTTTTGTACTACGATCAACGGTTGTAAGTGATTGTAAACTTTGGTTTTTGGATGCATTCTTCAATAAGAAAGACTTTTAAATTGTTCTTGCTGTAGATGTAGATCGTTAGAGTTGAATTACGTAATATCTTGTATTGATTTTGCATTTCTTTTATTGTTCATAGTTTTATTTTTGATCTTGCATGATTATATATTGTGATTTTGGGTTTCTAACTTGTTTAGGCCGTGTTACACTCTAGAGAGTTACAAGCCATGTCTGAATACAATCTGAAGCTAGGGATGGCTTGACTGTGAGGGGGAGAGCTGAGAAAAGAGATCAAAAGGAAAATAACAGTAAAAACAATTTGAGAAGTAGGTCTAAGTTTAAAGGGAAGCAGTTAAAATGTTTCCTATGTCATAAAGATGGGCATTTCAAAAGAGATTGCCCTAATAAGAAATCTAACACAGGAAATGGGTCTAAGGAGGAAGGGGATGTCTCGTTTGTGAGTGACGGGTATGAGAGTGTCAAGGTTCTAAATGTGTCTGAGGTTAATTCAGAAAAAAGAATGAATTCTTGATTTAGAATATTCTTTTTACATGTGTCCTAATAAAACATGGATTGAAACTTTCACTAGTTTAGATGGAAGGTTTGTGATGTTAGACAACAATAAGTCTTGTAAAATTCGAGGTATAGGGTCAGTGAGACTCAGGCTCCATGATGGTATTGAAATACTCTTAATTGAGGTTAGATACATACCTGAATTAAAAAGGAACCTAATCTCACTAGATGTGTTAGACCAATTCGAGTACACTTTTAAATCTAAATCTGGATTTTTGAGGGTTGCTAATGGTTCACTTATCGTGATGAAAAGAATCATTAAAAATGACTTGTATACCCTCATTGGGAAGATTGTTATATGTGAGGTTTCTTCTATCCTAGAGAAGGGTGAAAATAAGGTTGTTCTATGGCACCAAATGTTAGGTCATGTGAGTCATAGAGGCGTTTTAGAACTCCATAAATAGGGGTTGCTAAGTGAGAAAAAGTTGAAAAATTTACCCTTTCTTGAGGATTGCATTCTTGGGAAAGTAAAAAAGGTAAGTTTTAATATAGCTACTCACATTATAAAACAAACTTTGGACTATGTGCATTCGGACTTTGGGGTCCAACTAGGGTTAACTCAAATGGATGTGAAAGTTATTTTCTTTCTATAATTGATGACTATTCTATAGAGGTGTGGCTATACATTCTAAAAAATAAGAGTGGCACTTTTGAGAAATTCAAGGAATAAAAGAAATTGGTAAAAACTTAAGTAGGAAGGAAGGATAAGAAATTAAGAACTGATAATGGATTTGAGTATCTCTCGAGCGAACTTAATCAGTTTTGTCAAAAGGAGGTTATGACTAGGCATAAAACGGTAAGGGAAACACCTCAACAAAATGGCCTAGACAGAGGATGAATATGACCATTTTGGAGAATGATAGTTGCTTACTATCAAGCTCTGGACTTCCTAAGTCTTTTTGGGCTGAAGCTGCACAACCGTAGTCCATTTAATTAATAGGAGTCATTCTTCAGCTATAGGATTTAACATTCCTCAAGAAATGTGGACTGGAAAGCCTTCTAATTATGACTACTTGAGGGTGTTTGGGTGTGCTACTTATGCTCATACCTAGGGGTGTAAATGGTCTGGTCCGGTCCGGGAAATTTGTGGACCGATTTCATTCGGTTCAAGAATTCTCTCACCCTGGACCGGACCGAACAGGAGTTCGGTCCATAACGATCCGGTTCAATTCGGTTCAAGGGCGGTCTGGTCCGGTCCAGGGGTGCCCCATATGATTTAATGGGCTAAATTTAATATAAAATTCTACAATGATCAAATATTTTTTTGGCCCAAATTTAACTATTATAAATTATAATATGTTAATATTATAAAAGTATATATTATATATTAATATGTTAGTATATATTATATATTAAGTATGTTAGTAAATTATAACTAATAGTCTAATAATTTAATAACACTTTCACATTAGTAGATGTTAATAAATTATAACTAATAAGTAATAACACTATTATAATTTACATTAGTATATTATATATTTATATGTTAGTAAATAATGATAAATTAGTAATAATATATTAAATAATAATAATACACTTATTATTTATATGTTAATATATAAGAGTATATATTATATATTAATATGTTAGTTAATATTAAATATTAAGTATGTTAATAAACTATAACTAATAATTTAATAGTCTAATAATACTATTACATTAGTATATATTAATAAACTATAACTAATAAGTAATAACACTATTACAATTTACATTAGTATATTATATATTTATATGTTAATATTATAAGAGTATATATTATATATTAATATATATTAATATTAATATTAAAATTTATATATTATTATTTATATATACATATATTTAAAAATAAAAATTAAAAAAAATTAAAAACTCTAGGGATTCGGTCCGGTCCGGTCCCCCTGGACCGGACCAGAATTTTCAGGTCCATATATTTTTTGGACCGGACCGGACCGGACGGGACTCCAACCGGTCCGGTCCGGTCTCGGTCCAGGACAACCGGTCCGGTCCGGTCTGCCGGCCCGGTTCGGTCTTTTTACAGCCCTACTCATACCCGAACTGATAAACTGGAACTAAGAGTTATAAAGTGTATTTTTGTGGGGTACCCTAAAAGGGTAAGAGGGTACAAGTTATGGATTGATGAACCAGTGATACAAAAATGTATCATTAGTAGAGATGTGGTCTTTAATGAACATGAAATGAGTCGGATTAAAAATAAAAGATTTGAACTCATTTAGGATACTAATCCTGAGAAGAGACATCTTAAGGTGAAGCAACCCGACAATAATTTCAGAAAACTAGAAGGCCAAGATGCTGAGACTCAAACTTCCACTTTAGATGATGTGGATCAAGGTGGAGTTAATTCATATAACTTGGTCAGGGATAGGAAAATGAGAGTTATAAAACCTCTCGAGAGGTATGGTAAAGCTGAGCTATCTGTTTTTGCTTTGATCATAGCAAATAAAGTTGTAGAAATGGATCCTAAATCCTAAAGGAAGCCATGAAAAAAGTGTTGAGTCTCATAAATGGGTACAGACTATGGATGAGGAAATGGATTCTTTGAATAAGAATCATACTTGAAAAATGGTTATTAAGCCTAAAAAGGCTAAGTTAGTATGGTCTAAATGGATTTGCAAAAGGAAAGAGGGCAGGTATGTTCGGGGTCATAGGTATAAGACTAGGTTAGTAGCAAAGGGATTCGCTCAAATAGAAGGGACATATTTTAATGAAATTTTTCACATGTTGTTAAACATAGCTTAGTAAGATTAATTCTATCCTATACTGCTTATGAATATTTACACTTGGAGCAGTCAGATGTACAAACAGCTTTATTGCACAGTGAGCTAGATGAGACTATTTACATGCAACCTCCAGAGGGTTATGTAAATGAGTCCAACATTGATCATGTTTGTTTACTTAAAAAATTATTGTTTGGACTTAAACAGTCTCTAAGGCAATGATACAAAATATTTGACTCCCATATATTGGATAATGGGTTTTGAAAGGAGTCACTATGATAGCTGTGTGTATTTTAGGCATTCGGGAGACCATATAATCTACTTACTCTTATATGTAGATGACATGTTTATAGCATGTAGGAATTCTGACCTAATTTAAAAAGTCAAGTGTATACTGAAAACAGAATTTGAGATAAAGAAATTTGGGCCAGCTAAGATGATATTAGGTACAGAAATAGTTAGAGATAGGAAAAAAAGACTTTTCTATCTATCTTAGAAAAACTATATCACTAAGATCCTCCCTCAACAGGTTTGGTATGTCTAATTTAAAACTTGTTAGCCCACCAATAGGACTTCATTCAAAACTATCCATAAATCAAGCTCATAAAACTAAGGAAGACATTAGATTCATGCAAAGTATACCCTATGCAAGCATGGTGAAAAACATCGTGTACGCTATAGTGTGCTTTAAACCTGACTTAACTTATGCTGTTAGCATGATAAATAGGTTTATGAGTAATCTTGAAAAGCCACATTGGCATGCTATGAAGTGGATATTACAATATTTAATCAGAATACAATGTCTAGACTTGAGGTTTGGAGGGGATCTGCAACAAGGTAGTGAGTTAGAGAGATTTGTAGATTTTGACTATACTATTAATTTAGATACCAGAAAGTCATTATCTGGGTATGTATTTACAGCATTTGGAGGGGCTATAAATCAAAAAACTAATTTACAATTTGTAGTTGTTTTATTAACAACTGAAGCTGAAATATTGCTATGACAGAAGCAATAAAGGAGGCTATGTGGTTAAAATGTTTTTCAAATGAGTTAGGCATATTTAAATGGGTTATCACATATCAAAGTACTATACATCTTGTCAAAAATCAAGTATATCACGAAATGTTTAAACACATAGACATTCGACTTCATTTTGTGAAGGATGTAATAACAATTAGAGAGGTCAAAGTAGAAAAGATTCCAACTGAGAAAAACCTCTTAAATATGATGACAAAATTCCTACCGGTCACTAAGTTTAGACATTACTTAAATTTGATTAATATAGAGAGTTATTAGAGCTTAGATTACTTTGCAATAATAATCTAGAGGAAGAAGAAGATCACTTTGTAAGAATAAAAGACTTGTCAAAATGAAAATTTGTTGAAGATGTGCCAAGTTTTTAAAGGGAAGAGACGTGGATGCAATTATTTAAGGAAATGAAAGTTTAGCTTGTATTTACTTTGTAAAAGTAGTAATGGCATTTCTGTAAATCAGGAAATGACAATTCTGTAATATTAGTTTAAGCCATTGGCTACCCTTGTGATTAATGACAAATTTGTAAATAACCATATGTATAAAAGGCTAAAGCCTTCGTGTAGTCGGAGATTGCGTGAATCACTTTACCAAATTTTAAGAATGTCAAATCGTGTTAACAGATTGTATTTGTATCATATTAATACATATATATTATACTATATAAGTCAACCCTAACCCGATCCGTTAAGTTTATCGTGTCAAAATCTTAAATCTTAACACAACCCGTTAACTAACGTGTCGTGTCGTGTCAACTCGTTATCACCCATTAGTGAATATTACGAAATAAATTAACACGACAAAATATGATACGTTTTAACCTGTTTATATAAATGTGTTGAATATACCTGAAATTAATCTGTTTGACTTAACTAAATTTAGCATAATTTTATACAAATGTTAAAACTACAATATTTATAAAAATTATAATACTAACTACAAGTATGAATTACAATCTAAATAAGAAAAATACTAAAAATTAAGATTCTAACAATTTTACTTTTAAATGTAAATGTATATTTGTAATTTTAACTTTCTTAACATCTCATAGCAAATTAAAGCAAGTTGACTTGTTATCATCCGTTAAGCAATCGTGTCGTAACGGGTTAACCCGTTTTGGCTCGAAACCCATTAAAACTAAACTCTAACCCGCTATTATCGTATCGTGTTCGTATTGGATTAACGGGTCATGTAACATATTGCCACCCCTACCAAGTTCTTTGAGTTGTGATTGAGAGAAACGAAGGGGCTACAAACCGTAGTTTGTGCAAAGATCTTCCGGGGGGCCATTTGCCGTGATGATTGAGCTTTCTCCATGGAGTGGTTTCGTTAGAGGTTAATACGAAGAAGTCAATCCATAATTTTGTACTGTGATTAAAGGTTGTAAGTGGTTGTAAACTTTAGTCTTTTTATGAATTCTTCAATAATAAAGATTTTTAGATTGGTCTTGTTATGGATGTAGACTATTAAAATTAAATCACGTAATATCTTGCATTGATTTTACGTTTCTTTTATTGTTCTTAGTTTTATTTTTGATCTTGCATGATTATATATTGTGATTTCGGGTTTCTAACTTGTTTAACAATAAAAATCTAAATTGTTCACGTTAATAATCTATTTCCTGGTGATTCGTTTGATTGTTATTGAATATTAATTGCATATTGCAATCAGATACGTTAATTTGATTTTCTTGAGTACTGTCATCGAGAGGTTAAAAATACAACAATATTCAAACCAATACTATTCCTTTTGGATATATGGTATTAGATGAAATATGAAAGTTGTATATAATATTATTAAAATATTATTTTTTAATATTATTATTATTTTAGAATTAAAAAAAATTAAATTATTTATTGTATTTTGTGTAAAAATTTAATAAAATTATAATAATAATTAGATAAAAGAAGATGAGATAAAATATTTTCGGATCCACACGAGGGCTTAATGGCAATTTGCTGATACATCACATGGAACTTCCTTTCATACCCAAACATGTTACTGGCATATTTCGCAGAACATTCACCAATTATTCCAAACGAAAGCATCCCCAAAATGCTTATTTTATGTTGCAATACCAAAAAATACGGCAAAGTACCAAAATGATCTTAAAAAAAATGATTTCCAAATATTAATGAAGCCTAAGTTGTTTACAAATGTTCACATGGGCTGAGAATTTGTTTTAAATTTTAGGTCATGTTTATTTTTGGAGAAAAATGAGATGAGATAAAAATAAAAAAAAAATAAAAAAAATATTGTTATAAGATATTTTTTTAATATTAATTTTATATAGAAATTTGAAAAAGTGGTATGAAAATTTGAAAAAATTGAATTTTTTATTATATTTTATATAACAATTTAAAAATATATAATAATAAATTAAAGATATATTTTTAATTTTTGATCTCATGTCCTAAAACAAACCGGACCTTAATTAGTAGGCTCTGTAACATAGAGTAACTTTAATATGGGAAGAATTAATTGCTCCGCAAAAAATTTCAGTAAAAAGTTAATTTTTTAAAAAACAGACAAGAAGTTTTCCCGTTCACTGAAATATGGCATTTTGACCGTCGGAATTAAAAAAGGAAGGAAAATATTAGAATTTAAAAAAAATAGCTGTGGTTTGGTAACAAAAATCTTAAGGCCTTGCTTGGATTCGGAAGTGGGTTGAGCTCATCTCAACTCACTTCCATTTCATCATTATATTTTTATAATTTTTTATACAAAACACAAATTCCTATACACCTTTTTCAAATCCCAATACACCTTTTTCAAATCTCAACACACCTTTTTCAAATCTCAAAATAATAATAATATTAAAAAATAAACCAAACTCATCTCAACTCATCTCATCTCCGAATCCAAGCGGAGCCTTAAAAACCACCAAACAGAGCAGCGTGCAAAATTGTCTTTCAAAAGCACCAAGCTTCGTATCATGTAAATTGTGCAATCAAGTCATGGTTCCAATTTTTGTTTGCTTATTTGTTTATCGCAATTGAAATGATGTCATAATTGTTAGGGCAATGCTGCCAAGCAGTCGGGCTGCTGATATAGGAACAACATCCCACTAATATGAAGCCAACACGTAAAATGTTTCACTTATCGCATAATAGACTAGCTTGCATGCTATTGTAAGTTAGCTTCTGAATTTCTTCCCTTTTATTTTTAATTTTTAATTTTTAATTTTTTTTTAATTTTTTATTTCTTTCTCTCTCACCCTCACAACTCCTCCTCCCTTCATCTTTTCACACAAACAACAAGAAGTTTCGTCTCTGCAACTTCTGCTCCTCAATTTCTACTTCTCAACTTCTTCTTGCATTTACAGATATTCTTTATTTTTTTTCAGGTTGAATTTTTTTATTTTTTATTTTTATTTTTGGGTTGAAAATATAGTTTTGCTTTTTCTTGGAAAAGAAAATTGACTGTTGTTTGATAAAAGAAATTTCTCTCCATCGTCAACATATTTCATCTGAGACGCTTGAAACCCAGGTTGAATTTTTCCAATACTCTGAATGCTAGCTAAACATTTTTCAGACATAAGGACAATCGAAAACCACACAAAGCCCATGAAATAAAAGAAGCTCCTAGTGTCCATGGCCTACTGTAAGATGTTTCTGAAATCAAATCATATGCCCACAAAATCAAAATGTTTCACTCGAAACCCAGGTCTTCTGTTCCCCAATGCTTCTCTGTCTCACCCATGCCATCTTCGCTTTCTGTCGATGCAGGTTGTCTCAGCTGGCGCCAGCGATTTTGTTTTGGGAGAGAACCCATTTACTCCAAAAGCGTATTTGAGTGAAATCGAAGGGGTCTGGGTTTCGGTTTGCGAAGGTTGGGGGTGGGTGAGAAAGGGAAGGGCGAAACCAAGTGATTTGATGCATCGCGGTGTAGAGGGACTTATTATGTGATGCGTACGTGACACTTAGATATTGAGAGTTGTTTATTAGATAAAAAAAAATGATGGAGAGCAACTACACTCATATGAACAGTTATATATTATTGTTTATATTACTATTCATATGAGTATGCGTATTTAAGCGTAATTGTTCTCTAACATTACTCAATTAGATAATATCAGTTGGACCGGTCTACAATTTTTCTCTAATAATTATTATTACTGACCACTAGCACATCCACATTTAATATGTACAAGCATTGTTCCAAAAAATGTTAAGAATTTTTTCTAGCCTTCTTTTTCTTTCAAATCTTTATTTCACATTTCACAATGGAATAATTTACAATAATCTAATTTCTATTTCGTTTTAGTAAATTAAAAACTAATATGGACTTTACACCCATCCACCCTCAACATAATTCACTCACCTGCCAAGGGACTGAACCAATTCAAAGACCTATTTTTTTGTTATTTAAGAGTAATATTATATACAATATTCTTATCCGACTTTCATTCCATTGTATAAATGTGATATATTCCATCACTTTTTGATAATCTTTTATTTATTTTTATTTATTTCTAAAATAATAACTAATGGTAGAATTAATGAGAGTGTAATATATAAGATTTTTTTATTTTTATTTTTTATGTACCTATTTATTATTTGCAGAGTATTGTCACTTTTCATTTTAAATTTTGCCATTCTACTCATGACTATTAATGTGACATTTTTTAGATGATTTGTATTTCTATAATTAAAATGGTTATCAACTTAAAAAATGCCACATCAGCAACTATAACTTAGACTACTAAATTAAAAAATGAACATGATTTCTTAAGTTTATTACTGTTCTTCGTGTAATTTCTTAAGAGGACAAGGGATAAAGGAACAAGAGACTAGACAAAATCAATTAAATGTAATTAAACTTTTATTCTTCTTCCAACGATAGAAAGGACAAGAAATTAAGAGTCTACATCATTGAAATAGTCCAATAGTTATATTTTCTTTTAATAAAACATGTTGCATAGCTTCAAGAGAAGCCTAATTGAGTTACAAAGTTTGGGACACACTAACTCCTCTTGATTACCCATAAGAACACATTTGATTTGAGAGAGAGAGAGAGAGAGGCAAAAAATAAAGTGAAATGAAAGAGAGGTTGTGCGCTTGTGATTCATGATGCGTTCACGCAAGACAAAAAAGAAATAGAAAAAAGAAAGCACCAGTCGGCATGTTAATCCTAAAGACAAACCAAGCCAAGCTATCAATCCTCTTGGACCATGCTGAAGAAGATATGAACACAAGCTGTTTGACAAAATGCCTCAGTAATCGTGAGTATTCTGAGAGTGTTCTATTTGTTTATTTTATAGTCAAATATAATATTACAAGATGTATATTGCCGTTAGGCATACTGATTTGTACATGGAAAATGTAAATCCTGTAGTATGTACATTGGATTAAAAATGGAAGATTGCTAGCCGTTACATTTTGTAAACTTTCCTTTGGAAGAGGAGCTAGACGTTGGAGGACTTTCCTTTGAGAGGAGCTAGATTGCTAGGCGTTGGAGGAGATGGAGTTTCCTTTGTGGGAGATCTGTAGGCTTGTAGCCGTTGCATGTGATTCATTTGGTAATATGATTTGCTTTTAGAGATGAGATGAGATGAGATGAGATAAAAATTAAAAAAAAAAAATATTATTGTAAAATATTTTTTTAAAATTATTTTTTAATATATATTTTTATTTTGTATAGATAATTGAAAAAATGTAATGATAAATTTAAGATGAGATGAGATATTATAATTTGAAAAAACAAATCAGGCCTAATCTTCTGAATTTGTGGGCTGTTGGGTTAATTGAATATTGCTAATTCATGCATGCAGAAACAAATCCGGATCAGATCAAAGCTTCTCTATCAGTAGAAGTATAATCATTCAAAAGGCTAAGTTATTCCATATAAAAATAAATAAAAATAAGTTGTCTTCCATTTGGACCACGCATCCCGAAACAAACTGATCGATAACATTATTGGGGAGACTTTTTTCCCGTTCCTAGAAAATTCATAGGATGCAGAACAATAGAAAACACACCCATTTAGGGTGCTTGTCTTGTATGACTTGGTATCCCCAAATTCAGTGACTACATTAAATAAATCCCAAGTCATATATGCATGTCATCAGCTAAAATTTCGGGCTAATTCAAATGATCAATCTGCAAGGATCAAGTCATGCAATGTGTTGAGTTATGGCTTGGATACACGCCTCCCCTGCACTCTCGCTCGAGCGAAGTTGATCCCACTCGAGCGAGAGTTCAACCCAAGAGTTCGCTCGACTTTCGCTCGACGTCCAGCTCGAGTGAAGTGCAACCCGAGAGTTTGCTCGAACCTCGCACGAGGTCCCGCTCGAGTGAGATTCAGGCAGAGATTACGATCGACCCTCACTCGACGTTTAGCTCGAGCGAGATTGACCTAGCAGTGTTCGCTCGAGCGAGATTGCATAATATAAATATCGCGATCTCTTTTCTGCATTTGTCCTAGACAAACCTCGAGCCCCCTGTTTCACCGCTGAAGAACAGATCACCCTCCCAACTTCATTTCTTCTCCATTTATTGAGTGATTGAGTGTAAACATGTGAGGATTGAGTGTATATACGTGAGGTGAGTGCTTTCTACTGTAAGAATTTCTTGATTCTCTCTCTGTAATCTCCATTTGATCATAGTGAAGTTTTGAAGCCAACTTCCAGTAGTTGTAAGCTTTGTTGAGCTAAACCACTTAAATTTGTGTGTTCTGTATTGTCTTTGTTGTTTTACTTCTTTTAATTACTACCACTGTATTGGATTTCATATCTGTGTTGTTTGTCTTATCAGTTTATTCCCAACAAACTGGTATCAAAGCTATCTAGCTCTGTGAAGGACAAAAGGGATGGCCACAGCTAGATTTAAAGTATAGAAGTTTGATGGACAGAACAGTTTCAGTCTGTGGCGCTTGAAGATGAAAGTTTTGTTGCGCTAGCAGAGGTTGTTCAAAGTTCTTGAGGAGAGGTTTGCTGATTCTCCTGTACCATCTAAGGACGATGAAGAGAAGGTACATAGCGTCATTTTATTGTTTTTATCTGATGGAGTGTTAAGAGAGGTTGCTGAGGAAGAGACTGCTGAGAGTCTCTGGAACAAGCTTGAGAGCTTGTACATTAAGAAATCACTTACTGACCGGTTGTATTTGAAACAATAGTTATATACTCTCAAGATGAATGAGGGTTCATCTATTTCTGAACACTTAGATGAGTTTAACAAAATTGTTATTGATCTTAGAAATGTTGACATCAAGCTTGATGATGAAGATCAAGCTTTAATAGTATTGTGTTCATTACCTGCATCATTTGAGAATTTTGTAAATTCTATGATATATGGTCGAGATACCATCTCCTTAGCTAATGTGAAGTCAGCTTTGAACTCGAAAGAGTTAAGGAACAGGTATAGTGATAAGGGTGGTGAAACTTAAGCTAGTGGACTGATTGTCAAAGATTTCTCAAACAGAGAAAGATCTAGTAATAAGGATTCAGAGAAGGGCAGAGGTAAGTCTCGGGGGAAATCCAAGTCCAACAAGAAAAACGTCAAATATTATTACTACCAAAAGTTTGGACATTACAAGAGTGAGTGTACTAAGCTGAAGAAGAAGGAGGAATCCACAAGTTTCTCCAATGCCGTCAGTGTTGCTGATGAATCTGATGGCTCAGATGTCGTCCCTGCAATCAGTGATTCAACCAGTCGGTTTAGTAACAAGTGGGTCATGGACTCAGCTTGCACTTTTCACATGTGTCCCAAAAGGGACTGGTTCATTACTTATGAACCAGTCAACAGTGGTTCTGTTTTGTTAGGGAACGACTCAGCTTTCAAGATTGCGGGAATGAGTTCAGTGAAGATCAAGATGTTTGATGGGATAGTTAGGACATTGACCAATGTCCTGCACATTCCAGATCTGAAAAAGAATCTTATTTCCATGAGAGCCCTTGATTCTTTGGAGTTGAAGTACACGGGACAAGGTGGAACACTGAAAGTCAGCAAAGACTCCATGATTATTATGAAGGGAGATTAGAAAGATAGTCTCTATTTCCTCTAGGGCAGTACTATTAGCGCTGAAGCTACAGTTTCAGTATCTGATGAGGCAGAGTTAGATAACACTCGTCTATGGCACATGAGATTGGATCATATGAGTGAGAAGGAGATGTCTATCCTTTGTAAGCAAGGGTTGTTAGGAAATCAAAATTTAGGCAAACTTGACTTGTACGAGCATTGCGTGTTTGGCAAACAGAGCAGGGTCCAGTTTGTAACAGGGGTCCACAGCACTAAAGGTACAATGGACTACATTCATTTCGACCTTTGGGGTCCATCTTCAGTTCCATCGAAAGGTGGAGCAAACTACTTGCTTACTTTGATTGATGATTACTCATGGAAGGTATGGGTTTATTTTCTGAAGCAGAAAAATGATGTCTTCAAGAATTTCAAGTAGTGGAAAGTTCTGATAGAGAGTCAGACTGGCAGGAAGGTTAACGACTTCGCACTAACAATGGAATAAAATTTTGTAACAGTGACTTTGATAAGTTCTGCAAGAATGAAGGGATTGTCAGGTACCGTACAGTTAGGCACACTCTACAGCAGAATGGGGTAGCTGAACGGATGAATTGAACCCTCCTAGAACAAGCACGTAGTATGCTCTCCAATGCCGAGCTGACTAAGGACTTTTGGGCGGAAGTAGTCAACACAGCTTACTTTTTGGTAAACTGCTCTCCAGTCACAGCTATTGGTTTGAAGACACCTAATCAAGTATGGTCTGATGCACCTTGTGATTATTCAAATTTGAAAATTTTTTGTTGTCCTGCTTATTTTCTTGTTAATGATGGTAAGCTAGAACCTAAGGCAAATAAATGCATATTTATGGGATATGCGACTGAGGTAAATGGATATAGATTGTGGTGTACTGATCCCAAGTCACCCAAATTCATGATTAGCAGAGATGTTGCTTTTGATGAAAAATCTATACTTAATCTGAAAAAGGAGATTCCTGTGTCTACAGGGAAGAAGGTAAAGCTATAACAAACTTTACAGAGGACACTATCTGAAACTCAGGATCATGCTATGGCTGATGAGCATGATTCTAAGTCTGAGACTGAAGCACCGGGTTCAAGAGCAGTACAGTATAGCTACTGGTAGATAGAGGAGACAGATCAAACCATCTCAGAGATATGTTCAAGCAGACATGGTTATGCATGCACTCGCTACAGCAAAAGAAATTGTTGGGCAGGAGCCCTCCAGTTACTCAGAGGTTGTGAAGAGTACCGAGTTTGTTCAGTGGTGCTCAGGTATGACTAAAAAGATTGAATCTCTTCACAAGAACCAAACCTAAGATTTGGTTAAGTTACCAGCAAAGGCGAATGTTGTGGGATGCAAATGGATCTTCAAGAGAAAAGAGGGAATCCAGTCTGAGACAGATGCAAGATACAAAGCACTCTTAGTTGCTAAAGGTTTTAGATAAAGGGAGGGGATTGACTTCAATGAAGTGTTCTCTCCAATAGTAAAACACAGTTCAATCAGAGTTTTATTAGCCATTATGGCTTTATTTGATTTGGAGTTTCAACAGCTTGATGTGAAGACAGCGCTTCTACATGACGAGTTTGAAGAGACTATCTATATGCGTCAGCCATAGGGATTCATTGTTGAAGGCAAAGAGGACCGAGTATGCAGACTGAAGAAATCTTTGTATGGTTTGAAGCAGTCGTTTAGATAATGGTATAAACGTTTTGACTTATTTATGATTGATCATGACTATTTGAGAAGTAGTTATGATTGTTATGTGTATCATAAATAATTGCCTGATAAGTCTTTCATTCACTTATTGCTTTATGTTGATGACATGCTTATAGTTGTTAAAAGCATGGTTGATGTTGATTTGATGAAAACTCAACTTAGAAATGAGTTTGAGATGAAAGACTTAGGTGCTGCTAGAAAGATTTTGGGAATGGAAATTTACAGGGATAAGAAAGTTGGGGAGTTGTACTTGTTTCAGAGAAAGTAAATTGAGAAGGTTCTTGACAGGTTTGGAATGTCTAACTCCAAACCTGTAAGCACGCTATTGGCGATGCATTTTAGGCTTTCGGCTTCCCTATCTCCCCAGATAGATGAGGAGGAACAGTCAATGACAAGAGTTTCTTACTCTAGTACTGTTGGCAGCATTATGTATGTCATGGTTTGTAACCGTCTAGACATTTCACAGGCAGTGAGCGTGGTTAGCAGGTATATGGCTAAGCTTGGTAGAGTTCACTGACAGGCAGTGAAATGGATTCTGAGGTACTTGAGGGGAACCTCGGATGTTGGCTTGTTATGTGATAGAGATGTTAATCTCAGTTCTGATGTTGTTGGATTTGTTGATTCTGACTATGTTGGGATTTAGACAAGAGAAGATCATTGACAGACTATGTTTTCACATTGTGTGATTCTGCAATTAGTTGGAAAGCAACACTTCAATCAACTGTTGCTTTATCAACTACGGAGGCAGTAGACATGGTAACAGCTGAGGCTGTCAAGGAGGCCGTTTGGGTGAAGGGGCTGATCAGTGACCTGAGTCTTCAGCAGGAGGGGATGATAGTGTTTTGTGATAGCCAGAGTGCTATACATTTGACTAGGGCTACAAACAATCCGATCAAGACGAGTTTGAGTTGAATCGAGTCAAGCTGGACCGAAATAACTCGAGTTCAAGTTTGAGTCGAGCTGAGAGTTTGCCGAGTCGAGTCGAATTCGAGCCGATCAAAGACGAGTTCGAGCCGAATCGAGTTATTTATTGATCTTTGTTTTTACTCTCTAATGATCCGCACGAACCGAGTTGAACTTAGTCGAGTAATTACTCGAGTTTCTTACTCTTTATAAATATTTGACTCAATAATTCTTTTGTGAAGTTAATACATTATTATTGTAAAGAAACAAAATAGGTTACTTCTACATAAACTAACAAAATATATTACTTATACAAAGTATTAAAAATAATATGTATAACACATAAAATATATATAATAAAAGAATATATGTAAGAATATATGTAACATTATATATATATATAGAAATATTACGAGTATTGTTACAAGCTCAAAATGAGTCGAGTCGAGTTTATTCGAATCTTGTTCACGAACACAAACAGAGTCGAGTCGAGATTATACGAGTTTTGCTCATTTAGAATTCGAACCAATAATAGTGATCACAAACAACTCATTTATTAAATGAATTGAGTTCGAAATGAGTTTATACGAGTCGAGCTCAAATTGTTTATGAGCAGCTCTATTCGTTTACAGCCCTACATTTGACAAAAAATCAAATGTATCATGAGAGGACGAAGCACATTGATGTCAGGTATCAGTTTCTCAAAGAAGTAGTTGTAGATGGTACAGTGAGTATTCAGAAGATTGCTACTTCAGAGAATCCAGCAGACATGATGACAAAGCCAGTTGCAGTACACAAGTTCAAACTTTGGTTGGATTTGATTGGAGTTCGAGGTTTCCAGATCCCTTAGGGGATTTTTTGATAGGGTTGGTTTCTTTTGTTGATATTGGGTTTTAGTGAGGCTTGTGGATATTCAAGCCAAGGTGGAGGTTTGTTGAGTTATGGCTTGGATACACGCCTCCCCTGCACTCTCGCTCGAGCGAAGTTGATCCCACTCGAGTAAGAGTCCAACCCAAGAGTTTGCTCAACCTTCGCTCGAGCTTCCAGCTCGAGCGAAGTGCAACTCGAGAGTTCACTCAAACCTCGCTCAAGGTCTCGCTCGAGAGAGATTCAGGCAGAGACTACGCTCGACCCTCACTCGATGTTCAGCTTGAGCGAGATTGACCTAGCAGTGTTCGCTCGAGCGAAATTAACTCTCGCTCGAGCAAGATCGCATAAATATAAATATCGTGATCTCTTTTCTGTGTTCGTCCCAAACGAACCCTGAGCCCCCTGTTTTGCCGCCGAAGAACAGAGCACCTTCCTAGCTTCATTTCTTCTCAATTTCTTGAGTAGTTGAGTGTAAACACGTGAGGATTGATTGTATACACTTGAGGTGAGTGATTTCTACTGCAAGAATCTCTTGATTCTCTCTTTTAATCTCCATTTGATCATAGTGAAATTTTGAGACCAATCCCTAGTGGATGTAAGCTCAGTTGACCTGAACCATTTAAATTTGTGTGTTCTATATTGTCTTTACTGTTTTACTTCTCTTAGTTGCTGCCGCTACATTTGATTTCATATCTATGTTGTTTGTTTTATCGATTTATTCCCAATATAATGGCTTCCAGGAAAAACTTCGAGGAAAAGAAAAGGTATTGTAACTTCCAGGAAGTTTCTTGAAAAGCCAAGTATAATAAAGAACTTTCTTTTATCGGGAATGATTGATCTTTCAGTACAACAAATATTGCTTTTTGCCACGAATTCGTTTTCCATGACAAAATATCATGGCAAATAGTGTTTTATTAACACTAAAAATTTTCGCGAGAACAAATTATGCTTTTTACCACAAAATCATATTGGTGAAAATAATATAGTGGTAAAAGAAATTCTTACCACGAAAAAATATATTTTTGTCACCACTTTGTGTTAATGGTAAAAAAAATTTACAATAATACTTGGTCTTCATGAGTTAAAACTTTTAACGTCCCCAAAAAAATTTTTGCCATGAAATTGACATCATCGCAAAAAATATGTTCGATCAGAAGATTATTCTTTGTGGGTAATTAAGTATTTGCCACGAGATTAATTATCTTTTGCCACGAAATTAAGTGGCCGCAAAAGATAATGAAATATTAATTTTAAACCCCTGATATGCATCGATCCCAAATCCCTCGCCTCTCCTCTTTCTCTCTTCCCCCAGTGCCACGTTCTGCTTCTCTCCTTTGATCTCTACTCTTCACACCTCCACGCAGCTGCCACTACACGCGGCCGTCGACCTATCATCACCGTCCACCTCCACCATCGTCGGCTAACCTAACCAAGCCCCTCTCTCGCGGCTTCTCTCTCTTGCAAATCTCCCTCTCTCTTCACACTCGAAGTCCTTTCTCTCTCGGGTTCCCAGTGCCACCGCGTCCTTAGCCGTCGTACCACCTCTAGCTATTGGTGTAGCTACCCCCAAAGGTCCATAGTGCCACCACAAGCTCTACCTCTCTCTCACCGTCGTTCTGCTCTCCCCTGCACGGATCTCGCTCAAGCGCCTCGTACAAGCCCTACGCTGCCTTCCTCCATGGTGCAGCACCACCGCAAGTCAGCCCGCCACACAACCGCAATGCCACCCTCATGCTCCACTGCCTTCCCTTCAATGCCGTAAGCCAACCCAGAACAGGTAACCCTAGGGTTTGTGACTAAAAAATACATGTTTAATTTTCTAATTGCTGCTATATGAATGGTTTGAAAATTGCAAAATAACACCCTAAATTTGCATTTATAGAGTAATGAGGCTTGTAGGGATTTCAAATTTTCTGATTGGTACATGATTAGGTGTTTGACTTTGTATCTTCTATCTGTTGTTTCATGTGACCAACATTAAAGTATGAGTACTTGTTACTTCTTTTTGTAGTCTGTTTTATTGAAATGTGACAAAATTGATGGATTTTTTTTGGGTGCTTCAATAAGGATTAGGGCTTTCGGATTCTAAAGCTAATAAGTGTCTCAACCATTTCATTGATGGTAGAATTTTGCTATTATGTTTAAGCTTTTGGGATACGAATTTTACATTGAATATTTATTAATCATGTTCTCAAAATCTTGATTATGTGGAGCTTCCTAATGACTGTATGCTAGTGGTCTTGTACATGTTTATATTGATGGAACTGTTTTAGTTACTCAAGAAGGTGTTGTGATGGGTCAAGGTTTATACACAAAAGCTGGTCAGGTTGCTGCTTCTGCCTTCAATATCTCTCTCAGGGTGCGTCCTTGGGAAAGAATTGAAAAATTTAATTATAGTTATTTCTCAAAAATTATGTTCTCTGTGCTTTCTTTTGCTTTAGAGCACCCATCCTGATATTGACTGATCAATGTCTCCATCACCCATCCTTTGCTTTATACTTATTTTTCTGTGATAAGTCATAAATATGTTTGGTTTGTATCTATTATTTGATGAAGGGAGTAAAAGTACAGGCTGTGGTTGTGAGATTGACAAGGAAAAAAAAGTAAAGGAAGATGGAGATTAATAACTGAGCCTTGGAGACCACAAAAGTAGCTGCCTTGATATCTGATATGTGGCCTTTCCTTGATAAGGTGAGTCTTGGAACTCTTTGTCCTGCAATATTTTATGATATCCATTCTTTGTTTAATTAAATTCATAGACGTGTGTCTGGGTGATTTAAGATTTTAAATTCATTAGTGTTTAGGTTCTGATCTATCCATTCTCTAATGCTGGTTTTTGGTTTCTTTGGTTGCTCCATCTCTCCAATTCAATGGAAGCCTATTGAGAATAAATATGTTGACTTCTTTGAACTGTGATTGCATTCTTATGGTACTAGATCTTTAAATTCTGAAGTTGAGATGATTGCATTCACAATCTTTTAACACTTGACAAGTATGATTTTTTACACGCCTATTACATAGTTGTTGGCATTTTGCCATAAGATCTAACAATTTTCTAGTATCTTGCATCATTTTTTTTTTCCTGTTCGTGACAAGTCTTATATTCAACGTATTCTTTTGTATTCTTTTCTGTTCAGTGTTCACCATACGTCCTTCAAAGGATTTTCATGCATTTAACAGATCGTTGCCCTTATTCTCGTCATCAATGATTCAATCTTATATATTGATTTGTTGCTTGCCATCTACTTGCACCATGCACCACAAATACACTATTGTTGGGTCACTAGTTAAATCCTAAAGTCTCATCCACCTAACTACGTGATCTTATTTACAAACTCAAGTTGACGTTTTTATTATCATTTTGAATTTGAGAAATATTATAGAATATATTTATGACATTTTTTTTTTTGGATAACAGCAAACTTTCATTGATAAAAATAGATTACAAGTGAACTTGATCCAACCAAATAGATTGTGAAATACAATAAGGAACTGAACCCATCCAGAGCTCAACATCTGCAATCTTCAATGCATTTCTTTCCAATTGATGAGCTACTTTGTTTCCCAACATCAAGACATGTTGAACTTGGAAAACCTTAAACTATTGAAACAATTGTTTAACCTCATGAATTAGATTTCTCAAGGATAATCTTTGAAATCCCCAACTAAACACTAAATTAAATTCCATGAAACAGGGCTAATAACTCCACTGTTTCAAGATCACTCACTTTATTTTCAACTTTGCTTACAGCCATCAACACATTATCCTTACCATCCCTCACCACAACTCCAACCCCTGCATTATGGATATCATCAAACATTGCTCCATCTAATTAAACTCATACACGTGTGTATGATTTGAGATTTTAAATTCATTGGTGTTTAGGTGTGATCTATCCATTCTCTAATGTTGGTTTTTGGTTTCTTTGGTTGCTCCATCTCTCCAATTCAATGGAAGCCTATTGAGAATAAATATGTTGGCTTCTTTGAACTGTGATTGCATTCTTATGGTACTAGATCTTTAAATTTTGAAGTTGAGATGATTGAAACCGTTTTATTTAGCTTGACATATTTTTATTTTGGACACTTTCAGGACACAATTGGCAACATGCATTGTGGAGGAAGAAGAGGTTACAAATTACTTGATTAGTAATGCTAATTGAAATATGGACATTTGTACTGAGATTTATCCTTGTTGTTGTTGGCATGCATACATTAATTTCCTCATGTATTCTACAATAATTCCCTCATGTATTTTAGGCTGGAACTGAATTAGTTTTGTATGCTTTGATTGGCTAGATTTTATGGAATGATCTTCTATGGTTTCATGGGCTCAGAGACTTGGCCTGAAAAGGCTCATGATGGCATATTTGTATTCCTCATAGTAGATATGTGAATGTATATTTAAATTGAATATAGTTTTTTTATTTACTCAATTGGATTAGTATGATGAAATGTTGGGATATAATTTCCTTTGTAACAGGTGGTTAAATTTGTTTTTAGGATGCCTCAAATGTGTTGGAAAAGCTATTTTCCCACAAGCTTATTCCTGGAAAACTAAAAAAATAAAAAAATAAAAATTGTGGAGAAAAAAGTACTATCATAAACAGTTATATATAATAGAAACTATTATGACTAAAACGTTATATTTTCACTGCAAGGTTTCATAGCTAAAAATGAATTTCCAATGATAGATGATGGTGGGAAAGACCCTTTTATGACAAATAAATAGATGTTATGTGATTATTGCCGCTAACAATGTTTATGAGAACAACCCTTTTGTTGTCAACATGCTAAATTGCAAAAAACTTTTTCCCACTAGATTGTCCATAAAAATGTTCATGGAAAAAAAAAATTTTTCACCATAACATCTAGTGGGTAAATAAGTAAAAACACCAAAAATGTTTGGTTGACAAAAACATTTGTCACAAATAAAATCATTTTTTACCGTAAATGAATTTCATGGAAAAAAGTCATCATTTTCCATGAATTTTTTTTTGGTGCTATAATATTATTCGCCACTCATTATATGCCACGAAGCTCCCACGATAATATTTGGTGGAAAAAAAGTTTTTTGCCACCTAATTCTAGCTTTTTGTGACCACTATCCTTTGTGGCAAAAGCCACTATTGTTTCTATCCCCTGCCTATATATAAGTCAATGCCGTGAACGCTCTTGAAGCTGAATCCCAACGCTCCAATCTTGGGTTCAAGAGAAAGGTCTTCCTCCACAACCGACCGTAACCATTACTGGCTTCACAATCGCTCTTTTGTTTAAATATAAAGAACTGAATCTGAAAGGGTGTCCAACTCACCCAGAACCCGAGCCCACAAGGTTATCAGGCCCAAGGCCCGTTATCCGCACCCACCACAACGCAGTGTCCGAATTCAACTAGGGAGACCGAAACCGGGGACGAGCCAAGTCCCTGGTTATCCCGACCTGGGCAGGAGATGGTTAAACCGGCTTCGAGAACACGCTAAGGACAGAACGACGGCTCACGTACTGATATATCTCCTGGACCCGTCTCCTATCAAGATCACTCCCGCATTTATGAACGACAGACAGCCGCCGGTCTACAGATCCCCCCCCCTTTAATGCGGAGACGCTACAAACATACACCATTAATTGCTAAATTGACAAAAGATACAGCGGCATTTAATGCCCCTGTCCAAAAGGGTCTAATTGAGCATTAATTGGAGGGATACTCAATTAATGCGATGAGACCGACCAAATCAGACCAGGTTTCCTTATCGAGGATGACGGTCGAGTGATGTCCCGATTTCTGATACTTTCGTCACACAGACCCTCCTCCCAAGGGGACACCTATAAATAACACCAAACCAATGACGAAAAGACGGTACGCTCACAGATTCTCTTACTCCCTCTATCATATATTTTCTCCCCTACACTAACTTGATAGTCGGAGCGGTCCCGGACCCCGACCCCCCTTATTCTTGTTTTGCAGGTTACTATCGTACGGGATTCGGTAAACAAGACAGCGCAGAATACGTCCTTAACAGAATCAGTTTCAATTTAGTTCATGAAGAAAAAATAAATCTGTACTGTCCATAATTTGTTTTGCAATCAGTATAATTTTTTCATGAAGTTATTGTACTAAATAACTTCTCAATTAATTTCTGGGGAGATCCTAATTACTCTTTTGTGTGGAAACAGAGAGCAAGAGGGCCGGAGGCCATGACCATCACTTGCACAGATCCGATTCTCTATGATGCTGCTGCAAAAGGCAACATCATGGCTTTCAAAGATGATAACTTCAAATAGCCACTAGAAGACTTATTAACACCAATCAAAAACACCGTTATCCATGTTTTCATCACAACCCTCAAACATGGAATAGAATCAACAGAAAATAACTTCGTGGGAGATATACTCAACATGTGCCCTTTACTTTTATGTCAAGTCAATGCCAAAGATGAAACTTCATTACATGTCGCAGCGAGGTATGGGCATGTTGATATCGTTAAAGTTCTGATCGAACATGCGAGATATGCACATCATCAAGATATTGGAAGTGGGGCTGAAGCAGTCAGGGAGATGCTTAGGATGGTGAATAAGAAGAAAGACACAGCCTTACATGAGGCTGTACGTTATAATCACTTTGAAGTGATAAAACTTTTAATCAAAGAAGACCCAGATTTTTCATATTCTATTAATGATGCCGGGAGACTCCACTCTACATTGCCGTAGAGAGAAACTATGAAAACTTGGTGTTGGAAATTTTGAACACCTGCAATTCACCGGCTTATGATGGCCCCTTTGGTAGAACGGCTTTGCATGCTGCAATTTTTTGGGATAACAAAGGTACTGCATTTATAGCTGTATAAATGAATTTATCAGACAGCATGAAATACTTAATAAATGAGTCTCTCTTTTTCCACTCTAAACGAGTTCAAAGAAGTTGTCCTTTTGTCGGTTACAAAGTTATTACACTACTTAACATGTACTCAATTCTTTGTAGTAACTATCAAAGCAATTCTTGAAAGAAATTGAGGAGCTATAACTGAAAAAGCAGACAAAGATGGTTGGACTCCACTACACTTGGCTACATACTCAGATGGGTGGTGGTCTACAAAGATGTTGCTAGAACATGATTCACAAGTAGCATACATGAAAGAAAAAGATGGGAGGACAGCTCTTCATATTGCAGCTCTTCGTGGTAATTATCAAATCATGAAAATGATTATAGCCAGGTGTCTAGATTGTTGCAAACTGGTTGACAACAAAGGTTGGAATGTGTTGCACTTTGCAGTGAAGGCCAGGTCACCTGTTTTGCCAGTTGGAGTGATTCTTGAAAATTCGTCTCTCAGCAATCTTTTGAATGGGAAGAATGCTGAAGGGAAGACTCCTCTCCTAGATTCCCGTTGTCTCGAGTAGATAAGATGCCTTCAACCAAATTAACTTCAATGCTTATCAAGTCACTTTTAATTTTTATCTTTCTTTTTTATTTTAATTTTTTTATTTTTGAAGAAGAAACAATACCCTCAATTTTATTAATAAATCTCACAGGAAGTAAAGGATCTGTCTCCACTAATAATTCTAAAATTTGCAACTGATACCATAATAATAAACCATATTTCAAATCAGAAAGTTAGGCAAAAATGTTTGTTCGATGCGCAAACGGTAAGAAAAACTGTGAACAAATTTACCATCATGATTTCTAATCACACCTCCACAACTAGCTATGCCAAGATTTCCTTTTAACCATCAATGTTCAGCTTAAATTTACCAACAGGTGCAGGATAGCATTTGAGTAATAAAGGCTTAAGAATCCTTATTTGAAGCCTAACCAGCTAGAAAAAACCAATACTTGCTTAGCTATCCTTTTCCATCCAATTGACTAATATAGTTATCAAGTGCATGTAATCTTATCTCTTCATCACAACAAAATAGAACACGAATTACTTACGCGTTAATTTATTGGATTATTTTCCTTATGAAAGTGTAAAAAAGTGGCACAGCACATGCTTCCTTTTCTTTTTGTTGGTCCTGAAATTGAGGTATAGAATATCTATTTTGTTATTTGGGTAAAACTAGATTGACCAGCTGGTGCCATGGCCCATAAGTATGCAGCTTGCAGATTGACTCAAGCCTGACGTGGGTTTTGCAACGTCCCAAGATTGAGATTTTGCACAAACTTAAATTGGTTTCTTCTCTTCCAAAAATAATATATTTCATAAACGAAAAATGCAATTAGTATTATTTCTATATCTTGATTACGGCTTTGTTGATCATAAACTACGTAACCTGAAAAATACTATTGCTCACATTATTCATTAATCCTCTTAAAATCTATTAGTTGAAGAGGATAGAGGCTAAATTGCGGACTCATCCGAGAAGGGTATTCACCGAGGAGGAAATAGAAAGGAAGATCAGCGAGGATGAAATGAGGACCAATGAAAATAAGCGGATGGAATAGGCGAGAATGGAAGAGGCAAGGATGAAAGAGTATTTGGAGAAAGCGGCCGCAGCACACTTGGTGGTGGCTGCCCTCATCACAACTGTGACCTTTGCAGCAGCTATAACCATGCCTGGTGGTTTTGTTTGTACTGGAGGTGACCCACATGATCATGAAGGCTTTGCAATTTTTAGAAGAAATGCTGCTTTTAAATGTTCATGATCACTGATGCTATATCCTTGGTGCTATCTAGTTCTGCTGTTGTCACCCATCTACTCATGCCACTTTTGTTCAAGCATTCTGAATCTGATGGAACTCGCTACGCTTTTCTCAAGTTGGCTTTCGTGTTTATTTTGATGGCGATGGGAGCAATGGTGCTAACTTTTATCACAGGTGCATATGCTGTGTTAGAGCATTCCTTAGATCTTGCCGTTACCACTTGTGTTATTGGCTCATGCTTCTTCGTCATCATGTCTTTCATATGTTTATTGTATGGGAAGGATCTAGGTTTATCAGATAAACTCGATGATGTAAGGGATTTTTTTTCGAAAGGTTTGGTTTTTAATTTTCAATTTTTTTTTATTGCCTTTTAACATATGTCATGTCATGTACGAGTATGATATAATGGCAATTTGCTGATATTTCACATGGAACTTCCTTTCTTACCCAAACATGTTGAAGCACATTTCACAGAGCATTCACCAATTCTCCCAAACAAAAACATCCCCAAAACACTAATTTTGTTTCACAATACCAAAATTGCAGCAAAGTACCAAAATCGTTCTTAAAAAAACACAGATTTCCAAATAATGAAGCCTAAGTTGTTTACAAATGTTAGCATGGGCTGAGAATTTGTCCTTTTTTTTTTAATAACAAATCATTTCACTGCTGAAAAACAGAGTTACACATTTGAATCAGCCCAAGTAATTTGGAAAATACAATCAGGAAAAGAATGCCACCAAACACACAAATCTTCTAAGAAAAATGCATATCTAGCAAGCTTGTGAGCTGCAACATTCGTCTCTATAGCAATATGTTGAATTGAAGAACTTTGAAACATCCTCATGAGCACCATAACTTTCTGGTTAACTTTCAAAGGAAATATTCAAAGTTGGCGAAGTCTTACTCCACATCTGCTTTAAAAGAGGGCTGAGAATTGGTTGTAAATCTTAATTAGTGGGCTCTACAACAGAGAGTAACTGTAATATAGTAAGAATTAATTGATCCACAAAAATAGAATGATAAACTAATTTTTTTTTTTTAACCATACAAGAAGTTTTTCTGTTCACTGACATATGACATTTTCGCCCGCTAAGCCTAAGGAAAAAGGAAGAAGAGGGAAGGCAAATATGAAAGCGTTCTGCTATGTACAGTCGTCCTATACAGTCAGCGCACAGTCGGCTCAGATGACGTGGCATCAACTGCGATTAATTTTTAAAACGAAAATGCTATATACAAACAGCTCATGTAAACGTTTTGCAATCGGTAGCTGATATAGAAATAAAATTTCAAAACGCACCGTTTTGGCAATAGACGAGCCCTCCATTACTTCCCCCCCTTTTTGTGTCAAGCCCCTCCATTGCTTCCCTCCCTTTCTGTTTCAGGCGTCCAGTCGTGATCCTCGAAGAACTGACCCTCGAAGTGCCTCTGTCTTGCTCCTCTGACACGTCCCTCCCCTCCCTCCCTCCCTCAGTGTTGTGATGGAAGTTTGAGATCCTTCGTCCCGTCGTTTTTAGCATCTTCTTCTTCCCACGAAGCCTAATCCTAACCATCGAAACCCCCTTCCCCTTCATCCTGAACTCTAACCCTAACCCTAACCCTAAACCTCACCTAGACCTTAACCCTAACCCGAACCCATAACACTTACCCGAGATTGAAACCATAACCCTAATTGGTAATTAGTTTCCCCTCTCCAGGTTCATATTTCTGTATTTTTGTATTTTGGTATTTATGTATTTCTCAGATTACAAGAATTTCCCTATTAGAATGTATTAAAGACCACCATGAGATTATATTTTGATTAAAACTAAATAAAATGTAGTGGGTTCAACACAATCTGTATAAATGATTTTTTGTTTTGCCATAAGCTTATGCTTTTTAAAGATAGAAACCCTCTCGAACCTGCTGCATTGCATCGCCTTACGAAGCTGCCATTTCTATTTTTTGATTGCAGTTTTCTTTGATGGTTCCTATTTGTGTGAACTATCAACTATTTTTTTTTCATATATCTTGCATTTGTTTGTTTGGTAATATTGTCACTAGAGATGATATGCAAACTCAGGTATGCAATACTAATAATTTTCATCCTTTTCTTTAATTCTCTCTCTTTCAAATCTTATTTGATTATTCTGTGCACTTGGTTTATAATCGGATGAGATCCATCACTAGTAAATGAGGTAACTAGTTGCATTAACGTTATATCAATCTGCATATAGTTGCAGGCCAATAGATTTGTAAAACACTTTATTGAATTTTGTGAAAAAATTAAAATGAGTCAAATTTTTACAAAATAGTATATTTTTATCTTGGGTTATCAGGTATCATTGGAATTGCTGGACATGTTCTTTAAAACTGCTGTTTATTTCTGTTTGTGTTTCCTTCTACAGAGAAATTTTCTCAAGCATATTCTCCCCCTATCTTTCCCAAAGTCGGAGTATAAACTCATCACAACACTTTTGTGTTAATTGGATCTCTCACTTCTTTTTAGTGGTAATTTACAAATACGCCCAAGGGATTTTTGAACTCAATGATCACATATGGAAACGTAAATCAGATATAGGTGAGCAAGTAATTCATTTGTGACAAACGCATAAACTAATTAGTGTTGTCATTATTGTTGATATCCTTATTTTGTTTGATAAACAATTAATAGCTTTATTATAAATATAGGCATAAGGATTCAAAAGAGGGATTTGATAATAATCTTAATTACAACAGTGACAATTTTTCTTTTTAATTTGTTGCAACTTGCAAATTTGGTTTTGAGGCAAGTTTTTAAACTACTTGCAGGTTGTAATTGAGGCTGGTATCATTAGCCCCCTACTCCAACTACTTTAGAATGCAGAGTTTGACCTCAAGAAAGAGGCCAGATGACATTGAGAAGAGAGATGAGAAGTTTCTGAATATGTAGTTTAAGGATTCAAAAGAAGTTATTTAGACTATTTAGTGAGTGCAATGTAATTTTTGGCCCCTTCTTCATGTTACTGTAAATTGTAAATGGATGGTTCAGACAATATATCTGATAGATATTGCTAATTTGATTATGTGGTTGTGGTCCATTAATATTGTTAATTTTTTCATTTTCTAGTAATTTGGTCAGTGTAAGTTCATTTTGAAGTTATTAAAGAAGCGGTTCTTCATTTTGCCTATCACTGTCAACAAGTTAATATCATAATCGAATAGCTCAGTTGGATAAGAGTGTGGGAAAATATTTCTCTTCATTTTATCTTTCCAAGCACGACTTAACCATCAAACTTGGCAATAATCCAAAAAAGTGGAAACAAGATAACATGACCATCAAAGTTGGCAATAATAAAAAGGGATCATTTTCTTTACATGGCATTCAGCACCAACAAACAGAAATACACTTAGAAACACTATGCAACTTCATTAAACTTCATAAGGCTTTGTGATTTGTAGACATTAATCAATGGGTACTGAACGGTCTCCCATTTTAAAATTGATGCCCCTTCCATCCTTTTTAACTGAATCTGGAGACACATAATTCAACCCTCCACATGGTGGAACAAACTAAGAACAAATAAATCAGCTCCCAAAAGCCTATTGCAAATGCAAATCACCAAACATACAATGAAAATACCAATACTCAGAAGTAGGCATTTTAAGTACTTAACCTATACTCAAAATGAAGGATAAGGTATCACTTGAAGTTCTCCTTCAAGAAAAAAAAACAATGGATGGAAAATAATTTTACAATTTATAATTCCAAACTAGAGATATCATTGTAATACTAAATTTACAATTTCTTGAGCCTTTTCGCAGCTAGAAGGAATAATTACATATCTCTCCCTCAATATTTACAAAAACTGAAGGATAATTACATAACCTTCACAACAAATCTGCCAAGCTTTCTTCTTCCAAAAATAATTACAAAAACTATTCCTCAATGTTAAAATTGGATGGAGTTGGTGAAGGATCATAGGAAGACCCTTTTTTTCAGCAGTGGTTCCAGAGGATGAAGTAAATGCAGCGCTTAAGGCAGCTAGAGCTTCAGCCCTTTGCCTATGACCTCCTTGTATTGACCCATTAGATTTTTCCAGTGTCTGTAATACGACATTCAAAGTTGATTTAGAATATGAAATGTCTTAAAGATAGGCAGACATGTTGCCATGATCATCCTCATCGGGTATAAACTTGATACTACTTAAACAGATGATAACAGCAATAAAAAAAAAATGTAGAAGCAACAAATATTTTCCTTACAAAATAGCTTCCAAAACTAATACATGTCATTGCATTTTCTAAAATTTCATATTCTGCAAATACCCTTAATTCCTATGTCATTGCATTCAGTCAACATATCATGACAAGTAGTATTTGCAACCCTTAACCCTGCATATTAAAGAATGGCTAAGAAAGTACACTGGTCTTGAACACAAAAATTGAAACCAATACTTGTTTCCTGAACACAAAATTTTATCAACATTGAGCAAACCATAGAGTGGACGTCATTATAAATTTTTACAAATTGGAGCCATATAATTTATTTTTATACACGAGCTTATCGAGAGGAAACCAAAGGCAAAGTATATATTGTCCTTTTCTCGTTGGCCCCCCAATTGTACAATTCTTACTGATGTTCAGTGAAGATTTTGGAGGGCCTTAGTTAAGTTTCAACTATAATATTATTTTATGTTTTCCTATTCTTCTCATTTATAAACCACCATCTGGCAAAGGACAGGGGGACTAAAACATTTATTTGGATTATAATTTATTCATAGTTCATAGGTATTACAAATATAATGTGTGTGGATGAGTACAAAACTGGATCAACAACCATTTGACTTATTCACCATTTGTTTTGGAAAAACTCTAGGTTCAGTCACAAATATATTGGCTTTTTAGAAGAAACCCTGCCATTGCAGTGTTTCCTTTGGATGAAGAATCATAGATTCCTATATAATATACAAATGAATGTGTTTGGACATGAGTTTTAGAAGGCAGCCAACAAAGCATGTAGAAAACCCACATCTATGGATCAGAAAAGAGAAAAAATTGCAGCTTGAATGTTTATTTCAAGACTAACTTTCACACAAATGTAAAAATCGCAGCTTGCAGCACAAAACATATGCATCTCTACAGATTAAACTCAACCAATGTACAATATTGATGGCTACGGATTAAACTTAGTGATATAGATTTTGTCAAGTGTCAAACCAATAGATTTTTGTCAACATTGTCCCTACAACAACAACTCCGAACAAATCATGAAACAAGTGAAAAAAAGTGCTTTACCATTGTACAGTGTCTTCAATTTTTTTCTTCATGTTTCGCAGGTCAAGCTCCAAATATTGAGGACCAACTATAGACCAGTGGATCTAAAGACCCATTAGAAAATACCCACACAGATGACCCACGAGAAGGAGAAGACTAGTTCAAGAAAACCCACCTGAAGCAGATGACATGAGGATGATGACCCACGCAAATACCCACACAAATTCACTTGAAGAAAATGAAGACCACGAATTCGAACATGAGGTCGAAAAGTAGAGAAGAAGACCACACCACGAAGCCGAAGAGTTCGAGAAGAAGACCACACCAGTGCCAATACAAGCTCCGAGAACACTGACCAGAGCTCTAGAAGCAAGAAGTGGGAAATTGTGTGGGCAAAATGAGTGTTCTCTGTGTTTTGTTCGCTCATTTTTTTGAAATTAATGGCAGCTGATGCCACGTCATATAAGTCGACTGTGCGCCGATTGTACAGGACGACTGTACGTATCAAAACCCTTTTTAAAAAAAATGAAAGAACAAAATACAGAATACTCATTTTGCCCACTCGATTTCCCGCTTCTTGCTTTTTGAGCTTTGGTAAGTGTTTTTGGAGCTCGTCTTGGCACTTGTGTGGTCTTCTCGAACTCTTCGACTTTCTTGGTATGGTCTTCTTCTCTACTTCTCAACCTTGTCTTTGGCTTCGTGGGCTTCATTTTTTTCAAGTGGATCCATGCGGGTATTTGCGTGGGTGATTTTCCTCGTGTGGGTCATCTGCTTCAGGTGGGTTATCTTGAATTGGTCTTCTCCTTCGTGTGGGTTATCTGCGTGGGTATTTTCTAATGGGTCTTTAGATCCACTATTCTGTAGTTGTCCGAGAAATAATGTCTCAAGATTCTGGAGCTTCACCTGCGAAACACGAAGAAAAAAGTTGAAGAGACTGTACAATAATAAATTACTTTTTTTTCTAATGTTTCATGATTTCTTCGGAGTTGTTATAGGAATAATGTTGACAAAAATCTGTTGGTTTGGCACTTGATGAAATCTGTATAGTTGAGTTTAATCCGTAGCCATCAATATTGCACATTGGTTGAGTTTAATTCGTAGAGGTGCATATGTTTTGTGCTTCAAGCTACGATTTTTACGTTTGTGTGAAAACTAGTCTTGAAATAAACAATCAAGCTGCAATTTTTTGCCCTTTTTCTATTCCATGGATGTGGGTTTTCTACATGCTCTGTTCACTGCCTTCCAAAACTCACGTCCAAACACATTCATTTGTATATTATATAGGAATTTATGATTCTTCATCCAAAGGAAACACTGTAAGGGCAGGGTTTCTTCTAAAAAGCCATTATATTTGCGACTAAACCTAGAGTTTTTCAAAAACAAATGGTGAATAAGTCAAATGGTTGTTGATCCAATTCTGTACTCATATCCACACACACAAATGGTTGTTAAATGTTTTATATGCTTGTTCTTTAGCTTTTGCTCAAGAATATTCGTGAGTCTCTTATATCTGATTTTGTTGAGTATGGCTTATGAATACATGCCCAGACCTGTTTCGTTCGACTCTCGCTCGAGCGAGACTACGAGACTTCCAGACTTTCCAACCCGAGACTTCGCTCGACCCTCACTCGACCTCCAGCTCGAGCGAGGATCAGGCAGTGACTTCTCGACCTCCCGCTCGAGCGAGATGCCACGTGTTGCCAGGTGTCCGTTTTCTAGTTGAGCGAATTTGACCTAGAAGTCCTCGCTCGAGCGAGTTTAAATCTCGCTCGAGCGAGATTGCATAATATAAATATCACGAAGGCATTTCGCGCAGCGGACGACGAAGAACGCAGAGGCTCTGTTTTTGGCGCCGACGAGCTCAGCTTCCTCCTAGATAATTTCTTCTCCATTTCTCCACTATTCCGAGTGAAACTTGTGAGGATTGAGTGTATACACGTGAGGTGAGTGTTCTCTGTTGTAAGAATCTTCTGATTCTCTCTCTGTAACCTTCATTTGATCTAGTGAAGTTTTGAAACCAACCCTACAGTGGATGTAAGCTCATTTTGAGCTGAACCACTTAAATCGCTGTGTTCTTTCTGTGTTTATTGTTTTATTTCTCATTGTTGCATCCGCTGCGGTTTATTTCATATCTTTGTTGTTTGTTTCTTTGGCTATTTCCCAACAAACTGGTATCAGAGTGTTTTCAGGCTCTGTGAACATTTGAAGGGATGGCTACAGCAAGATTTGAAGTTGAGAAATTTGACGGTCAGAACAGTTTCAGCTTATGGCGCCTGAAGATGAGGGCATTGTTGCGCCAGCAGGGGTTATTCAAAGTTCTAGAGGAAAGGACGGCAGATTCTCCTGTACCATCTAAGGACGATGAAGAAAAGGTACATAGTACTATTCTATTATCATTGTCTGATGGAGTGTTGAGAGAGGTGGCGGAGGAGGAGACCGCTGAGGGTCTCTGGAACAAGCTTGAGAGCTTGTACATTAAGAAGTCTCTCACAAACCGGTTGTATTTAAAACAACGGTTGTATACACTCAAAATGACTGAGGGTTCGTCAGTTACTGAACACTTAGATGAATTTAATAAGATTGTTATGGATCTTAGAAATGTTGACATCAAGCTTGATGAGGAAGATCAAGCTCTAATTGTGTTGTGTTCATTATCTGTCTCTTTTGAGAATTTTGTAAATTCTATGCTGTATGGTAGAGATACTATCTTCTTAGTAGATATGAAGTCAGCTTTGAACTCGAAGGAGTTGAGGAGTAAGTATGATAAGGGTGGTGAAGCACAGGCCAGTGGTTTGTTTGTCAAAGATACCTCCGACAGAGGAAGATCCAGTCAGAAGGGTTCAGAGAAGAGCAGAGGAAAGTCCCAGGGGAAATCAAAGTCCAAGTCCAATAAGAAGAATGTAAAATGCTATTATTGTCAGAAGTTTGGACACTATAAGAGTGAGTGTACGAAGCTGAAGAAGAAGGAGGAATCTACAAGTTCCTCTAATGCCGTCAGTGATGCTGATGAATCTGACGGCTCTGATGTAGTTCTTGCAATCAGTGATTCAAACAATCGGTTCAATGATGAGTGGGTGATGGACTCAGCTTGCACGTTCCATATGTGTCCCAGAAGTGACTGGTTCATGTCTTATGAATCAGTCAATAGTGGTTCTGTTCTGTTGGGGAACGACACAGCTTGCAAGATTGCGGGAATGGGTTCTGTGAAGATCAAGATGTTTGATGGGATGGTTAGGACATTGACTAACGTCCGGCACATTCTAGACTTGAAAAAGAATCTTATCTCCATGGGGGCCCTTGATTCTTTGGGTTTGAAGTACACAGGACAAGGTGGAGCTCTGAAGGTCAGCAAAGGCTCCATGATCATTATGAAGGGAGACCTGAAAGATGGTCTCTATTTCCTCTAGGGCAGTACTGTCAGCAGTGAAGCTGTAGTTTTAGTATGTGATCAGTCAGAGTTAGATGTTACTCGTCTATGGCACATGAGATTGGGTCATATGAGTGAGAAGGGGATGTCTATCCTCAGTAAGCAAGGGTTGTTAGGGAATCAGAATTTGGGCAAGCTAGACCTGTGTATTCGGGAAGCAGAGCAGGGTTCAGTTTGCAACTGGGGTCCACAGAACAAAAGGTACAGTGGACTACATTCATTCCGACCTTTGGGCTCCGTCTTCAGTTCCATCAAAAGGTGGAGCTAATTACTTGCTTACATTCATTGATGATTACTCATGGAAAGTGTGGGTTTATTTTTTGAAACAGAAAAGTGAAGTCTTCAAGAACTTCAAGCAGTGGAAAGTTCTGATAGAGAATCAGACCGGTAAGAAGGTGAAACGGCTTCGGACTGACAACGAGATGGAATTTTGCTGCAATGACTTCGATGAGTTCTGCAAGAATGAAGGAATTGCCAGACACTGTACAGTCAGGTACACTCCACAGCAAAATGGAGTGGCTGAACGCATGAACTGGACCCTCCTAGAACGAGCACGTAGTATGCTCTCCAATGTCGGCCTGTCTAAGGACTTTTGGGCGGAAGCAGTCAATACAGCCTGCTTTCTGGTGAACCGCTCTCCAGCCACAGCTATTGAGTTGAAGACACCTAATCAGGTATGGTCTGATGAACCTACTGATTATTTGAACTTGAAGATATTTGGTTGTCCTGCTTATTTTCATGTAAATGATGGTAAGCTAGAACCTAGGGCAAAGAAGTGCATTTTTATGGGATATGCTTCTGGGATGAAGGGATATAGATTGTGGTGTACTGATCCCAAGTCACCCAAGTTTGTGATAAGCAGGGATGTTGTATTTGATGAGAAATCCATGCTTAATCCGACAAAACAGATTCCCGTGTCTACAGGGAAGAAGGTGGAGCTGTAGGCTTCACTTGAGACACCACCAGTAACTCCGGATCATGCTATGGCTGATGAGCATGATTATGAGTCAGAGATTGAGACACCAGCTGAGGAGCAATACAGTATAGCTGCTGGTAGACAGAGGAGGTAGATCAGACCACCTCAGAGATATGCTCATGCAGATATGATCAGTGATGCACTCGCTATAGCGGAAGAAATTGTGGGGCAGGAGCCTTCCAGTTACTCAGAGGCTGTGAAGAGTACTGAGTCTGCACAGTGGTGTTCAACGATGACTGAAGAGATTGAGTCTCTTCACAAGAACCAAACCTGGGATTTGGTTAAGTTACCAGCGAAGACCAGAGTTGTGGGTTGCAAGTGGGTTTTCAAGAGAAAAGAAGGAATCCAGTCTGATGCAAGATACAAAGCTCGTCTAGTTGCTAAAGGCTACAGTCAGAGAGAGGGGATCGACTTCACTGAAGTGTTCTCTCCAGTAGTAAAGCACAGTTCAATCTGAGTTTTACTAGCCATCACGGCTTTGTATGATCTGGAGCTTCAGCAGCTTGATGGGAAGACAGCGTTCTTACATGGTGAGCTTGAAGAGACGATCTATATGCGTCAGCCAGAGGGGTTCACAGTTGAAGGTAAAGAAGACCGTGTATGCAGACTGAAGAAGTCTTTGTATGGGTTGAAGCAGTCACCTAGGCAATGGTATAAACGTTTTGATTTGTTTATGAATGATCATGATTATTTGAGAAGTAATTATGACTGTTGTGTATATCATAAACAACTGCCTGATAAGTCTTTCATTCACTTATTGCTTTATGTTGATGACATGCTTATAACTGCTAAAAGCATGATTGATGTTGATTTGTTGAAAACTCAACTTAAAGATGAGTTTGAGATGAAAGATTTAGGTGATGCTAAGAAAATACTGGGGATGGATATCCACAGGGATAGAAAAGTTGGGAAGTTATACTTGTCCCAGAGAAAGTATATAGAGAAGGTTCTAGACAGGTTTGGAATGTCTGACTCCAAACCTGTCAGCACGCCCCTGGCGTCGCATTTTAAACTTTCAGCTTCCCTATCCCCCCAGACAGATGAAGAGGAACAATCCATGGCAAATGTTCCTTACTCTAATGTTATAGGTAGCATTATGTATGCCATGGTGTGTACCCATCCAGATATTTCACAGGCAGTGAGTGTGATTAGCAGATATATGGCTAAGCCTGGTAGAACTCACTGGCAGGCCGTGAAATGGATTTTGAGGTACTTGAAGGGAACCTCGCATGTGGGCTTGGTATTTGATAGAGATGTAGATCTCAGTTCTGTTGTTGTTGGTTTTGTTGATTCTGACTATGCTGGGGATTTAGACAAGAGAAGATCATTGACAGACTACATTTTCATATTGTGTGGTTCTGCTATTAGTTGGAAAGCAACACTTCAATCAACTGTTGCTTTATCAACTACAGAGGCAGAATACATGGCAGCAGCTGAGGCTGTTAAGGAGGCCATTTGGGTGAAGGGGCTAATCAGTGACCTGGGTCTTCAGCAGACAGAGAGACAGTGTTTTGTGACAGCTAGAGTGCTATATATTTGACCAAAAATCAAATGTATCATGAGAGGACAAAGCACATTGACGTCAGGTATCACTTTATCATAGGAGTAGTGTTAGATGGTACAGTTAGTATTCAGAAGATTGCTACTTCAGAGAATCCAGCAGATGTAACGACCAAGCCAGTTGCAGTATTCAAGTTCAAACTTTGTTTGGACTTGGTAGGGGTTTGGGGTTTCCATGTTCCTTAGGGAACTCAGATGGGGTTGGTTTTCTCAGTTGTTGCATTTTACATTCTTGGGTTAATCTGGATTTTATGGGGCCTTTATGTATTCAAGCCAAGGTGGAGATTTGTTGAGTATGGCTTATGAATACATGCCCAGACCTGTCTCGCTCGAGCGAGACTACGAGACTTCCAGACTTTCCAACCCGAGACTTCGCTCGACCCTCGCTCGACCTCCAGCTCGAGCGAGGATCAGGCAGTGACTTCGCTCGACCCTCGCTCGACCTCCCGCTCGAGCGAATTGCCACGTGTTGCCAGGTGTCCATTTTCTAGTTGAGTGAATCTGACCTAGAAGTCCTCGCTCGAGTGAGTTTAAATCTCGCTCGAGCGAGATTGCATAATATAAATATCGCGAAGGCATTTCGCGCAGCGGATGACGAAGAACGTAGAGGCTCTGTTTTTGGCGCCGACGAGCTCAGCTTCCTCCTAGATCATTTCTTCTCCATTTCTCCACTATTCCGAGTGAAACTTGTGAGGATTGAGTGTATACACGTGAGGTGAGTGTTCTCTGTTGTAAGAATCTTCTGATTCTCTCTCTGTAACCTCCAATTGATCTAGTGAAGTTTTGAAACCAACCCCACAGTGGATGTAAGCTCATTTTGAGCTGAACCACTTAAATCGCTGTGTTCTTTCTATGTTTACTGTTTTATTTCTCATTGTTGCATCCGTTGCGGTTTATTTCATATCTTTGTTGTTTGTTTTTTTGGCTATTTCCCAACAGATTTGTTTAGTCCCCCTGTCCTTTCCCATATGGGGGTTTATAAATGAGAAGGATAGGAAAAAATAAAAAAAATTTCACTAAACATAAGTAAGAATTGTACAAAAAGGGGGGGGGGCAATGAGAAAAGGATAATATATACTTTGTCTTTGGTTTCCTTTCGATAAGCTCGTGTATAAAAATAAACCATATGCCTCAAATTTGTATAAAATTATAATGACGTCCATTCTATGGTTTGCTCAATGTTGAAAAACTTAATAAGAAACAAGTATTGGTTTCAATTTTTGTGTTCAGGACCCGTGTACTTATGTTCTTAGCCATTCTTTAATATGCAAGGTTAAGGGTCTTAGTCTTACAAATACTATTTGTCATGATACGTTGACTGAATGCAATGACATAGGAATTAAGGGTATTTGCAGAATATAAAATTTTAGAAAATGCAATGACATGTATTGGTTTTTGTTTGGCGACTGAATGTATCATTTTTGTTTGGCGATTTCTCTTTTTTCAGAATTGTTCCATCTAATTAATTGTGTCTATCTGCCCTCAATGTTTGTGTGTGTTTCTATTTTTTTTTACTGCTGTTATCATCTATTTAAGTAGTATCAAGTTTATACTCGATGAGGATGATCATGGCAACATGTCTGCCTGTCTTTGAGACATTTCATATTCTAAATCAACTTTGAATGCCATATTACAGGCGCTGGAAAAATCCAATAGGTCAAAACAAGGAGGTCATAGGCAAAGGGCTAAAGCTCTAGCTGCCTTAAACGCTGCATTTACTTCATCCTCTGGAACCATTGCTGAAAAAAGGGTCGTCCTGTGATCCTTCATCTACTCCATCCAATTTTAACATTGAGGAATAGATTTTGTAATTATTTTTGGAAGAAGAAAGCTTGGCAGACCTGCTGTGAAGGTTATCCTTCAATTTTTGTAAATATTGAGGGCATATATGTAATTATTCCTTCTAGCTGTGAGAGGCTCAAGTTTGGTCACTAAAATCAAGAAATTGTAAATTAAGCATTACAATGATAACTCTAGTTTGGAATTATAAATTGTAAAATTATTTTCTACCCATTGTTTTTCTTTTCCTTGAAGGAGAACTTCAAGTGGTACCTTATCCTTCATTTTGAGTACAGGTTTAAGTACTTAAAATGCTTGCTTTTGAGTATTGGTAATTTCGTTGTATGCTTGGTGATTTGCATTTGCATTAGGTTTTTGGGAGCTGATTTTAATTTGTTCTAAGTTTGTTCCACCATGTGGAGGGTTGAATTATGTGTTTCCAGATTCAGTTAAAGTTGATAGAAGGGGCATCAATTTTAAAATGGGAGACCGTTCAGGCCATACCCATTGATTAATGTCTACAAATCACAAAACCTTACGAAGTTCAATGAGGTTGCATATTGTTTCTAAGTGTATTTCTATTTGTTGGTGCTGAATGCCATGTAAAGTAAAGGATCCCGTTTTATTATTGCCCACTTTGATTGTTATGTTATCCTGTTTCCACTTTTTTGGATTATTGCCAAGTTTGATGGTTAAGTCGTGCCTGGACAAATAAAATGAAGAGAAATATTTTCTCCTACTCTTATCCAACTGAGTTGTTCGATTATGAGATTAACTTGCAGACAGTGATAAGCAAAATGAAGAATTGCTTCTTTAACAACTTCAGAATGAACTTACATTGATCAAATTACTAGAAAATGAACAATATTAATGGACCACAACCACATAATCAAATTAGCAATATCTGTCAGATATATAGTATGAACCATCCATTTACAATTTACAGTAACACGAAGAAGGGCCCAAAAATTACATTGCACTCACTAAACAGTCTAAATAACTTCTTTTGAATCGTTCAACTACATATTCAAAAACTCCTCATTTATACCAACTTGCACCATCTTTCTTCTCAATGTCATCCGCCCTCTTTCTTGATCTCAAACTCTGCATTCTGAAGTAATTGGAGTAGGGGGGCTAATGATACCAGCCTCAATTATAGCCTGCAAGTAGTTTAAAACTTGCCTCAAAACCAAATTTGCAAGTTGCAAAAGTTAAAAAACAAAAAATGTGACTATTGTAATTAAGATTATTATCAAATCCCTCTTTTGAATCCTTATGCCTATATTTATAATAAAACTATTAATTGATTATCAAACAAAATAAGGATATCAACAATAATGACAACACTCTAATTAGTTTATGCATTTGTCACAAATGAACCTACTTGCTCACCTATATCTGATTTACGTTTCCAGATTTGATGTTTGAGATGGTCCAGCAAGCTTCCTTCTTGAATAGATGGCAGAACAGCCCCTCTTTCACTAGTCCCAAATAATTGTAGCTGTAACAATCTTTCCGCCAATGGTAAGTCAAAGCAATTGTGAGTTTAAGATCCCTTCGGTGTATGTGTAAATTACCACTAAAAAAAGTGAGAGATCCAATTGACACAAAAGTGCTGTGATGAGTATATGATCCGACCTTGGGAAAGATAGGGGGAGAATATGCTCGAGCATACTTCTCTATAGAAGGGAACACAGATGGCTATCAACAACAGTTTTAAAGAACATGTCCAGCAATTCCAATGATATCTGATAACCCAAGATAAAATATACTATTTTGTACAAGTTTGCCTCATTTTAATTTTTTCACAATAGTCAATAAAGTGTTTTACAGATCTATTGGTTTGCAACTATATGCAGATTGATATAACGTTAATGCAACTAGTTACCTCATTTACTAGTGATGGATCTCATCCAATTATAAATCAAGCGCACAAAATAATTAAATAAGATTTGGAAGAGAGAATTAAAGAAAAGGATGAAAATGATTACTATCGCATACCTGAGTTTGCATATCATCTCCAGTGACAATATTACCAAACAAACAAATGCAAGATATGTGAAAAAATAATAATTAGTAGATAGTTCACACAAATAGGAACCATAAAAAAATCTGCAACCAAAAAACGAAAATGGCAACTTCGAAAGTCGATGCAATGCAGCAGGTTCGGGAGGGTTTTTATATTTAAAAAGCATAAGCTTATGGCAAAACAAAAGATCATTTATACAGATTGTGTTGAACCCACTACATTTTATTTAGTTTTAATAAAAAATATTAACTCATTATGGTCTTTAATACATTCTCATAGGGAAATTCTTGTAATTTGAGAAATACATAAATACCGAAATACAAAAATATGAACTTGGACAGGGGCGACTAATTACCAGTTAGGGTAATCTTACTTGAAGGGTTAGGGTTTCGATCTTGGGTAAGTGTTATGGGTACGGGTTAGGGTTAAGGTCCAGGTGAGGTTTAGGTTTAGGGTTAGGGTTCGGGATGAAGGGGGAGGGGGATTTCGATGGTTAGGATTAGACTTCGTGGGAAGAAGAAGAAGCTGAAGATGACGGGATGAAGGGTCTCAAACTTCCATCACGACACTGAGGGAGGGAGGGAGAGGAGAAGGAAGACAGCACTTCGAGGGTCAGTTCTTCTTCAAGGATCGCAACTGGACGCCTGAAACAGAGAGGGAGGCAAGTAATGGAGGGGCCTGAAACAGAGAGGGAGGCAAGAAATGGACTAGGGGTGGCAAATCGTGTAAACGGATCGTGCTAGTGTCGTGTCAAGGCATGTATATTATACTATATAGGTCAACTCTAACCCGACCTATTAAACTTATCGTATCAAAATCTCAAACCCTAACACGACCCGTTAATATAGCGTGTCGTGTCATGTCAACCCGTTATAAGCCATTAGTAAATATTATGAAATAAATTAACACGACAAAATATGATACGTTTCAACCTGTTTATGTAAATGTGTTGAATATGTTCAAAATTAATTAGTTTGACTTAATTAAACTTAGCGTAATTTTATTCAAATGTTAAAATCACAATATCTATAAAAATTATAATACAAACTATAAATATGAATTATAATATAAACAATAAAAATATTAAAATTAAGATTCTAACAATTTTACCTTTAAATATAAGGGTATATTTGTAATTTTAACTTTCTTAACGTGTCATAATGTGTCATAACAGATTAAAACAGGTTGACCCGCCATCAACCCGTTAAGCAATCGTGTCATAACGGGTTAATTCGTTTTGACGCGAAATTCTTTAAGACTAAACTCTAACCCGTTATCATTGTGTCGTGTTCGTGTTGAGTTAACGGGTCGTGTGACATATTACTACCCCTAAAATGGAGGGCTCGTGCGTTGCCAAAACGGTGCGTTTTGAAATTTTATTTCCACGTCAACTGCCAACTGCAAGACGTTTACATGAGCTGTTTGTATATAGCAAATAGGACTCATGACTTGATTTCATGGGTCCGATTATGGGCTTTTTTCACCGCAGGCAACATGAGTATCGGGCAGCCCTACGTAAAATTCATAATAAAAAAATTCTATTTTAAAATAAATTTAATTAAAATATTTTTATTTATAATAAAAAAAAATCTCAAAATCTGAAAAAGATTTCATTTATTTATAAAACGAGAACATTTTAATTAAGTCTCCAATCCAGTTCACATACAAGAAAAATAATTCCATGAGTACGACCCAGATTGAATGTCCAACTGTAATCCCTTTTTCTAGCTATTTTGTCTGGCATTCGGTCCAATTTACCAATATGACATGGATATCAAGATTTCATCACCAGGAAAATCTAATTTTAATTTCCTTTCGCAAATTAAATCAAAAATATATGAACCATACGTTCTTTCCAGAGGTCTACATTGTCACTTGCTAGCTTTTACCACTCATGATCACGCTTTCTTAAATTTTTGCCGCTCTAGAATTAAGAAAAATCTATGTAATCTCTTACTATTTATATAATTTTTTCATATCATATTTTATTTTATTTTATTTTTATTAAATATTTGATATATTAATAATAAATTAAAAAATTAAATTATTTAAAAGAAATAAATTTAAAATAAAAATATTAAAAAATTAAAATAAATTAAAAAATGATAGTGTGTGGAGATTGGAAGATTGTGTAAAACTTTCCATAGAATTAAATAGGAAGGAATATATATATATATATATAATTTTAGAAAAATGATACTCCTACCACTTGTTTACACTTTTGAGATTTTTTATTTAATTTTTTAATTTATTTAATAATTAAAAAATTATTTGTTAATGATATCGTGATTTTTTAAAAAAAAAAATATTTAAAAGTGTTAAAAAATATATGTAAAAAAAAAAACCCAAATATGCCTAACGGTGGCTAATCCATATTTTTGGGTTGTGTGTATCTTTGGTGAAGGAATGCTTGTCACCTACTTTTAAAGTTTTGGATGCTTCTCAAAGTCTCTTAGAGAGTGAGAGAGAGTAGTGAAAGCTTTGATCTTTGCTTGCTCTGTTTTGCTCTGCTTCAGGACTTTTGGTAATGGTGATTGATGAATGACAGGCTAAAACATCGTTGATGTGAATATCACAGACTTGATTGCTTTTTCTCCACTAGTAAATATCACCCTCCCTAGCTCCACGCGTCTAAATTATATTCAATATTTCTCATCCATTTATGTAATATAAACTTTGTAAACATTTGGAATTGCAGGGAGGTTTTATGAGTGGAGTATGTGCAAGCTTTCAAGGATGGATAATGAAAAAAAGAGGGCCAGTCTTTGTATCAACATTTAGCCCCATTTGTATAGTCTGCTCAGGCATTCTCTCTGTAGCCTAGCCACCTTTGGAGACACCATTAATATAGGAAGGTAATTTAGTTGGTGCCCTCCAATTCAATATGATATTGATATCAAGGTGTGGAGGATATAACTCCTCGACATTATTGACATGACATGTTTTGGCTTTTAAGAAAAATTAATTGTGAACTCCTTACCAATCAAAGAAGCCTCTCTCTCAAGTTTTGTAACTCCCCGACCTCGAGGGTTTGGAGAATTAACTCATTTTTCTATAAAAATATCTCCAATAATACAAAAACAAAACCACATCCCCTGAAACTCCACAATGATATCAAATTTAGTCGATCAACATAAATATTCATGAAATTCCATAAAAATACCAACAGGAAATCCTCAATAACAAAATATAAATATTTACAAAGACGCGAAATATCCAAACTTGACAAATTTAAAGGAATAACCAACTACAATAACTTTGCTAAATAAGACCCAAACGATAATTTGTACCCTCTTGCACTTATTCCTTTAGGATCACCGTTCACTAAACCTCTCTAAAATTGACTATACATGAAAGACCATACAGAAAATCACTTTGCAATCAAAGTGAGTGTACCGGAAACAGAAAAATTGATACCAACCCAAACAGAACAGAACATAACTAGAAATAGAATGTCATATCAGAGGTTTTTAGAAATTATATTATATCAAAGTACAAAAATATTTCCAGAACATAATAGAATCAGATCAGAAAATATTATTTATGCAAAAAACTTTCATATTCGCTATTTTTCAATTTAGAAAATAGAATACACCAAAATTAGCCCATGTCTACACCAATCATGTCAGAAAATATCTTATTCTTACATAGAATTTTATACACATGCAAAATAAATAACTGAGGTGGTTTCAATTAATTTCTTTACGTAACCAAAACATGCATATTTTTCAAAAATAACCTCAGTTCATACTTCTAATGTAAAAGTTTAGCATAAGAACTCCACTTACCTGAACTTCTTAGCTTTTTAGAATATTATTCACAATGCTGAACAAAACATCAATCATCACTTATAAAATAATCATGTAATCTCCATATATCTCAATTGATTACAACCTTCATAAATAGAACCTGAAATATAAAACCTAATATATTTCCTTAACATCTAAATATCCTCCAAACTCTAAAAATCAAATATCCCAAAATGCTTTGAATTTATCAAAATCCTCCAAAATTCTAAAATATTGAATATTCTCCAAAGTCTGGATTTTCACTTAGTACTCATTTAACCCAATATTCAACTCAAAACAAATCCTTTTCGGAAATCAAAATTCAACCCACTTAAGTAATACAACCCCCATAATCCGACCATAAAATTTATAACTCAAGCCCAAAATAATTTAAAACCAGATCCCAACTAAAAAAATGTTTAATTCAAAATAATTTGAAAGACACCAAAAAAACAAATAGTGATAGTGGTACAACTCTTTTATTACTCATTTATAACTTTTAGTGTATTCAGTTTTTTTTTAAAAAATTTTTCCATCATTTTTTAAAGTAATTTTTCAACTTTCTTAATTACTAAAAAAAAAAAAATATAACTTTATTAATATTCTCATTCTTAACCACTAAATAAAATTAAAAATTAAAAAAAATTAAATATAAAAAAATTATAAAATAGTTATAAGTCTAATTTTTCAAAAACAAAAGGAAATCCAAGCGGCCCAAAGTAAATTCACCCATTGAAAGATATATCTTTAAAACACATGCTTTATAACCGAGGGCAAAAATAAATATATAAAAGAGTATGAGGTTAAAATTGTGAAAGTATGAATCCTAACTATCGGGAATCTGAACCTCTCAATTCCTCCTACCAGAATTTACTTTTGACAGAATACCCAGAAAAATAGAAAAATAATAACACAATACAATTTACGTAGAAAACTCTCAAAGCAAGAGAAAAACTACCAGACCCAGAGAAGAAAATTCACTATGTGAAAAATTGTTACAATCACACAATATTTCTCCTCATCCCAACGACACCCATAAAATTTCTCCACTAGTAAAATTTTAACTTTCACCCATCTTTCTTTTTATATATAAAAAAAGACAACAGATGAATTTTATTAAAGTTAAAAGTTACTAGATAAGTTTCTGACTGATATAATTAAACTAAGGAGGCTAAGTCCCCTTAAATAGGCCTTAGCCTTGCCCCTTCACCCACATTTTTCCAATGTGGGACTCCAAATGAGCAAAAACCAACAATTTCTACCTTGCGACTTTGATTGGTCCCACAACCACGCTCCACCGCAATGAAGATTTTCATACCTTTCGCTATCGTGTTCCACTATAAAAGCATACTCACTCAGAATAAACCAATTCTAAGCATTTCACTTTGACCCATGTCAAAAATAATGTACTGAAAAATTATGGTGCAACTTCCACGTTTGGTTTTCCTGAAAGTTCATTAATCATCGACATGAATTCCACCATACACCTTGCATCAATGTCAAACCAATACCCGTGTGCAAATTTGTGGAACCGTTAACAGTAACACATCTTCTATTATGGTAAATTTGGGATTAGCGACATGCCATAAGAATGTACATATAACTTTTTAACAGACATCGTTTGCTGTAAAGAGAGATACAATGTTAGCTTTGTTGTCAGTATCTCCATTTACTAACTTAGAGCCTTTTGCCGAACCCACTTCACCTTTTGGAAAATTCTTCTTGACGTGTCTAGATTGTCCACACATCTAATAGTCTGCTTTCTTCTTTATGGAGTTCTTCCTCTTCCAATCATCAGCTGTTACCATTGTTAAGTGCTCAAGTGAACTATTACTTCCACCACTTAACCTTCTTTCTTCAAAAAAAAAAAAAAGTTTACTGGTAACCTTTGAAAAGATTATTTTCTCATTCTCATGTATCAAAATAGGCTTTATAAGTTCATAGGAAGGTAGAAAAGACCAGATCAGCCTCAAGGCTTGATCCTCATCATCAATTTCAACTCTAATAGATTCTAGCTCAGAGACAATATCATTGAGAACACTTAAATGATTTGAAGTAATCATACCTACACTCATTCGCAGTGTATGAAATTGCTCCTTCAAGTATACTCTGTTTGAAACACCCTTCGTCTGATACAACTCTTCGAGTTTTTCCCAGAGTCCCTTTTCCATAAATATTCCATGCATATTTACAAGAAGATTCTTGGCCAGACACAGACGAATCGCACTTGCCATTTTCAAATCCAGATCCTCCCAATCTTCATCGCTCATTCCAGATCTGCTCTTTGTTTCACCAGTAGCGCTTGGACCGTTACTGACTTCAGGGACTGGTCTGCCTTTCAACGCCTTGTGTAATCCTGATTGAATCAAGATATCCTTGACTTGCACTTGTCACAAGCCAAAATTGATTCTTCTATCAAAATTCTCCACTTCAAATCTGATAGGATTTGAAGCTTTACCTCCCAACATAACTTCGGTGAATTTTACCGTAGAAATGAATAGTACACACTAAGTAAGTTCTCAAGAAAAATTGATCTTTTCTAGATAGAACTTCAAGGTTCCTAGAAAATATTGGAGGGTCACAACGGACACATTTAAAATTTTCAATCTCCTAGACAGAATCTCATTAAACTGCAAGTATTCACACTACCACACAAAACCTCCACCCTACCAAAAGAACCTCGTGGCTCTGATACCACTTGTTGGGAATCTGGACCTCCCAAATCCCCCCTACCAGGATCTATTTTTGATAGAATACCAAGAAAAATAGAGAAATAATAACAACACAATATAATTTATGTGGAAAACTCCTAAAGCAAGAGAAAAACCACCAGATCCAAAGAAGAAATCCACTATATGAAAAATTATTATAATCACACAATTTTTCTCCTTACCCCAACGACACCCACAGAACTTCTCCACCAGTAAAACTTTAACTTTTACCTCTCTTCCTTTTTACATATAAAAAAGGACAGCCGATGAATTTTACTAAAATCAAAAGTTACTAGATAAATTTCTAACTGGTGTACCAAGGAGGTTAAGCCCCCTTAAATAGGCCTTGGCCTTATCCCTTCATCCACATTTTTCCCATGTGGGACTCCAAAAGAGCAAAAACCAACACTAACTTCATGTAAAGAGTGAACCAAAATTTTCTTTCTCTGCAGACAACTGCAACGCAAAACTCAGAGCAACGGAACTCACCGAGAAGAAAGAATCGCGACAGAGCTGGAGAGCTGTGGCAGATACCGGAAAGGAGCACGACTGAGCACCGATGAGAGAAAGCAAGAGAGACACGATGATAACTAGAGAGATAAGAACACAGTGAGAGAGAGTGGTCTGTGAAACAAAAGAGACGTAAATGGAGATTACCGAGAGATTAAACTAGATCAAACTATAACCTTGGGTGACAGGGGTACCCTGTGGCAAAGTCTGTTCAGGTGGTGACAAAGTGGAAGAGATTTGACGCCAAGGGGTGGTTGGGTTGTGTCACACGGTAGGGGAAAAGAATACTCTGCTTTTGGGCTACTAAAACAGGGGATTGACAGGCTACTATCAATGGAGAACAACTAACGGCTGTGGCTTGTGGTGGTGGCACGAGGTGGCTAACACTTCACTTGTGTGACGACCCGAGACTTTCATTTCGTATTATTTAATTGAATAATTATTTTGATCAAGTGGTTAATTAATTAATTAATTAAATTAATTATATTGAGAGGTGAGGAAAAAGGGCATGGGCTTAAAATTAGAGCCTTGAAAGTTAGAATGAGTTATTGGGCCTAGGAAGGAGTAGCAAGCCCACAAGTCCATGAAATTGACCCATGACCCACCAAGCCTACCCATGGGACACTTGTCGCCCATAGAGAAAACTTAGTAAGTCAACTAAGACTAGTAGGTGAAAATGGAAAATTACTGTTAGGTAGGAGTTGACTAGTGCGTGGAAGGTAGGGTTGAGTGTAAAACCTTGTGATAGGATTTTCCCATCATTAGGATATATTTGGAAAATACTAAGATAGTGTATTCTAATTTATCTAGTACATACCATGTCTAATGGAGTGACACTTGTGGGTTGGAGTAGAAAGTGGAAGAGAAGAGAAGAGAGTGCAATTGCATTCGGTTAGCTAGTAGCCGAAATCCCTTAGGGGTTTTTCCTATGCAATCCTCTCCAATCTAAGCCAATGATCATCATAAGATCATGTAAGAGAGAAGTGACAAGGTGATTGACAAGTGAAGAGAGGTGTCATGAGGAAGAGGAAAGGAAGAGGAAGAAGAAAAAGCTAGGAGGGATCCGGATGAAGGCTTGCTGTGTGTATCCTTTGGAGTTTTCCTAGAAGTACTTGCAAATCTAGTGGAAGGAATATCTTAGACTTGTGTGAGAAGATGAAGTACATGGTGTAAGGTGTGTAAGAGGTATGGTGGTGTAAGGAAAAGATTGGGAATTGCTTGAAATGGAAGGAAACTAGGAATGGAGGGGGGGAGAGTTTCGGGTGACACATGGATCCAAGGCATGGCTGGATCATGCAAGCTCTCTTTCCCAAAAACATGGCCTTATAATCTTTTGGATTGACATGCGAAGGGTTAGATGAGTGTGTGATAGGGTGAAATGACAAGAGAATGAGGCAAGAGGGGAAGGAGGTTTCGGTGAAGACCTTGGGGAGGCAAAGGAATCCGGTTTCTCATTTTCTCCCATTTTTCATCATTTGCTTTCTTTTCCCATGCAACCACCCTTACTTAGTTTTATGTCTTTTAAATCAAGGTATGGTGAAGTGTCCTTGACCCCTAGAGAAAAGCATGGCCGAATACCCTTGAGAAGACCCACCCCTCACTTGGCTGTCTCACAAACACACAAGCTCTCTTTCTCTCTACCTCTCGGCCAACCCCACTTCTCCCTTAACTCTATTTTGTTTTACTTTCTTATAACCTCTAAAAATCACCATATCCTTAGAAGAAAAGAACTAGAACAAATATTTTGAAGAAGAGTTGCTCTTGAAGAGGTAAGTGCATTCTTATCCTACCTTTAGCAATCTTATTATACCTTTGAATGAATTTGGTTGCTTTATTTGAATCTTTGTGTATGTATGTTGAAAATGAAACCCTTTAGAGAGAAAATTTGCCATGCTTAGTTTAGTAAGAATTCATGTTTAAGTTATGATATTTTTCTAAGTTGAGAATTTGAAATGGTATGTAGTTTAGTTAGTTACTCAACATGAGGTGGAATGAAGGAAATGCATGCATGATTGAATGTCTACTAGCATGATGTTGGATGATGCCTCTAGTGTTGTTTATTTAGTGGTGAAAATCCATGTCTAGGTTTAAATAGCTTGCTAGGAGTAAAGTTATTTCATGTGGTAAATTTGAATATTTGATATGAAGGAAGAATATGGTGTGATCAACATGATGAGTAAAGATGAAAATATGTTAGCTAGATTTTGATTTGGAGACAAAAATGTTGGGTTTATGCATGCATATATTTCGGACTTAAGGTTTTCTTTGGGTGGAATTATTGATTTGATTATTATGCTATGTTATGATAATATGCTTAAATATTTGGAGACATTAGATGCATATGAATAAAATGGTTGCACTAGCATGATTGGTGGTTTTTACCTAAATCATTGGGTGAGTCATATTGAAAGAAAAAGTGAATAAAATAATAAATTAAAAGACATAGAGTTTTGGCCAAGCCTTATTTTTAGGGTTAGAAAAATACATTTAAGTGGTTGGAGTTGAACTGGAGTGCTTGGAGAAGATTAGGAGACAAAAAGTTAGGAATTTACAAAGGGAGGATTTCGGCCCAACCCTAGTGAGAAGGGGCCGAGCACCCCTAAGTGTATTAGATGCCCATTAAGTAATTTTGGAAAGCAAATGAGTGAAATTATGAAGTGCAAAAATTTTGAAAGAGCTTAACGTAGAGTAAGCGTCATGTTCGTCACCCATTTTATATGTTCCGTGACATGAGTCTCATGTTTCATGCATATCGCACAAAAATCATGTTTTAAACATGTTTTTTAAAAGAAAAGAAATTAATTAAAGTTTTATAAGAACTCCAAAGGCTGGGACGGGGTAGTGTCCTAGTAGAACTCCCTATTTACTCAGGAGTGACTAAGTTGAGTGAAAGCTCCTGGGTCGATAAAGAACCATCGGCAGACCACGTATGACTCCAAAAGGTGTCCGGAACGTGGTTGCACCTAAAGCTAGTGGGTGCATACAGGACGGTGTTAGCTTCGGCCTCACCGATATAGAAAAGTTTGTAGTCGTTTGGTGAGTAATCAATTGCCAAGTGATGAAGAGCGCAAAAGAACGCGAAACGTAGCTACTTAGATTTGATACGGTCGCCGGGTGCTACGGTAACTAGTAGGAACACACGATGCGTAGGGGAACCGTGATGTGTCCAATAGAGGTCATGACAAAAGATGGACTTTCGGGCCATATATGATATGATAAGTGACGCCTAAGATAAGAAAAATGAAAAATATTTGCGAAAAGAGGAATTTTGAAAGGAAACTCAAATGTTTTGTTTTCTGAGCTTATAAGCAAGCATATGAAGAGAAAACAAAATGAAAAGGGAAATTGAAAAGACATGGCATGAGCATGAGCATGAGCATGTGCATACCATAAAGTCACGAGTTTCATAATGCATAAAGTATAATTGAGTGTTTGCTATTCATTTATCCGTATGCTTAAATTACTTTTGTTATGATATAAATGTACTTACTGAGATTTCTCCTGAAATTTCACTCCTGTTTATCTCTCTACTATCACCTTTTTTGGATGATAGAAGTAGTTGCAGGTAATGACGACTTTGAAGAGTATGACCCCAGGGACGGTGCCTCGGACCCCCACGGGCCCGACTGAGTCCGTCACCTCCTAGCTAGTGACTTTTGACTACTTAAGCCGTTGGGCGGCAGAGTCACTACCTCTAGCTGCGTACGTTTTGGGAAATATACGCCCTACCGGGTATTGTATAGTTCTCGGCATAGACGATTCCCTCTATATGGGTCGCCTTTATGAGTCATCCTCTGGGATGAGTTGTGAGATGGGACCGACCTTGGATTTGGACCGCCTCCGTTACGACCCAAACTTCAAGGAGATTAAGAAGGAACCGTTGGATTAGGAAGTGATGGCTGGGGATCCTCTATGCAGCTTTTGTATTTATATGCATACATTTTGGTCTTCTGTTGTTTTGAAAGAGTGAACACTTATGAAGGATCTTTATATTTATATTAATGGTAATGTAATATTTTGGGATGTTATTATATTAAGCCATGTGATATACGCATAGAAAGGTTTGACCTTTTTCTGCTGCGACAACCTTTAAAAAAAAAAAATCCAGTACACGATAAGATGAGGGGTGAACTTCCTTGTGATGCTCATCCCCGACGTCACGGTTTGCATACGATCCCATGCGCAAGCTGGGGCATCGACAACTTGGTTGTGCAGTGACTATGATGAGTGGATTTCTCGGTCGTGCCGAGCTGGAAGTGTTGTGAAGGGCCCAAGTTTTTGGCAAGCTATGTGTAGAGGGGCTGTGGCTAGGAGTTCTCTTCGTGCATGCATAAGTCCAGAAATGTGTGTATATATATGTGGGAACCTTAAAGGAAACGTGTAAGCGGAAGAGAAGGGCTCGCTGAAGGCAACTTAGTTTGGAAAGGAAAATTGATGCAGAAACAAATAACCAATAAATACATGGTTGTCATGAAAATAGAGGAAGAATAAGTGGGTGCGGACGTGACTGTCGCGTAAGCCGAAAATCTGGGATTGCTCCTCGCGATGCTTGATTCTATAAGATATGGCAACAACGAGTTAGAAATGAAACTAACGGAAAAGGTAATGTCCGAGTATAGTAGGAATGGTGAGAATAAAATCAACGAAGAAGGAAAAAAAAATTAAACAAGGGAAGATAAAACAGAGAAACCGCTGGAACTAAACAAAGATTAAAAAAAATCACATGTTAAAACTATGTCGTAAAAAAAAAAAAGATTTGGCTCCTCAAGGTTTTGGGTGTTACAAGTTTGAGTCATTATGCCATCAGTAGATGAAATAGAATTTATATATCAAATAAGTTCTCTCAAACCTACTTAAAAATAAGACAGAGGAATCCAATGTAAATACCCTTGGTTTTGTTATTTTTTTTTTCTTATGAAATTCCTTTTTGTGTTCCTAACCACATGTTGGTATTCATAAATTGATATAGTTCGATCTGCCACGTGAAATTATAAATTACTTTTGATCATAAAGTGGGCCTAAGAGATTATCTCAAACTACATATCGTTTCAAGTTTTCATAGATCAAACACCTTTTTGGAGAAAGTCTGGCTTTCAGTATTAGTATCTCTCCCAAATATTTTTGTATTAGAAGTGCTAGGCTCCTCCCAAATGTGCCCGAGTTTGCCCCCTCACATGGATCAGGCTCCAGTTCACAAGCAGATATTATAATTACCATCCTCAGTTCATTTGGACAGGTAGCTACTATTTGTATTTATATATATATATATTGACAGATTCTCTCCTTTAATTATGGGATCGTGGTTGGCTTACACTTGTATGTATTTCAGTATATTTTAGTATATAATTATATACTAATTGTATTATTCGTAGAAGTTTATTGAAAAGCCAAATATTATAAAGAACTTTCTAAGCTGGTTGGCAGAAACCAGCCTGGCTTTTGGTTTCTATCCCCCACCTATTTAAGTCAATGCCGTGAATTACGACTCTTGAAGCTGAATCCTAACTCTCCAATCTTGGGTTCAAGAGAAAGGTCTTCCTTCACAACCGACTCCAAGCAGCTTGTTATAAGGTCCTACTCCATCAATGGCTTTACGATCGATCTTTGTCTTTTACCCACTACCTCGAACACAGTTCTGGTGAAGGTGGAAGCAGAAATTAAGCGTGTATCAGAGGAAGAAGTCGTCCTCATTGCAATTACCAACTTGGCAGCAAGGTTATTATTATATATTGTTCTTTCACATATTTAAAGTCGAAAGAAAAAAAAGATTAACGGTTTGTGGTTTTGAGTTTGAAGAAGAAATCAAATCGCATGAAGATTTGTTCTCATCGAACATGCGAGACATGCACATCATCAACTTCAAGATCTTGGAAGCGGGGCTGAAGCAGTCAGGAATGTGCTTAGCATCGTGAACAAAGAGAAAAACACAGCCTTACATGAGGCTGTACGTTATAATCAGCTTCAAGTGACAAAATTTTTAATCAAGGAAGACCGAAAATTTTCATATTCTATTAATGATGCTGAGGAGACTTCACTCTATATTGACACTGAGAGAAACTATGAAGACTTGGCAAAGCTAATTTTGCACAACTGCAAATCAACCGCATATGATGCCCCTTAGGTAGAACAGCTTTTCATGCTGCAATTCTTTGGAATAACAGAGGTACTGCATTTATAGCTGTATAAATGAATTTATCGGACAAAATGAAATATTTAATAAATATCAAAAGTTTTTGGGATAAGATGTATTCAAATTCTTTGTAGTAACGACCGACGCAATTCTGGAAAAAATTGGCGGAGACATAACTAAAAAAGCAGACTACAAAGGTTGGACTCCATTCCACTTGCCTGCATTCTCAGATCGGAAGTGTACACAACTGTTGCTGAAACATGATTCGCTTTAACAAGTCCAAAATTATCTACAGTAAAGGTAACATCACAATCTATCTGTTCTCTTTCATCAAAGCTCTTGTTTTTTTTTTTTTTTCCCTCTTGTCGGTCCTGAAATTGAGGGATAAGATATCCATCTTGTTCAAATTTGGGTAAACTAGATCAACCTGGTAATGGGCCAATAAGCATGCAATGCGATCGGTTCAAGCATGACTTGGGTTTGACCATGATTGAGATTTCAGTATTCTCCCCCAATTGAAGCAATAAAATTTCCTAAATTGTTTTATAAATTTTGCAGAGACTTCATAAACAATATATTTTATAAACGAGAAATGCAGCTAGTATTATCCCTATATCTTGATTACGATTTTGTTTATCATAAGCTAAGTGAAAGATGCCATTGCTCACATTATTCAATCCACTACAAATTTGACAGAAGATGTGGGTTGGGTATAAATTCCAGCCGTCGGTGCTGGGCATCACCCTAGCAGCACTCAATTTCTTTTTTCTTCATCAAGTTAAGCATTGTATAGATAAATTAAGTGGTTACAAGAATACATGATTAGTGTTGTGGAGTCTCCAACAATTATCCCGAAACAAGCAAAAGCAGTGCCAAAAATAAATTTTTTAAAAAAAAGGGGTTATTAAGTCAAAATATTGCCTCCAACCCATTCCCATTAGGAGAAGTCGCTTTAGAGCAGTTTTAACATAGTTTGATAAACATACTATAAACTTACGTGATGAAGCGAATCATGTTTCAGCAACAGATTGGAAGATCTTGCGAGGTCCATTAACATTCTCTTGTGCACCAAGTTTTGAGTCACAGTCAATATTTGATGTTGACGAGGATGTCTTTGTTTTTTGTCTAATGTCTTATGTATTAGGAATGTACAATTATCAAAACAAAAGAGAGGCGAAACATAAATTATTTATCAACTAAGAAAGAGGAATCACGCCCATGTAAATATGATCTGTTTTGTTAATATTATTTCTTATGAAGTTCCTTTCGGTGTTCCTAATCCTCCATGTTGGTATTCAGCCATTTCTGATTAATTTGAAATTGTTATTTCTTCCATCCTGCTTAATTCCAAGTAGGACTATAAGCTGCTTTCTTCCAATTCCACCAGTTTGAAATAAAATAGCGTTTTGCAACTGCATGGAGGCAAACGTTTCTGGTTTCTGGTTTTGAGTTTGAAGAAGACATCAAATGATCACATATTTTTTTTTTTCGTTTTTAAAAAAAGAGTCTCTGTGGTGTTCCGTTATAAGCTTTGGTTTATACTCCATTTTCATCTTCAAATATCAAGTACTGCATCTGTTTCAATTTAGTTCTCGAAGAAAAAATAATTCTGTACGGTCCAGAATTTGTTTTGCAATCAGTATATCAAGTGATATATATATATATATATATATTTTTTGGGGAGATCCTAATTATCAGCCCTAAAAAATACAAAATTCATAAGATATTATTGATCCTGAAACAAATATTATTTTAGTGATCACATACCTCTGTTTGGTCCTTTTCAAGCTACTAGCTACTAGCTACTAGCTACTAGCCAAGGTTAAATGAACAATGAATGTCTTCCTTGTGATCACCAATTTATTTTACAAAGGGGTAACATTAAATTTCAGGCAGTTTCATTTTTTTGATTTCGAGGAGTATTACCCTTTTGTGTGGAAAATAGAGAGGCCATGACCATCACTCGCGATCCAATTTTCTATGATGCTGCTGCAAAAGGCAACATCATGGCTTTCAAAGATGATAACTTCAAACAGACACTAGAAGACTTCTTAACACCAATCAAAAACACCGTTATCCATATTTTCAAAGATGGGATAGAATCAGCAGAAAATAACTTCGTGGGAGATATACTCAACATGTGTCCTTTACTTTTATGTCAAGTCAATATCAAAGATGAAACTTCATTACAAGTTGCAGTAAGGTATGGGCATGCTGATATCGTTAAAGTTCTGATCGAACATGCGAGACATGCACATCAAAATCTTGGAAGTGGGGCTGAAGCATATTAAAACTTGAGTTGAAGGAAAAGAAAAGAAAATAAAATGAGAAGGACAATAGATTGCTGTAGCAAGTAGAAGCTGCTTTCATTCAAATTGAATTGGTTTGTGTCTTTACATGAGCTCATTTTATAAACAACTTAACAAAGTACAAAATTTAGAAAGTAAGGAAAAGACAATGCTTTTTCTGTCACTGCTATACACAAAGTTGATCTTACACTTTACACTAATGCACTGAAACCTATAATCATCTTGGTATTGAAGGGAGATTAAGGTTGGTTGCTGTCTTGGTATGCCTTCTGCCATGCAGACATTGCAGTGTGCAAGAGCTGCAATATCTTTTGCTTTGATGCTGTTAGTGTGCTTTATCAGAGTGTCAATAGGATCTTCAATATTCTCGCTTGATTCTTGTAACGCCCCGTACTCGTAGGGGGTCACGAAACTTCACCTGTTTGGTATATTCTATCCTCAAATACAAATAATAATAGGTCTCCGACCATATTCCAAAAAAAAAAAAATATTTTTTCACAAACCAATCCATATAACAATGTCCACCAAGTCATAAATAAAAGAATATGAATAAATCATAACTGAGAGGGTTCACATTCTCCCAAGGAGCTTAACGCTAAAGAATAACCAACATTCCATAAATCCAATGAAACTAAAATCCAAATAATAAATAAATTAAATTTTGTTTTCTCCCATCTAGCCTATGGCCCTAACAGCTTAAAACTTGATCAAGACTCTACTCTTGGCCCTCTGATGGAACATCCAGATCATCTGAAAAATATATGAGATAAGAGGGGTGAGTTTTTCCACAACTCAGTAAGCGAAAAACCTATACAAGCGTGTAAACATGAGCATTTACCAAGTAATAAAATACGAAACAAAACATAATATTGCATAAAAGAAACAAATGATTTTCAAGATAATTTAAATCATCAATTACTTTGGCATAAACAAACTGAGTATTATCACTATATCAATCGGAGCATCTCACAAAGCAAAGACCATGTTTAACCCCCGTGGTAGGGTTGTGCTAATCCCGGTGGCCAAACCAGGCAGAGACAGAGGTGGAACTTTCCCTTATTCGTTCTCGGAGCCCCGAGTGTGCACATAGGAAAGCCCACAATATACCACTTTGTTTCCAAAGTGGGTGCACTCAGAGATAGGAAATTGGTACCAAATCCAAACAGAGCAAATACAGAGCAGAGCAGAGCCAAGCAGAGATAAAGTCAAATACTAACCATAATACTATGCCAAAGATTTTCAGAATTATTAAAGACACATAAATCCAAACTATTTTTAGAATAAAGCTTGTGTAAATAAAACATAGTCAACACAATCAAGGCATAATTTTTTCTCAGATAGACAAAAATGTTCTTTTCACATTTCAGAAAATAACACGACAAAAAGCAGCTCATGTCTACACAATGCATGTCTGAAATATTTTTCCTTCTTTTATATAAGCGTCATGAATAATGCAAACAATTCGACTGAGGTTGGTTTTTCTCAAGTTTTCATTTCATAACTAACAAAAAGCACAAATTTTTTAAAAGTCAACCTCAGTCCTCTTTTGGTATAAAACCGAGCATACGAACCCCGCTTACCTGACTGCTGTAGCGAAAGAATCAAAACTTTGAGTCTCAACTCTAAAAGTTTCGTCACCTATACATGAAAATAATTCCCTTTATATTAATGACCACTCCAAAGGCCTAAAATCATAAATTATAAATTAACTATAACGTCTGTCTAAAAATAAATCTACAATTTCCAGCAACCCAACAAATATAGTATCGAAAACGCTCAACGACTATTTTTCCAATCCCACAAAATTTCAGCAACTATTCATCATTCCAGCTTACCATGTATTTTTCTCAAAACCCCAAAATACCATAAAAATGATTTCTTCACTACATACCGTTAGCCACCAAATCGAGTATTTTTATATGCGTTTCAACAACACTTCACAAACTACAAAATTTCAACACCCAAAAATTGTATAGTCTCCCATACGTTCAAAACTACCAAACCCAACCATTTACATCACTCAAAACATCCCAAACGACCCATCGGCAACACCAATCAGTAAAAGAATTTAACAAAGAAAATCCTCGAACATCCCCCCAAAATCCCTTCGAAACAATGGATTCGGAAGCTGGAGAAAATTTCCATAAATATCATGGGAAGAAAAATCTATCCAGTAATTTATCAAATCCAAACATCATAAATTTATTTGCTGACCTCCCCAACCTTCCAGCAACAACCGAAACACTCTTGGCAACAAAAATTTTGGAAATTGAAACAAAAAATACCACGAACAAAAATATATATATATATATCACGGAGAGACCCAGGATTTGAAGAAAAATATCTAAACTAAAACATCTGAGATGAGCATCCAAGAAGAAAATCCATAATTTTACCTCGAATGGAAACAATCACACGAAACGGGCGGTGACAACACGCGGACAGTGGCCGGATTTTCGCCTCCTATGCTCTGTTTCACCCATCGGAAAAACCCACGAAAATAACAGTGATTTAAAACCCAAAATAAATCCTTGCATGAAAAGTAAAACGCAAGAGAAGAGGGAAAAATTTTTAGATGAACTTACCGATGCGAAAAATAGGTGAAGGGAAACAGGGGAGCCGGCGGTGAGGACCCAAACAGAGCTGCAAACTGCCGAGAGAGAGAGAGAGGGAGAGAAAAATAAGTGTTTTTGTTGCGGTTTCAGATGATTTCGGTAACTGTTGAAAACGTGGGGGGGGGTGGAGTGGGCGTGAGGAAAAACACTGAAGAACAGGGGAGAAAATCGCCGCCCAGGGGAAAGAGAGGAAAGAAAGGAAAAAGAAAGAAAGAAGAAGAGAAAGGGACAGGGGGTTTTACTAACCTGGGCGAAACGACGCCGTTTCGTGCTGGGTCTGGGGCCGGGTCACGAGCTGGCTGGGCTGGGGCTGGGCCGGGCCTGACATCCTCTCCCCCTTAAACAAATTTCCGTCCTCGGAAATTACTACAAGAGCTCAAAATCTTCATTGAAAAGGTGTGGGTATTTCTCTCGCATTTCCTCCTCGAGTTCCCAGGAAGCTTCACCGCTTGTATGATTACTCCATAAAACCTTAACCATGGGAATGCTACGATTCCGCAGCATGTGTGCTTTCCTTTCCAAGATCCGCACTGGTTCTTCAATATATGTCATATCTTCCTGAATCTGCAGCGGCTCATAATGAATGATGTGAGTTGGGTCGGGAATATACTTTCTCAGCATGGACACATGAAATACATTATGCACTCCCACAAGATTTGGAAGAAATGCTAACTTATATGCCAATAGTCCAACTCGTTCTAGAATCTCAAAGGGTCCAATATATCTAGGGCTCAACTTGCCCTTACTTCCAAATCTCATAACCCCTTTCATTGGTGCTATTTTCAAGAATACTTCATTTCCAACCTCAAACTCTAGTGGACGGCGTCGGTTATCAGCATAGCTCTTTTGTCGACCCTGAGCTGCTTTAATTCTGGCTCTAATGATGTCAATCTTTTCTGTGGTTTTCTGAATGATCTCTGGTCCCAGTATTTTTCTTTCCCCAACCTCATCCCAATATAAAGGGGACCTACACCTTCTGCCATACAAAGCCTCATACGGTGCCATCCCAATACTAGTCTGGAAACTGTTATTATAAGCAAATTCCACCAATGGTAAGTGTCGTACCCAAGTTCCTTTAAAGTCCATCACACATGCCCTCAACATATCTTCTAAAATCTGAATAGTCCTTTCTGATTGCCCATCCGTCTGAGGGTGATAAGCCGTACTGAAATTTAACTTAGTACCCATTGCCTCTTGTAAACTTCTCCAGAATCTAGAAGTGAAACGAGGATCTCTATCTGACACAATGGACACTGGTACCCCATGCAATCTCACGATCTCTTGTATGTACAGTTCAGCTAGTTTCTCCAGTTTATAAGAAACTTTAATGGGCACAAAACGTGCAGTCTTCGTTAAGCGATCCACAATTACCCATATTGCATCCTGTCCGTTTAAAACCCTCGGTAGACCTGTCACAAAATCCATGGATATATGCTCCCACTTCCATTCTGGAATTTGTAATGGCTGTAACAATCCTGCTGGTCTCTGATGCTCTGCTTTCACCTGTTGACAAGTTAGGCATTGTTCTACAAACTTAGCAATTTCTCTCTTCATACCGTTCCACCAAAAAGACTCTCTCAAGTCCCGATACATCTTGGTACTCCCCGGATGGACTGTGTATAAAGAGCGGTGTGCCTCTTCAAGGATTATTTTCTTCAATGCATCATCTGCCGGCACACACAATCTGTCTCTAAACCTCAAAACTCCATCTTCAGAAATGCTAAAATCAGCTTTGTCCCCGTTTTTAACTTCTTCAGCTAGCTTTATCAATGCCGAATCCACTTTCTGTGCTACTTTAATTCTCTCTAACAAATCTGGTTGTACTATTAAACTGGCCACGAAAGTGCTTGTATCAGTAGTGATAACTTCAATACCGGCCCTCTCTAAGTCCATCAACAACTGGGGCTGGGTGGTAAGGGTTGCCATTGTTGAACTCAAAGATTTCCTACTTAAGGCGTCAGCCACAACATTCGCTTTGCCTGGGTGGTAATTTATAGTACAGTCATAATCCTTTATTAACTCGAGCCATCTTCTCTGTCTCATGTTTAATTCTTTCTGGGTGAAGAAATATTTCAAACTTTTATGATCTGTGTAGATTTCGCACTTTTCCCCATAGAGATAATGCCTCCAAATCTTGAGTGCAAATACCACCGCTGCCAACTCTAGATCATGTGTGGGGTAGTTTTGTTCATAAGTTTTCAGTTGTCGAGAAGCATAAGCTATAACCTTTCCGTGTTGCATTAATACGCACCCCAAACCCAATCTTGAAGCATCACTATACACCACAAAACCTCCTCTCGCAGTGGGAACTGCTAAAACTGGGGCGGTCACAAGTCTTTGTTTCAAGGTCTGAAAACTTTCTTCACATTTTTATGTCCACTCAAACTTGTTATTCTTCCTGGTAAGAGCGGTGAGAGGAACTGCTATTTTTGAGAAACCCTCAATGAATCGACGATAGTATCCCGCCAATCCCAAGAAACTCCTAACCTCACGAACATTCTTCGGTACCAGCCAGTTAACCACTGCTTCTACTTTCCCGGGGTCTACTGAAATACCTTCTTTTGAAACCACATGCCCCAAAAATATAACTGAATCCAGCCAGAACTCACATTTCTTTAGTTTAGCAAACAACCTTTCCTCCCTAAGTGTTCCGAGTACTAGCCTCAAATGTTCCTCATGCTCCTCCTTACTTTTAGAATAGATCAAGATGTCATCAATGAAGACGATCACAAATCTATCCAAGAATTCATGAAATACTCTATTCATTAAATCCATGAATACCGCAGGAGCATTAGTCAAGCCGAAAGGCATGACCAAAAACTCATAGTGACCGTATCTGGTTTTGAAAGCGGTCTTAGATACGTCTTCTGCCTTGATCTTCAATTGATGGTACCCTGACCGAAGGTCAATCTTAGAGAAAACTTGTGCACCCTGTAGTTGATCAAAGAGGTCCTCTATACGGGGTAAGGGATATCTGTTCTTGATAGTTACTCGGTTGAGTTCCCTATAGTCGATGCACATTCTCATTATCCCGTCTTTCTTTTTAACAAATAAAACTGGTGCACCCCATGGGGACACGCTGGGTCGGATAAAACCCTTGTCCAATAAGTCTTGCAACTGCTCTTTGAGTTCGATGAGCTCTGATGGCGCCATTCTATAAGGAGCCTTGGACAACGGTGCCGTGCCGGGAGTAAGATCAATCGCAAATTCTACTTCTCGGTCGGGTGGTAACCCGGACAAGTCTTCAGGAAACACTTCTGGGTAATCTCTCACAACAGGAATCTCTTCTAAACTCAACTCTTCCTTTGGTGCATCTATCACACAAGCCAGAAATCCTTGACACCCATCTCGCAATAATTTTCCAACCTGAACTGCTGATATGACTGATGGATGTGATCGCACTTTCGACCCCACAAATCGAATTCCACCCCCCTCAGGCGGCTTGAAGGTTACTTCCTTTTTGAAACAGTCAATACTGGCATGGTATGAAGCCAGCCAGTTCATCCCCAAAATTACATCGAATCCAAACATATCAAAAATTATAAGGTCAGCTGGCATTAATCTTCCTTCAACAGTTATGGGGCAGCCACGGAGGATTTTATGACAAGATACTGAATTTCCTGTCGGTGTCGCGACTACTATGCTATACTCCAACCTTTCACCTTCCCAAGTGCAAAACTTAGCATAATTCAAGGAAATAAACGAATGCGTTGCCCCAGAATCAAATAATACAGTAGCATCGTTAGAAAACAAAGAAAGAATGCCTGTGATCACAAAATAAAAAAAAAAAGAAAATAAAGACATGCTCCTTCTAGTAACGATCCACATTGAATTCCAAGTTAATCCTAAAAGAAAACGAGAACCGAAAATACCTGTGATCACATCATCCCTGCCTTCAGCTTCTCCTGGTGTCAATGCAAAGACTCGAGCAGGTGCAGTAGGACGCTGATTGTTACCTCGTCCTGTAACTTCATTTCTTTGGGGTGGCAACATGCTCGGATTATTGTTGTCTGGTTGCAGAGGGCAATTTCTGATGTAGTGTCCTGACTTGTCACAACGGAAACATAGTCTTGCCTCTCTTCTGCATTCTCCAGAATGCACTTGGTTACATGTCTTACACTGGTAGGGTTGCCGGTTACTCTGGCCTGGTCTATTGCTTGAGCTACCCCCTTCATTTTTCTTCTTCCACGATCCTTGATTGACGCTTGCATGGTATTCAGATGAGGTAGATCTCTTCCTTTGATCAGATAAAATTGTACTTCTTTGAAGGCTTCTTTCAAACACTGTAGCCTTATTCACCAATTCTGTGAATTTTTTTACTTGGAAGCCCACTACTCGCTCAAAAAGCTTCTCGTTCAGCCCTTGCTCAAATTTGCGACACTTCTTCTCTTCATCTGGAATCAGGTATGCCGCAAAACGTGCCAGCTCAGTAAATTTTGCTGCATATTGATGTACTGACATCGCTCCCTGAACTAAGGTGGCAAATTCCATAGCTTTATCTTCCTTAACTGAGACTGGGAAAAAACGCTCTAGGAAAACTTCCTTGAACAGCGACCAACTTTTTATTTCCGTCTTTTCAGCTTCCCTGATAGTCCTTTCAGAGATCCACCACCTTTTAGCCTCCCCAGTCAGCTTGAATGTAGCAAACGCCACCTTTTGCTCATCCGTGCAAGGCAAGACACGAAATATCTCCTCAATATCCTGTACCCAATCCTCTGCCAGTATCGGGTCGCCTCTTCCATCAAAAGACGTGGGGTGCAATTTGTTGAAATCTTCCACAGTGCAACCCCTTTCACTTGTGGTGCGGTGACGGCCAGAAGAATTTTGTGCGAGATCATCAATCAGCTGATGCGCTGCTGCTCGAAGTACTTCAGAAGCTCTTGGATTCGCTTCCCTTTCATTTCTAGCCGCATTCAAGTCCGACACACTTCGCTCGCGTCGAGGAGGCATCCTGAGAACACTTGGACTATTAAACAAATCGTTCACTAAAGCATAAACCAACTAGCTAAAAATAAAAAAAATAAAAATAAAAAAAATAAACAACTACAGGTAACCTTAGAAGTCAAAACAAAGTATATAATAATCCCCAAACAAAGAAAGTACCCACCACAAACAAGATCACATGATACCAAAAATAAAAGACATAAATATACAACCCTTAACTCTCCAATAATATGAAATCAGCTCACAAGCCTATATAATTCTACACCTCAAATAATTCCTAAAGTTGGCAATTTCTAGAACCTCAAATTCCTAAAACCTTAATGCATAAGTCTGCAGAATCTAAAACCTTTTCTCTGATACCAACTGTAACGCCCCGTACTCGTAGGGGGTCACGAAACTTCACCTGTTTGGTATATTCTATCCTCAAATACAAATAATAATAGGTCTCCGACCATATTCCAAAAAAAAAAAATATTTTTTCACAAACCAATCCATATAACAATGTCTACCAAGTCATAAATAAAAGAATATGAATAAATCATAACTGAGAGGGTTCACATTCTCCCAAGGAGCTTAACGCTAAAGAATAACCAACATTCCATAAATCCAATGAAACTAAAATCCAAATAATAAATAAATTAAATTTTGTTTTCTCCCATCTAGCCTATGGCCCTAACAGCTTAAAACTTGATCAAGACTCTACTCTTGGCCCTCTGATGGAACATCCAGATCATCTGAAAAATATATGAGATAAGAGGGGTGAGTTTTTCCACAACTCAGTAAGCGAAGAACCTATACAAGCGTGTAAACATGAGCATTTACCAAGTAATAAAATACGAAACAAAACATAATATTGCATAAAAGAAACAAATGATTTTCAAGATAATTTAAATCATCAATTACTTTGGCATAAACAAACTGAGTATTATCACTATATCAATCGGAGCATCTCACAAAGCAAAGACCATGTTTAACCCCCGTGGTAGGGTTGTGCTAATCCCGGTGGCCAAACCAGGCAGAGACAGAGGTGGAACTTTCCCTTATTCGTTCTCGGAGCCCCGAGTGTGCACATAGGAAAGCCCACAATATACCACTTTGTTTCCAAAGTGGGTGCACTCAGAGATAGGAAATTGGTACCAAATCCAAACAGAGCAAATACAGAGCAGAGCAGAGCCAAGCAGAGATAAAGTCAAATACTAACCAGAATACTATGCCAAAGATTTTCAGAATTATTAAAGACACATAAATCCAAACTATTTTCAGAATAAAGCTTGTGTAAATAAAACATAGTCAACACAATCAAGGCATAATTTTTTCTCAGATAGACAAAAATGTTCTTTTCACATTTCAGAAAATAACACGACAAAAAGCAGCTCATGTCTACACAATGCATGTCTGAAATATTTTTCCTTCTTTTATATAAGCGTCATGAATAATGCAAACAATTCGACTGAGGTTGGTTTTTCTCAAGTTTTCATTTCATAACTAACAAAAAGCACAAATGTTTTAAAAGTCAACCTCAGTCCTCTTTTGGTATAAAACCGAGCATACGAACCCCGCTTACCTGACTGCTGTAGCGAAAGAATCAAAACTTTGAGTCTCAACTCTAAAAGTTTCGTCACCTATACATGAAAATAATTCCCTTTATATTAATGACCACTCCAAAGGCCTAAAATCATAAATTATAAATTAACTATAACGTCTGTCTAAAAATAAATCTACAATTTCCAGCAACCCAACAAATATAGTATCGAAAACGCTCAACGACTATTTTTCCAATCCTACAAAATTTCAGCAACTATTCATCATTCCAGCTTACCATGTATTTTTCTCAAAACCCCAAAATACCATAAAAATGATTTCTTCACTACATACCGTTAGCCACCAAATCGAGTATTTTTATATGCGTTTCAACAACAATTCACAAACTACAAAATTTCAACACCCAAAAATTGTATAGTCTCCCATACGTTCAAAACTACCAAACCCAACCATTTACATCACTCAAAACATCCCAAACGACCCATCGGCAACACCAATCAGCAAAAGAATTTAACAAAGAAAATCCTCGAACATCCCCCCAAAATCCCTTCGAAACAATGGATTCGGAAGCTGGAGAAAATTTCCATAAATATCACGGGAAGAAAAATCTATCCAGTAATTTATCAAATCCAAACATCATAAATTTATTTGCTGACCTCCCCAACCTTCCAGCAACAACCGAAACACTCTTGGCAACAAAAATTTTGGAAATTGAAACAGAAAATACCACGAACAAAAATATATATATATATATCACGGAGAGACCCAGGATTTGAAGAAAAATATCTAAACTAAAACATCTGAGATGAGCATCCAAGAAGAAAATCCATAATTTTACCTCGAATGGAAACAATCACACGAAACGGGCGGTGACAACACGCGGACAGTGGCCGGATTTTCGCCTCCTATGCTCTGTTTCACCCATCGGAAAAACCCACGAAAATAACAGTGATTTAAAACCCAAAATAAATCCTTGCATGAAAAGTAAAACGCAAGAGAAGAGGGAAAAATTTTTAGATGAACTTACCGGTGCGAAAAATAGGTGAAGGGAAACAGGGGAGCTGGCGGTGAGGACCCAAACAGAGCTGCAAACTGCCGAGAGAGAGAGAGAGAGAGAGGGAGAGAAAAATAAGTGTTTTTGTTGTGGTTTCAGATGATTTCGGTAACTGTTGAAAACGTGGGGGGAGTGGAGTGGGCGTGAGGAAAAACACTGAAGAACAGGGGAGAAAATCGCCGCCCAGGGGAAAGAGAGGAAAGAAAGGAAAAAGAAAGAAAGAAGAAGAGAAAGGGACGGGGGGTTTTACTAACCTGGGCGAAACGACGCCGTTTCGTGCTGGGTCTGGGGCCGGGTCACGAGCTGGCTGGGCTGGGGCTGGGCCGGGCCTGACAATTCTCGTTCAACATCCAAGCCGAGCGAAAGTCAACCCGTAACTTCACTCGACCATTGTTTGACATCCCGCTCGAGCGAGACTTAACTCGTAATTTCGCTTGACCTTCGCTCGACCTCTAGGTCGAGTGAGATTCCAGGTAGAGATTTCTCTTAACTTTGACTCCCCCTCAAGATGGATATAGATATTCAAGATGCCCATCTTGCACAGTAAAAACTGGAATGGTGCACTTCCAAATGCCTTAGCGAAAATATCAGCAAGCTGGAATTTCAAGAAAATATGCATGGGGTGGATGACCTTGGCTAACACCTTTTCTTTAACAAAATAACAATCTAACTTAATGTGTTTGGCTCTTTCATGGAAGACAGAATTTCTTGTAATGTGCAATACGGACTAGTTGTCATAGTAAAGAATGGCAAGTTTGGTATTTGTGATACTAAAGTCTTTTAACAAGGAAATCACCCAAACTAATTCACAACTTGTTTGAGCCAAGACTCAATACTCTACCTTTGCAGAGGAGCATGATATGGTGGCCTATTTCTTTTATTTCCAACTGACAAATGAGTTTCCAAGAAAGACACAAAATCCAGTCACGGATTTTCATGTTTCTAGGCAAGCAGCCAAATCTGAATTGCTATATGCCTTGATGTGGAGGTCAGATTGGGAAGGAAGGAGAATACCTTGGCCTATGAACCCTTTTACATACATTAAAACTCGATGTGCAGCTTGCATATGGATTTCACCTAGTTTGTCCACATATTGGCTTAATGTGCTTACTGCATAACTGATGTCGAGCTTTGTTATGGTGAGGTAAATCAGTCTCTTTACGAGTCTTCTGTAGCTTGTAGGATCTTTCAATGAGTTTGAGGAGGAGTGTGAGAGTTTGTGGTTCAACTCAATGGGTGTATTTGCAGGTTTGCACCCGAGGAGACCTGCAGATTCCAAGACTTGTAGGCTGTATTTTCTCTGGTATTTTTTTCGTAACTTTGCTCGACCCTCGCTCGACCTCTAGGCCAAGCGAGATTCCAGGCGGAACCTTCTCTTAACTTTGAGAAAGCAGTTAGGGAGATGCTTAGAATGGTGACCAGAGAGAAAGACACAGCCTTGCATGAGGTTGTATGTTTTAATCACTTTGAAGTGATAAAAGTTTTAATCAAAGAAGGCCCAGATTTTTCAGATTCTGTTAATGATGCCGGGGAGACTCCACTCTAAAGTCCTGTCGAGAGAAACTATGAAAACTTGGCGTTGGAAATTTTGAACACTTGCAATTCACTGACTTATGATGGCCCCTTTGGTAGAACGACTTTGCATGCTGTAGTTTTTTGCGATAACAGAGGTACTACATTTGTAGCTGTATAAATGAATCTATCGGGCAGCATGAAATACTTCATATAAATATTCCATTGTATCTATCTCAATCTCTCTTCCACTCTAAACAAGTTCGAAGAGGTTGTCCTTTTGTCAGTTACAAAGTTATTAGACTGCTTAACATGTATTTGAATTCTTTGTAGTAACAATCAAAGCAATTATGGGGAAAATTGGAGGAGCAATAACTAAAAAATCAGACTCAGATGGCTGGAATCCATTGCACTTGGCTGCATACTCAAATTGGTGGTGGTTTGCAGAGGTGTTGTTGGTTGCTGATGTAGCATAAACTTTCGGAATTGTTCTCTGTTGAAGTTGTTGGCTGAAAAAGTTGTAGAAAGATCATGCGAACTCCACCATTTTCTTGCGCACCAAGTTTTGAGTCACCAGTCAACATTTCTTGACAAGGATGTGTTCTGTTTTTTGTTTAGCACTTATAGGAGGAATAAAATCCAATCTAGTTTGTGGAGAGGTTTGGTTTAATATCAAGCCAAACTATTTCATATCCATAAATGACCCACATTTAGCAGATACTGCTCGCCTTAGAATAAAAACTAAGGGAATAGAGATGAAGGCAAGTTCCCACAATTTGTTTATTCATTGAAAAACCATTCACGAATTGATAAAAATAACCCAAACATCCAAAAGGCCGTTAGACAAAGACCTTGTAAAAAAATTTGAACCAAGGGGCTTTAGGTTGATGTGTGGTATGCAGGATTCGTCTATTTATGCCTATATATTTGGAATGTACAATTATGGAAACAAACGAAAAGAAGAAATAGACATCGTGTATGAACCAAGCTCTCTTGGTGCTTAAGAAAGAGGAATCTCATGTAAATGCCATTAGTTTTGTTAATTTTTCTCTTATAAGGTTCGTTTTGGTGTTCCTAACCCGATGTCGGTATTTAGCTATTTTTGGTTAATTTGAGATGGTTGTTAATTTCATCCTATTCATAAGAGCATTGCCAATGGTCTAGTTATTATCAAGTCCAAAATTTATTTAAAGAATTGAAATTTTGGCTAAAGTCAAAACTATTGGAGATATTAATCCCCATTAAACTACTCATTCTAAAGTTCAAATAATAATATAATATTAGATATTTTAATAATATCTTTTTAATTTTTTTATATTTGTCAAGTACACTCGATATATTAATTAATAATTTAATTTTTACTTAAAATTATTGTTACCAAACTATTTTTTTCCTCAAACTAATTACCGAATAGTAGCTATTGGAAATATTTTAGAGTAAAATTTTGTTTTAGAGACAAATAGTTGCTAGCCAAATTTGGAGAAATGGATGAATTTAATGAAACTCAAAAGTTGAGCTTTGGAGATTTTACTATTTCAATGCAGACCACTTTTGAGTTATTTAGCTAAAATTTGACCAGACATTAATATTTGGCTAGACCAATACTAGTAACTCTAATAGGTGACATAACAAAACAGCTAGTATTTCTTGTCTTATTTGTTGGTTTAATAACAACTCCACATCGTAGTACTCCAAGGCTAGGGTCGCGTACTGTGTATGGGTCGATGTGCATAATTGGGTTAGTATTAGGCCTTCTCACTCCCACATGATACGAATCCTTCTAGAATAGTATCTACATGAAGAAAATAATTTTATTTACAATCATATTTTTTGACACACGTAACCAATTATAAATTATTTAATTAAAATATCCGGAAAGCAAGGTATCGTATGGATCAAACATTATTCCTACAATATAATAAAAACTAAATCTTTGCGTAAAGCTAGCTTGTTATTACCTGCATGTAAGTATCTCAACTTCAACTCTCTAATCTTGGCTTCAAGAGATCGAAACGTATCTTAAGAATACTTTATTCCAACATTCTTTTCCCTCTTAAATAATTTCTAAAGAAAATAATTCTATTTGCAATCTTATTTTTTTGACACACCTAATCAACTACAAATATAAAACATCCTGTAAGCAAGGTATCCCTACAATATAATAAAAACTAAACCTCTGCTTTAAGATAGCAGTTTGCTACCATATAAATATCGCAATTCCATCTCTCCAATCTTGGCTGCAAGAGAAACGTATCGTAAGAACTTTAATTTATTCCCACCTACCTTTCCCTGATCTAGAATAATTTGTAAAAGAAAATAATATTAAATGCAATCTTATTCTTTGCACACCTAACCAATTACAAATTTAAAACGTCGTCGTAAGAACTTTATTCCTATAATACAATAAAAAAAGAAAAACATTGCTCTTAGCTTGCAGCTACCATATAAATGTCACAACTCCACTCTCCAATCTTGGCTTCAAGAGAAAGGTCTTCCTCCACATATTATACCGATTGACTCCAAGCAGCTTGTAAGGTACTACTCCACCAGCGCCTTTACTATCGCTCTTGTTCTTTTATCTCAAATTGGCAGCGAGATTAATATTTTGCTTCACGTACTATATTGAGATTCAATAATCATATATATATATATATATATATATATATACGTCTTCTGTCTGTCTATCTATCCCCAAATGGATAAGCCATCTTTCTTTTGAAGTGACGGAAAAACTCTTTGGAGAGAGTTGTAACTTCAAATAAACTTTTTTTTTATAGGTAATTAAAAGGATTTCATTGATAGAAAAAGGCTAAGTCCAAATATACTGGAGGTATACTTGAGAAAACTTATCTTGAGGTTATAATGGAAAGAAATAGGTCATGGACACTAAGTCCGTTACAAGATAAATAATCCGCCTATGAAAACAAAGTCTTATAGAAGAAGATTTTAAGTTCCTCTTAAGTGCTCACAATCTTCGAAGTTCCTTGCATTTCTCTCTCTCCAGATGCACCAACACATACAAATAGAAACCATGCACCGAATAGTCGTCACTTGTGAGTTACCCCGGAGGCCTCTCCAACTTGCTAGGAAATCCACCAAACGAAAAGGCATGACCCAAGAAAGGCCTAGCCTTGTGAAAAGATCATCCCACATGTTCCTGGCCACCGCGTAGTGCAGGAGTAAATGATCTATTGATTCCCTATATTTTTTGCACATATCACACCAGTCTAACACAATAATATGGCCTTTCCTCAAATTATTTGTAGTTAAGATTTTGTCCAAAGCTACTGTCCACACAAAAAAAATCACTCTTGAAGGAGCTTTTAACTGCCAAATACTCTTCCAAGGGAACCTAGGAGATCTAGGACTAGAAAGGACTCGGCAAAAAGAGCTAATGAGAAGATACCCTTTTTAGAGAGTTTCCATTGCAGCTTATCCCCAGTGTCATTCGGGAATTTACACGAGTATAAAGTCGCAAAGAAATCTAGAAAAATCTCCATCTCCCAGTCTTGAGCATCCCTCACAAAATCTATATTCCATTGAGAAGTGCCATTAGAGATGACCACAAGATCTGCTATAGCTGCATCATTTTCTCTTGCGAGATAAAAATGGCAGGGAAAGAGTCTTTGAGGCTAATGTGATCGCCACACCAAATATCATTCTAAAATCTTACCTGTGAACATCCCTTACTACAAGATGTTTATGACCTCTAAATGTCTCCCAAAGTCTCCTTATAGACTTCTACAAACCCACCCCATGTGTGCCTAGCACCTCATTCGAACACCAACTTCCCCAAGACACTCCATATTTTGAGTCTAGAATCGACTTTCAAAGTGCCTCCTTTTCGTTTTGGTACCTCCACAGCTATTTACCCATCAAGGCTTGATTGAATTTCACTAAGTGATGAATCCTCAAACCTCCCCAGTTATTAGAGTGCACACCATTGGCCAATTAACCAAATGAAATTTGAATTGATCTCCCAAGCCACTCCACAAAAAATCTCTTTGTAGCTTCTCAATGCGATTAGCTACCTTTGTGGGAAGCGGGAACAAAAACAAATAGTAGGTGGGTGGGATTGAAAGGGTGTTTTTAATTAACATCAGTTTACTCCCTTTAGATAAATATAACATCTTTCAAGTGCCCAATTTGCGCTCTACCTTTTCAATCACCCCATTTCAAATTCATCCAGATTTAAAGGAGGTTCACAATGGTAAACCAAGGTAAGTGAGGGGTAAAGAAGACACTTGATAACCCAGACGAGAAGCCAAATCCTCTACTTCCTGAACAATCCCCACTGGTACTAGTGTAGACTTAGAACTGTTGATTCTCAGACATGATGCAACTTTGAAGCAAAGAAGAAGCCCTCTCAAAGCTTGTATGTGTCCTTGGTGTGCGCCACAAAAGATGAGAGTATCATTAGAAAGTAAAAGCTGAGATATGGTAAGATCACCGTTCCCCACCAACAAACTATGGAGTAACCCCACATCCACCAAGCGCTCAATCATCTCGCTTAAAGCTTCCATGATAAATAAGAAAAGAAGCGGAGATAAAGGATGTCCCTGTCTCAAACCACGGGAGGATTCGAAGAAGCCCACCGGCGTGTCGTTTACCAAGATGGAATAACGAACTGAAGAGATGCAAAATTCTTTCCATTTTTGTCATTTCTCCCCAAAGCCGCATCTTGAAAGGAGGTCTAGTAGAAATTTTCATTTGACATGGTCATAAGCTTTCTTCATGTCTAATTTGCAAATCAAACTCTTAAGATATAAGGCGGCCATCCAAAGTCTCATTTGCAATGAGGATCAAATTCAGAATTTGTCTACCTTTTACAAATGCATCTTGGGGTTTCGAAATAAGCTTTTCCACTACTGAACTCAATCTGCTTGCAAGCATTTTTGAGAGGATCTTATACACCCCATTTACAAGACTAATGGGGAGATAGTCCTTAATGTCCAAAGACCCCAACATTTTAGTTATGAGTGCTAAAAAAGAAGCATTAATGCTCTTTTCAAATCTAGCACTAGCATGAAAATCATGAAAGACTTGCATGAGGTTATCCTTGATCACCTCCCAGCAAGTTTGAAAGAAACCCAAAGTAAATCCATTTGGTCCAGGGGCCTTATCACTAGTCATACATCTGATTATTTTGCACACCTCCTCCTTTGTAAATGGCATTTCTAACCAACCTGCTGTCTGGTGATCTATTGTTGAGAAAGATAAGCCATCCACCTTTAGACGCCAAGTGTGCTCTTCTATTAATAGTTATTGAAAATATTGTTTCAAATGGTTCCTGATGGTCATTTGATCCGATGAAGCTACCCAATCTACTACCAAGGAATCAATAGTATTGTTCCTCCTATGAGGATTAGCCACCCTATGGAAGAATTTTGTGCACTTATCCCCCTCATTAAGCCAAAGCGCCCTTGATTTCTATCTCCATGAGATCTCTTCCATCAAAGTTACTCTTTCGAATTCAGTGATTACCTAATTCTTGCACATTGTCTCAGGTTCAGAAAGGGTTCTAGCTTCCTCCTCACCCTCCAAATCTTGTAGTTCCTCCAGTAGAGAGCATCTCTATTGGTTGACATTGCCCAAAACTTATTCATTCCATTGCTTCAAATCTTGCTTTAAAGTTTTTAGCTTGTTTGCCATGATGTAACTAGGATGGCCTTCAACGTTGTAAAAGGTCCACCATAGTCTATCCCTGTCTACAAAACCATCACACTTAAGCCACATATTTTCAAATTTAAAATATCATCTATCACCATGGATCCCTCCGCAATCTAGAATGATGGGAAAGCGATCAGAACATAAATGGGGTAATCTTCTTTGCACTATATCCGGAAAATGAGACTCATTCTAGGGTTAGCAAAAATTGGTCAACTCGCGACCAAGAAGGGTTTACTCGGTTGTTGGACCACGTGAATGTGCCTCCCAGTAAAGGAATGTCCATAAGTTCCTATTTTGCAATGAAGTTAGAAAACTCCCTCATGGTCGGAGAAATATGAGAAACACTCGACCTATCACTCAGAAAGCGAGTGATATTAAAGTCACGCCCGATACAACCTGATAACTCCCACCATGTTAGAAAACCAGCCAACTCATCCCACAATAGTCTTCTTTTTTAATCTGAATTTGGCCCATAAACTCCAGCAAAGGCCCATTTAAAACCATCTTCCAGATTCACAAATGAACAAGCAACAGTGAAATCAGCCACGCACTTCTCCACCCTTTCTACCACCCTTGTGTCAAACATGATTAAGATACCCCCAGAAGCACCTCTTGCGGGCAAGTAAGACCACCCGACATGTTGTCCTCTCCATAAATTACAAACTAGATAACTCGTAAAAATTTCCAGCTTGGTCTCCTGTAAGCAAATAATATCTCTATTCCATTATCTAACTAATTTCCTCACTTGAAACCGCTTGTTAAAATCATGCAGCCCCCTTATATTCCATGAGATTATTTTTGGCTTCATGGACCAACCGACTTGCCCCTCCCTTTAGCACGCTCCCGACTAGAGCTCATTTCTCTTCCATCATCATTCATATTCCAAGTAAGTCTCTTAAGTTTACAATCCTTCTTCTATGCCGAGTGAATAGAATGTTTTGATTTGGACTGCGTATGCGTAGCCTCAACAACGGTAAGAAGTGCCAAAAGTTCTATTTCAAAACATGCATAAGCAACTCCTACAATGGTTTTTATGCTCCATACTTTCTTGACAACCCAATCTGGTTCCTTGAAAGTATTTAGAGGAATGTGATCATCCTCTCCTTCCTTACAAGTGTCAAATATGACCAAAGCTCCTTTTCCAGATTCATTATTAGAACCCAAGAGACAGTCCAGAGAAAGACTCATCATTGGAGTCACCGTGAGAGCTAGAGACAACCTAGAGACCACCAGCATCGCCCTGAGAGCGGGACACAGCCTACAGGCTGCCAACAACAAAGAAACTATGGGAGGTGTGTCGTCAGCCACCGACAACTTTGTCTGTGATGGAATCGAAGTGTTTGCGCCAACTTCAGCGACGTATGTGGGCTTGAATACACCAGGGACGACATCGAAAGTATGTCGTCAGCTGCCGACGACTTTATCTGTGCAAAAGCTTAGATGTTTGCTTCGATGTCGGCAACACATGTGTGGACAGAAATACTCGCATCAATGGGCCCTAGCTTCGACAAGCCTTCTACCACCGGAAAAACTGCCGACGAATGTCATGGGATCAATGGTGGATGTTGCAAGTGTTGATCATAAGGAAAGAAGGAATAGGCGGTAGTGAAGTTGTAGTTGATTTTGGTTAACAGACGAATGCAATACGCACCATTTGAATAAATGACTTGTAATTGTTCTCGTGTTGTCATTTAAGTTGTTTAGCTTTAAATTTGGTAGTGATAGGTAGCGTTTTAATAAGCGTGCTGTCGTTGTAATGTGAGTAACAAAAATAACTGTAATTTGGGAAGATCATCTTCTTCCTCTCATCTATAAAAGGCACTTCCGAGTTGGGAATGAGGCCACTCGAAATTCAAATTCAATTTGATCTCTTCCTTTGTTTCATCTCTCTCTACTTCCATCATCTTCTGGAGGGTAGTGAACCTCAAATTCACTGGCATTGTCTCTGTGTGGCGACTCTGATTGTCAAGGTCCATCACAAGTGGTATCATGTCTCACAATTGGCGGAAAGCAAGAAATCGTATGCTCAGGTCCTAGAATCTTTCAATCAACTGAAGAAACAACAAGACTAGCAACAAAAGCAAATTGAAGACATAATTGCTCTTTTATTCCAGCAGTAGGAATCTGCAAGATTGGATCGGGAGAGTCAAGATAAAAAGTTTTGCGAAAATGTTACGACAAATCTCTTGTAATAATCAACATGAAAGAAATGATCATAATGTGGAGAATCTTAATGATTCTTTTCATGAAGACGATCAACAGGAGCATGTGTGGGAGAAGATTTTGGCGAATAAGAATGCTATGAAAGGAATTCGACTTGATTTTTCAAGATTTTCTGGCAAAGCACTAGCAGCTTGGATTTATAGAGCAAATCAATATTTCTCCGTGCATCAAGTTTCTCTTGGCCAGAGGATATTTCTCGCATCATTTCACATGGATGATGAGGCTTTGATCTGGTTTCAAGATGCAAGGGAAGCAGGAATGTTCACTACATGGGAGGCATTTACTAAAGCTGTTCAGATTCGGTTTGGATCTTTATCTTATGACGATCCATGGAGGCTTTGACTCGTTTAAGGAAAGTTCATTCTGTTACTGCCTATAAATCAGAATTTGAGTTGATCTCTAATAGAGTTAAAGGTGTAAGTGATAGAAACAAGCTAAGTTGTTTCTTAAGTGGTTTAAAATATGAAATTAGGTTGCCAATTCGGCTGTTAAATCCTACTACTTTGCATGAGGCTTTCGGATTAGCAAAAATCCAATAGCAATATGTTTGGAAACTAGTAGTGTTTATGAGAGTATATATGATTAGGAGTTACAGATGGAGGAAGTAGTTTATGAAATGGAATTGTCGGCTGAAATAACATTAATTTCATTACATGCTATGAGAGTAGTAGCTCGCTCTCCTTCTACTAAAACAATGAGAGTGACTGGTTAAATCAAGAAAAGGAAGGTTATAATTTTGCTGGATTGTGGCAGTACACATAATTTCATTGACACTGCATTTGCATCTAAGTGTGGTTTGTCTATTTTGACTGCATAGTCAATGCAAGTCAAGGTAGCTAATGGAGGAATTTTTCATACCTCTGGCAAGGTGCCTGCTGTAAATGTATTGATACAAGGCATAAAGTTTGTTGTTGATTTTTTTATATTCAATTTGGTAGGATGTGATGTTGTGTTAGGTGTGCAATGGCTTTCTTCTCTTGGTCCAATAGTTTGGAACTTTCAAAGCCTTACTATGAAGTTTGAAATTAAAGGTAAGGAGATTTCTCTCAAAGGATTTTCTTCACCTAATTCCTGCTTGGTTGATGACAATGAAATCTTAGTGATATCTAAGGTAGGTTCTAAGGGGTTTTGGTTGAAATTAATGAGTGCTGAGAGTAATTAAAGTAGCAGTGATACTCCATCAGAAATTCTGCAACTTTTGCAGCAATTTAGTATGGTTTTTTAGGAGCCTACTGCCCTACCTCCCTATAGAGCTTGTGACCATCAAATCATACTCAAAGAGGGTACATTGCCTGTGAATGTTCAACCTTACAAATACCCTTATTTTCATAAGACAGAAATTGAAAGAATTGTATCTGAGCTGGTACAAACTGGTGTGATGCGACATAATCAGTCACCCTTCTCTTCTCCAGTTCTTCTAGTAAGAAAATCAGATGGATCTTGGAGAATGTTTATTGACTATAGGGTGTTAAATGAAGCCATTCTCAATGACAAATATCCAATATCGGTTGTTGATGAGCTATTGAATGAACTTTTTGGAGCAACAGTCTTTTGAAAATTGGACCTTAAATCTGGTTATCATCAGATTAGGATGAGAGATGAAGACATTCAAAAGACTGCATTTAGAACTCATGAAGGGCATTATGAGTTTTTTGTGATGTCTTTTGGTCTCACAAATGCCTCTCGACTTTTCAAGCCACAATGAATGAAGTCTTTAGACCTTTCCTTCAGTAGTTTGTCATAGTTTTCTTTATGCAATTTTGATCTATAGTAAAGATATGGCAGCTCATTTAACTCACTTAGCTACTGTGTTAGAGATTCTGAGGAACAACCAGTTGTTTGCCAAAAGATCTAAGTGTTACTTTGCATGGAAGGAAGTTGAGTATCTTGGCCATTTAATTTCACAAGATGGCGTGAGAGCAGATCCTAGGAAGCTTGATGCTATGGTGCCATTACTTTGATGCAAGTAGTTTCATTTCCTACACCTTCTTGGTTAGAGGAATTAAAAACTGCTTATGCAGCTGACAGGAAGGTCTAAGACTACATGACAATGTTGCAGGATGGTACTTCTTCTCATTCAAACTTTGCTATAAAGCATGGTTTGTTGTTCAGAAAAGGTAGAATATATATACTTGCAAATTCAGAGTCGAAAAGGAAGATACTAAATTTTGTTCATGCCAGCCCGTCTGCTGGTCATTCTGGTTTCCATAAAACACTACATAGGACTCCACAAGATTTCTATTGGCCAGGTCTCAAGAGGGAAGTGAAGCAGTATATTAAGAAGTATGATCTGTATCAGATAAATAAAACTAAACATACATATCCTACTGGCCTGTTACAACCACTACCTATGTCACTTTCCATCTGGACAGAATTGTCCATGGACTTCATTGAAGGGTTGTCACTGTCCAAGAGTTATTCAGTCATCATGATGGTGGTCGATAGGCTATCCAAGTACTCACATTTTATGGCATTGAAGCACTCATTTACAGCTTCTAAAGTAGCCTCACTCTTCTTTGCTAATGTCTTTAAATTGCACAGCATGCCTAAGAACATTGTTTCTGATCAAGGTGCAACTTTTACAAGTTTATTTTGGAAGGAGCTTTTTAAGCTACAAGGAGTTACACTTTCATATTCTTCAGCTTATCATCCTCAAAGTGATGGTCAGTCCGAAACTGTCACCAAGTGTATTGAACATTTCTTGACAAACTTTATAGGTGATAAGCCGAGATTGTGGTTTGAATGACTTACTTTGGTTAAGTGGTGGTATAACACCACCCTTCATAGTTCGACTAGTTTGACTCCTTTTGAAACAGTATATGGAGTTCCACTTCTTAGGCTACAAGCTTATATTCCTGGGTTGACAACTAATCCAAAAATTGATGAAATGTTGAAGTCTCGAGATCAGATTTTTTCAATTTTAAAAACCAATATGGTGGTTGCATAGGAACGGATGAAATTGCAAGCTGACAGGAAGAGAACCAAAAAGGGAATATGAAGTTGGGGATTGGGCTTATCTGAGGTTACAATCCTATCGTCAACAATCAGTAGCAACTAGAAGAAACTATAAACTCTCTCCTAAATTCTTTGGACCCTTTCAGATCGTCTAGAGGATAGGCAAGGTTGCTTATAAACTAAATTTGCCTTCTACAAGTGCCATCCATCCGGTGTTTCACATCTCTTGTCTTAAGAAGAAGTTGGGACAGCATCATTCGCCTTTTTCCACTTTGCCTCCAGTGGATTTACAAGGAGAATTAGCTCCTGAACCATAATTGATCCTACAGAGACGAACCAGGAAACATAACAACCGCGTTGTGGTCGATGTGCTGGTACAATGGCAAGGAACGACTCTAGAGGATGCCATTTGGGAGCCTTATTGGTCCTTATGTGACAAATTTCCATATCTTGTGGGCAAGGTACTCTAATGGGGGAGGTTATGTCATGGGATCATAAGTGAAGAAGGAATAGGTGGCAATGAAGTGGTAGTTGATTTCGGTTAACAGACGAATGCAATATGCACCGTTTGAATAAATGACTTGTAATTGTTCTCGTGTTGTCATTTAAGTCGTTTAGCTTTAAAGTTGGAAGTGATACGGTAGCATTTTAATAAGCGTGATGTCATTGTAATGTGAATAATAGAAATAACTGTAATTTGAGAAGATTATCTTCTTCCTCACGTCTATAAAAGGCACTGTCGAACTGGGAATGAGGCCACTCGAAATTCAAACTCAATTTGATCTCTTCCTCTGTTTCCTCTCTCTTTCTACTTCCATCATCTTTAGGAGGGTAGTGAACCTCGAATTCACTAGCATTGTCTCTGTGTGGCTACTCTGATAGTCAAGTTTCATCACAACGAAGCGTTAATGACCTCTGGCGATGGATCCGCGAATCCACTCGCTGATGTGCCTTCCCCAATCACAATCACAATCACCTCCTTCGGTTTCCAGGCAGCCCTACCCTTAGGATCGAGCTTGTCCATCTTAGCTTTCCCCTTGGTTTGGGTCTGCTAGAGCCCACCTACCTCATGCACATTATTTTGCAAGCTGAGATCGAGAATTGGACCCGAGCCCAAACTCAAACCCAACTCTCCTTCTTCAAGTCCCTCAACGCACCGTATCAACTTGTTTACATTAAAATTTAAAACCTCCAACTTCCCTTTCATATCAACCAACTCCCTCAGAAATATTTCCTTATTTAGCCCAACAAAGTCTCTGCCATCTCCCTCAACTTTCTACCCTCCAGCCGAATATAATACTGTCTTCTCTGTAGCATGCCCTTCTCGAGGAAGCACCAAAGCTTCCTTGTATGTTCTAAACCCAGTTCTCGACACTTTAGCCCTAGCAACCACCATTAACGTCGACGCAAGCCTGACCAAGGCATCCCATTTCTATCACCTTGTATTAAAATAGAAATCTCGCGACCTCCCCCATTAAACTCCACTAGCGACATGAAAGGGCCTCTAAGGTTGAAACACCGTTAAAAAGTGTACCCCCAATTTTCATCACGATAACCAGAGTAGAAGCCCTTCCCCCCAACCTTATTTCCATCTTCCAAAGCTCCTGCCAGCCACTTGGTGGTTTCTAAGCTCAGCCACATACTTTGAACCACCTTTCTCCCCTTCTCTATAATGACCACTACATGCCCATCTCTACTCACTTCGAAAACCTTTGCCTTTAAGACAACACTCCTCATGAATGCAGACATATTAAGTACTTAAGACTGATTACACCATTCCAAGCTCCCAACCATTGAAGATGGGTCAGGGAGGTGTAATGAAAGCAAAAGAAAAATGTTGTACGGAGAGAAAAGGGGAGAGAGAGTTTCTCTAAATAAACTTAGACAGATGGAATTTTAAGTAGGGCTCAAATTGCTCGAAGTAGTACACAAGTAGAAAGGCTCTTGCTATAGGCTTTCCAGAGTTATGTTATATGCAACTGCAAGGGGCAATGATTTATGGTTTGTGGTTTTTAGTTGGAAAAGAAATCAAATCACATATTTTAGGCTAACAAAAAAAAGAAAAAAAAAAGAGTGATAAAGGAGATCTGCTTATAAACTTTGGTTTATACTCCATTTTCATCTTCAAATGTCAAGTATTCTGTTTCAATTTATTTCTGGAAGAAAAAACTCTGTATGCTCATAATTTGTTTTGCAATAAGTATACCAAGTGATATTTTTTGATAAACTTACGGCACTAAATAACTTCTCAATTAGTGTGGATCTAACTCAGGGTCTATATATATATATATATATACACACACACACACACACACACACACTTTTGTTCTTTTCTTTTATATATTCTAAGTATTAGTTTCTAGGGAAGATACTAGTTATCAGTCCTAAAAAAATACTAACTTCTTTACATTTTATCGACCCCAAAGAAAATATCATTTTAGTGATCACATGCCCTTAATAAGTCCTTTTCAAGTTGTCCACTGAACTTTTTTTAAAAAAAAAGAGCTTTTAAAGTTACTAACTATTAGCCAGAAATTAATATCTTCCCTGCGATCACATGCCCCTACAAAGAAAATATCTTCCCTGTGATCACTAATTTATTGTACAATGGAGTAACATTATTTTCCATGCAGTTTCATTTTTAGATTTCCACGAGTACTACTCTTTTCTGTGGAAAAAAGAGGCCGTGACCTTCACTTGCATGGATTCGAAACTCTATGATGCTGCAGCAAAAGGCAACATCGCGACTTTCAATGATGGTAGCTTCAAATGGCCACTAGAAGCCTTATTAACACCAAACAAAAACACAGTCCTTCATATTTACATCACAACCCTCCAAAAAGAGATAGAATCAATAGAAAATAACTTCGTGGGCGATATACTCAACATGTGTCCCTCACTTTTATGTCAAGTTAATGTCAAAGATGAAACTCCATTACATGTTGCAGCAAGGTATGGGCATGCTAATATAGTTAAAGTTCTGATTGAACGTGCAAGATATCCACATAATCAAGATATTGGAAGTGGGGCTGAAGCAGTCAAAAAGATGCTTAGGATAGTGAACAAAGAGAAAGACACAGCCTTACATGAGGCTGTACGTTATAATCACCTTGAAGTGGTAAAACTTTTAATCAATGAAGATCCAAATTTTTCATATTCTGCTAATGATGTTGGGGAGACTCCACTCTATATTGCCGTCGAGAGAAATTATGGAGAATTGGTGAAGGAAATAATGGACAACTGCAAACCACCTGCTTATGAAGGCCCTTTCGGTAGAACAGCTTTGCATGCTGCAGTTTTGTTGGATTACAAAGGTACTACATTCATAGCTGCATAAATGAATTTATTGGACAACTTGAAATACTTAATATATATATCATGGAATTGGTTCATTATATGTATCTCAATCTCCCTTCCTATCTAAATCTTAGAGTTGGAGGAATAATCCCAAAGTACCTAAATCTAGTAAATTCTAACTCCTAACATGTCATCCTTGTGTCGATACATGTTTGCTTTGTGGAACTTGATTTATTGTTGTGGCAGCCCAACTTAATGATTCCAATTGTCAATGATCCATTACGGTTTTGAGTGGGTATTCAATGAGGCTTGGGTTGAGAAATTTTGGCACTGGTTTTTACTCAGGAAGTGCCAAGATAAAAAGTTTGCTCGACATTTACTCGACTTTTAGCTCAAGCAAAGATCAGATAGAAAGCTCGCTTGAGTCTCGTTCTACAATAGGCTCGAACAAAGCCCAAGCAGAGTGTTCGCTTGAAAGTTGCTCGACTCAGTACTCGAGTGAAAACTAGACAAAGAGTTCACTCGATATGTGCTCAACACTCCGCTTGAATGATTGTCGCAGAAAAGTGAAAATTTAGGTTTCCGCTATGTATAAATATGGCCTATTTTGAACATATGGTCGTTCTAAATAGTGGAAATTTGCTCCAAAGTGTATACTATGATTCAATATAATAAAATCTTTTACAGTGTAATAACCCACTTAATTTAGGCCTTAAATGGGTTTATGATAGGGTTTATGACCCTACCTAAGTAGAGGTTGTGATACTTAAGAAAAGGAAAATTTTGGAACTTGAGAAGCTTACACCTTTCATTTAGTAGTATCATTTTGGAGAATTTTAGTGCTCTATTAACTTTGAGGAAAGGTGCCAAGAGGCCAATGGAGGAATGACATATGGCATATAATTGGAGATTTGCAACCTTGATGGGCTAGGTATTTAATTAAAATGCTAGATGAATTTGGAGAAGGCCCAATAATGGTTTAGTAAGGGCCCTAGTTTACCAAAATGAGATGGGTCCAGTATAGAGACAAGCTTTAAGCCCAACTTAGAAGGCATAAGACTATTGAGTTCAACTTAGTAAGATTCAAGACTATTGATCCAATTCAGAAAAAATTCAAAGTTAGGACCCAACCTAGTGAACTATTGAGGCCGATGAAATGCCCAATAAATCTGGACATGAAGCCCATGTTAAGTTCACTTCTAGGCCCACAATAAAGGCTTGTTCATATGGTCTAGTCAAAACCAAACACTTGAAGCTCAAGCCTTGTTTTTCATTTTTCCTCTTCCAAATGAAACTCACATACACCATACCATTGATTTTCATTTTACCCAAGTTCAACCCACATGCCCTAGGGTTCCCTTTCAACCATGGTAAGCCTTTTAACTTGAGTTAACGTTAATATTCATCATTCCCATGAATAGTAACTCAAACACCATGACTTTGCATAGTTTTCTTCAAGCTCTTTTCTTCATAATTTTGGATCTGAATTTTTTGCCTTTTGCACTTGTTTTGCATCACTCTTAGACAACCCTTGAAGGTTAGAACTAACCCAACCCATCACTTGAGGTAAAGACACGTCAATGCACCAATCAACACCTGGGTGCAAAACCATGCAACCCTTCAACCAGACACCAAAACCAACGCGCCTTCCACATGTTTTTCAAGTAGATTTTTGCACCATTCAACCTCATGATATCACCTAAAACTATACCTAAGAATTGGCCAAATACAATTTCATAAGCCAAGCCAAAATGACAACTATTTCACCTAGAAATTGAAGTTTTGTCCCCACCGAGTACTCTTGCATCTTCAAGCTGGATTCCTACACCAAAGCCAACCACCTCCACACACACGCTACCACCTCTACCCTTTAGTCCCAACGAAGTGCTTCAAAGCACTCAAGTACATGCTTGTCTAATTATCTCCCGAAGGCAGAAAAAACCGATTGATAATTGGAATGGTGATGAAGACCAATTTGACTAAAACCCATGCACTTTCAAACCCTTCTTTCATTTTCTGCTCAAACAAGATCACATGGCAGCCAATCAGCCCTCCCTTCCCCACCTGAAAAAGCTACCAAATAAAGGTTATCATACCTACAAATTAGACCAAGAAGAAGGGGACAAAAGAGGAATCCCAACTGGATAGTTTTGGAGGAACCAAAACCGTCGGCCATGGCTACTTTCCTTGTGAGTTTTATTACAAATTTTGAACCAATGTAGCCCCTTGCACTATTGGAAACCTTCTAGAACTTTACCATGATATAATTATGAAGCCTTAGGCCACTATTAAACTAACCAAAGTGCTAACACAATTTAAGTTTTGCACTCAACACTCCACTAACCACATCCACCACTCACAACCCTCACCCTTAAGCCAAATCGTGCCCCTCCTTGCCTCTTACCCCTCCATTGAATCCTATAAATACCCACATTCACCCCTCACTTCCTCGCACACCTCCCTCAAGCATTCTCTTTGCATTCTTGAGAGAAAAGTACTCCTAGTATGAGAGAAGTGTGAAACCAAGGGGGTGGAGAGTGAGTTCTTCAGTTGAGTTGGTCTTTGGTGCATCAAAGTCACATTTTGATGAGTAATACTCCCCTATATTTTTTTGGGGTGTTATAATGGCAGGTAGACTTTGAATTATGGCATGAGAATGAGGATTTGATTGAGTCATATGAGGTTTAACTTGAAGACATGCATTTCGGTTTAGATTTGGAGTCTTGCTTGAATACATTGTTTTGGAATGCAATTTTAGCCATGACATGTCTTGATATGACCTTATATTTTTATTAATGTCTTTAAATATTTATTGAGGTTTGAATTTGAGAAAAATAGCATGTCATAATAGGTTTATAAATCAATATCTAGTGTTGATCATCAAACATATTTCGATTTCCACTTGGTTGAAGTTTATCCTGAGAAATCTTTTATATGTTTCCAAAGCATGTGTTAAACATCTAGAAAGGCCTTTTTATCAAGAGAAGAGTTAGAATACATGATTCATTTAGGCTTTAAAACTCACATTGACAAAGAGAAGCTAGAAACATCATGATACACTCGATTTGATGGTTTTGTGATGTTTTAGTGTAAAGCAATGCATAAATGTTGGGATAAACTCGTGTAACCTGAATCTAGTTATAAACATGTTCCCTAGATCATATTTAAGGTTTGATACTTGATGAATTTAGTCACTCATGCATCCAAAGAGGTTATAGGATTGAAAATCACAAAAAGGCCCACAAATTGCATGCTATAGGTTGGATGGATTTGTCAAAGTAATTGATTGATTCTTAGAATTATAAGGTGATCATATATGGATTTAGAATATGGAAACTATGAGTTTTGTGAATTTTGGTGAAATTGGGGGCCAAAATACAAATAGTGAAAGTTTAGGGCCTAAATAGCAATTTAAGAAAATTGTAGGGGGCAATTTCATAATATTGTTTGAACCTTTTGATTATGAAAATATTTCTTAGTTATGCAATTCCTAACATAGAATAATTCTTATTATAGCCGCACCAATTTTTTAAACAAGTGTAAACTTTGTAAGTTAGCTTCTAACTTACCCTTAGATGATGTGTTTGTGATTCTTGTATAACCACCACATTCATGTTATAAATGCCATTTCAATCATGAATCATCACCTGATACATCATTGATAATTTGATTAATTGCTTACATGTCATGTAAAATTCTCACCATTTTAATATATTGATGTCATTTTTCATGAAGCTTGAACATATGCACATGTCATGAAATATATTTTTTCAAGCATTGCATGAAAAATAAATTTTTGTCACATTCCCAAGGTTTAAGATGAGAAATATATTCTAGTGTAACTCATCTATCCACTCTAGAATAGGTAAAATGGAGTGGTAACTACTAGATTAACAAAGAATTGTCAACGAGTTTTGAATCGATTCCTTTAAAAAAATGTCATAGCGAAGTTGTATATAGAACCTAATGCTAGTAATGGCCAATGCAAACGTTATGAAGATTTGTCATGATAATATATTATGATGATATTGTGTTATTGATGAAATGTTATGATACCAACGCATTAGGTAATGAGTCTTCAGATAACGTAGTTTCAACATAAGGTTTTTTACGATCATTGACAGGTACTCACATTGCATATAGGGTAGTTGAAACGATATCATACATTATGTTATGTTAATGATGGCTCTAATGAATAAAAATGTTATGTTTTTAAAAGATGAAGTGAAAAATGTTCCTTGCAAAGAAATCTGCATTAAAGTTCTTCGAATAAATGTTGAGGAATCTGGATAGGAGACAAATATGAATTTCTTTTGCATGTATCTCTTGTTTATCATCAATAATGTATATTTTATCTCTCCAGGTTATCATCAATCATGTATATTTTTTTCAAAGTTTATAGTTAAATCAATTTTCTCATCCACTCTGTGGTGTATAAAGCTATCACTATAAATACTAAAATCAAATATGGCCTCTGTTTAGGATTGGGCTCATCCTCAACCATCAGAAGTCAAAGGTTCAAATGGTTAAGGATTATATTTGCCACTTTATGTTTGAACTTATGCCTTACTTTGTGGACCTCTTAAGTGAGACAATATCTATTTATTGTTATCATTGGGGATGTTTAGTTTATTCTGACATATATATTCTTTTTTCATAAGTCACCCTCATTTCGCTACAATTGTTGTATACTGCTAGTTGTATAGTAGGATGCATTGCGTATTATTTGTCATGAACTGGTGTATGTAACCATGTGTGGCATGTCTCGATACTCTCAGTCTTTGTCCAATCCCAAGCGGAGGTTGGGGATGTCACATATGTATAGCTCCATGGAAGTTGGATCACTTAAATTTATTTCGTGTGATATTTGATTGTTTAATTATTTCTTGTTACTTTTACTTTATTATCATCATTTTTCACAACAATAAAAGTTATTACAATAGTTAACATGTATTCAACATCTTGTAGAGACGGTCAAAGAAATTCTGAAAAGAAATATTGGAGGAGCTATAACTAAAAAAGTAGATCAGGAAGGTCAGACTCCACTACACTTGGCTGCATACTCAAATCAGTTGTTGTCTACACAGTGGTTGCTAGAACATGATTCACAAGTAGCATATATGAAAGACAAAGAGGGGAGGACAGCTCTTCACATCGCAGCTCTTTGTGGCTATTATGAGATCATGAAAATCATTATACTCATGTGTCCAGATTGTTGTGAATTGGTTGACAACAGGGGCTGGAATGCATTGCACTTTGTAGTGGAGGGAAACTGGCCAGATTCTGTAGCGGAATTGATCCTTAACAATTCGTCTCTCAGCAATCTTTTGAACGAGAAGGATGTCGAAGGAAACACTCCTCTCCATCACCAATATTCCATTTCCCGCTCCTTTGAGTATGGGAAGAAGGATCTCATGGATCACCCCAGAGTAGATAAGATGGCCTTCAACAAAAAAAACCTCAATGCTTATCAAGTCGCTTTAATTAGTGCAAAGTTGTCGACAAAGAAGGTAACACCACAATCGATCTTTTCTCTTTCATTCCACCAAAATAGAGCACTAATTACTTACTCTCTTTGAAAAATGTAAAAGTGGCACAGCTCATGCTTTCTTTTCCTTTTGTTGGTCCTAAAATTGAGGTATAGGATAGTTCTTCGGGTAGAACTAGATCGATTCAAGTCTATCATGGGTTTGCAACCCACAATTAAGGTTTCACTATGGCCCTTCTACTCTTAGCCCTCTCCCCCATCAAAGTTGGCAAATACCCTTTCTTTCATCAATTTTGCATAGACTTAATTGGTTTCTTCTTTTTCATAAACAATATATTTCATAAAGGAAAAATGCAAGTAGTATTATTCCTATATCTTTATTAAGGCTTTGTTTGTCATAAACTGCGTGAAAAATACAATTGCTCACATTATTCAATCCACTAAAAATGTTATAGAAGAAGGAGATGGTGACTAAATCCCGGTCTCATTCTAGAAGGGTATTCATTGAGGAGGAAGTAGACAAAATCAATGAAGATAAGTTTAAGGACATTGAGAAGAAGTCGCAGACGAGGATGAGAGAGTATTTGGAGAAAGCAGCCGAAGCACACTTGGTAGTGGCTGCACTCATCACAACCATAACCTTTACAGCAGCGATAACCATGCCTGGTGGTTTTGTTGGTACTGGAGGTGACCCACGTGATCATGAAGGCTCTGCAGTTTTGAGGAGAAATGCTGCTTTTAAAGTCTTCATCATTAGTGATGCCATATCCTTAGTGCTATCTAGTTCTGCTGTTGTTATTCATCTACTCATGCCACTTCTATTAATCAAGTATTACCGATCTGATGAAACCCGCTACACTTTTTTGAGCCTGGCCTTCTGGTTTACTTTAATGGCTATGGGAGCAATGGTCCTAGCATTTGTCACAGGTGCATATGCTGTGTTAGCGCATTCCTCAGATCTTGCTGTTACCACTTACATAATTGGTTCGTGCTTTTTTCTCATCCTCTCTTTGATATTTGTAATGTATGGGAAGGCGGGGTGATATATGTTAATTGATTTCATCTTTAAAGACTATATATTTGGAAGTCTAAAGAGCTAAACATCATTGTGTAAACCACTATAATAAAATAATGATTATGATGACGACTACAATTTATAGTCTTTAATAATATTAAGGCATATAAGTTCTCTACAAACCTTTAAAAAAAAGTGAAATTCAATGAAAATTCAAGGTAGATATATAACTTTTAAAGAAGTACTAGAACCAACATTACTCACTATGCATTAAAAGCTAATCAAGACGATTTATTTCAGAATAGATTTGGTGCATGAATGGATCGTTTTTAACAAAACTCAAAACGAAATGACTAGTTTTCTTTTTAATTCTAGGAATGTTTTAGACATCCAAAAGATCTCATAAAATTAAATTTATAAACTAACATGATTTAATATTGTACGTTATATTATAAAACTATATTTATTGTATGTATTATATGAGTTCATGTCAATTTGTTTCTATTTTTGTAGACATCCTTAATTGATAATAAAAAAGTCTTATCTGTCTTAAGTAACTTTCTTTAAAGCCATTGACTAGGTTTTCTTAAAACCCCATATCGGAATTCTCACAGTCATCTTCACAAATAATAGTGTTAAAACGTACGAAAGGAACTCGAAGAAATGTCATTCAAATGAAGCAACAATATTACTTCTATCTAGGACACAATGCATGCATGGAGATCCCTTGCAAAGTAGCTAGTAAATCACATTACAAGTGGATTGTGCCAAGAGCTGTGGTGTTTTGTATTGGGAAGCATGGACTTGGTCAAGTGGGTTAGTAGTATATGAATATGGTGTTGAAAATATTGTTAAAATAATTATATATTATATTTGTTGTAAATATTATTTTTTAAAATTTATTTTGTAACGCTCCGGTCCTGTAGGGATCGGAGAGTTACTTCCTATTACAAAATTCACATTTCAACAGAATAATTAAAGACTTAAAATTCTCCAATATTATATAAAACTTGATTCCAAAATCACTTTCCTCAATATCATCAATTCTGGAAATACTACGTCATAAAAATACAATAATACTTCCTTACTAAATCTTGTCAACACTCATATAAACTCTTTATGATTAATCTATCATTCCTAAAATTATCTCACCCAATACTTCATAATCTGATCCTCCATTGAAATATTCAAATTCATCTGAAAAATATTCAAAGATAAGGAATGAGTTTAACCACAACTCAGTAAGCGAATGACATATATCAGAGTGCAAACATGAGCATTTACAAAATACTGTATGCAAAACAGAAATAATTCTCAGAGTTAATATGCAAAATAAAACATATTTTCAAATGTAACAGAACGATCATTTTTAAATGATAAGAAATAAGGAATACTTTGGCATAACAAAATTGAGCATCATCATCATATCCAAACAGAACATCTTACAGAGCAGAGACCATGTTTAACCCCCATGATGGGGTTGTGCTAATCCTGATAGCCAAACCAGGCAGAGATAGAGGTGAAACTTTCCCTTAATCATTCTCGGAGCCCCGAGTGTGCACAGAGTAAAGTCCACAATAAACCACTTTGTTTCCAAAATGGGTGCACTCAAAGACAGAGAAGTTGGTACCAACCCAAACAAAGTAGAGACAGAGCAGAGTAGAGCAGAGACAGTGTCAGATACAAACCAGTATACCATGCCAAAGGTTTTCAGAGCCACATCAAAATATTACAGAGTTTCAAAACATTTTTAGAAACATTCTCACCAAACAAAACAGAGTTCATAGCATCTTTATAAATCAATGCACAATTATTTCAGATAATCAATATCGCTCTTTTTTATATTTAAGAAACAACATGACAAAAACTAAACTCATGTCTGCACAATGCATGATAGAAATATTTTTCTTTCTTTCATATAACTTCATGAGTAATGCAAAGAAATGATTGAGGTTGGTTTTTCTCAAGTTCTTATTTCATAACAAAACATGCATAAATTTTCAAAAAGTCAACCTCAGTCTATATTTGATACAAAGTCAAGCATAGGAACCCTGCTTACCTGAATTTCTTAACTTTCTAAAATTCTCCACAACAATACTGAATGAAACTCAATTGTCACCTATAAAATGAGACATGGACTTCCATAAATTTCCAACTGCTCCCAAACTTCAAAATTAAGGCTTGAGATATAAAAATCATATCTTTCCCAAAAAAAAATCTAAACGTCCTCGGAACCATATAATATCAACTCTCCAAAAGTCCTTTGAATATACCAAGGTTACTCCAAAACTCTAAAATATAATAAATCCTCTAATACCTTGATTTATTGAATATCCTCCAATTGAAGCAATTCTTCAATTTTCACTAAATGGTCAAATAATCCAAGTTTTCCAACTCGCACCAAATCTCTTCAGAAATCAGAATTAAAAATACTTTATACTGAAAAATCATTAAAAAGAGATTATTATCAGATTCCAAAATAAATTTACAACTCAAGCACAAAATGATATAGAACCTGAACCCAAAGGTAATTTTTGAATATGAGAAAAAAAATATAAAAGCATTTAGTTTTCAAGACAGTTTTACAAAAACATCAAAATAATAATAATAATAAATAAATAAATAAATAAATGAAACCAGCTAAAAACAAAACTCATTGACATACACTTCTAAAACACTATGACTTAAAACAGAGGGCGAACGTATAATTTAATAAAGCTAGTACTTCCTACCACCTTCGGCAAAAGGACACACGTTTAGACCCAAGGTGTTCAAGCAACAGAGACTCACAGTGAGAGGCGAGTCACGATGGACTGGGAGGCTATGATGGTTTCCGGCAAGGAGCATGACTCAGCACGAGAGAGGAAGAAAATCAACTGAGTGATGAGAGGTGGTCGGTGTTTTCTGTGCCATCCAAGGTGCTTCCCGCCTGTTTTGTCGTGGCGATGCTAAACGGGGAGGGAGGCTGATCAGTGGGGAGAAACTCCTTTGTTTTCGGGAGTCAAGAACAGAGACTCTCAATTTCGGTGATGGACAATGGTGGTTCCATGTGAGGTGGAGTTGGTTGAATAAAGAAAGGTTTCATGTTTGGTGGTTCTGTGAAGGTGCTGAGATGGCGACATGGAGGGTCTATTGCTGCGTGAGCAGTGCTAGGAGAATGGTCATGGGGCTGCTCTGTTTTCGGGTGTCAAAAACGGGGGTGTTACGGTGCAAGTTGTTGGGTAAAGGGCTGTCGTGGCTTGGTTTTTTTCAGTGTACGGCTTGGGGTGGTGTTACTACCTGGAGGCGCATGGCGGCTTGCGCGGTGCTAACCTGGTGGCGGTGGAAGGACAACAGTGTGGAGGAGCTTGGCTTTGGGCTGGTTATTTGATAAGGGGGTTTGCGCATCGGCAGTGCATGCGTATCGGGAGATTTAAAACCAATAATATGTTGGTCTCTTAATTGAAGGTTTTCTTGCCGAAACCTAAGGAGGAAAAAAAATGCGGCAACCATAGCTTGATAGGAAATATTTCGTTTGCATGCATGACGAAGACCGACTTTGCACGTAAATATATTTATATATTTATATATTATATCTATGAGAAAGGAAACCTTAGAGTTGAACGAGGGAGAGCCATACTCATGTGGGAACTTCAACTCAAAAGGAGAGAAAAATCCGGTTAAGAGATATATTGTGGAACGTTGAAAATTCTAGTGGAGAGTAGGTCACGGAAATGAACAGGAACTCTAACCATAAAATGGAAACTAAAAGTGAAAATAAAGGAAGAGTGGGAGAAACTGCAAATATGAAAACAAATCTATTATGCGCACAGTCACCGTGAAAATTGTGGGGATGGGAACGTGCGTGGGAGTGGGAATGGAGTCAAGAGAACTTCTAGCAAGTTTGAAATAAAAAATTCCCACTAATACGTGCTGCATTATTCCTATATATATATATATCTAAATATATATAAATAAATAAGTATATATTAATCTGTAAAACATGGGTTTTAGAATTTTAAAGAGAGAAGGACTATAGAGAATGGTAACTAGTAATTTTAATCATATGAAATAGATAACAAATATTTAAAAAAAAAAAAGATAAGTGTAATTCTCTTAACAAAAAAAAAAGATTAGTAAATAAATAAAACAATAGTTTAGGAATGTAATATAATGATGAAAATTAAAATAAAATAAAAACTATTCGGAAAGCTCCAATAGACTTTTTGAACATATTAAACCAATAATATTATAAAGCAGATTTGCGTCAGAACGGGATATTACATATTTTGAAACACATGAATTATTTTATAGAAGAGAAATGGAAAGGCTATGGTTATAAACTTATAATATATTGGGTCCATTGGTAACATAAGCCATCCACATGCTTGGCGGGAGTAATACACATGGTTCATCCACACGGTTGCGCGGCCTAGCAAGCCTACGGTGCAAAGCATAGCACCAAGGAAATTGATCTAGAAGTTATTCCCGAAGGATGATACCAACTGGTTGGTGGAGAAGCATGGTAACTGCGGTTGAACCAATCTTTGTGTTGTATGGTAGCAATTGTAATACATATTAGTAATCCAAGGGATATATGGGCTTGTGTACTGTTTGCAGACACGCTGATGTGGCATCATCAGCTGAAAATATTATTATAAAAAATCAAATGAGAGGGAAATCAAAAACATTTTAGAGTGAAAGAGAGAGAGAGAGATTCGGGAGAAACACTTGAAACCATTCACTCAAAAAACCTGAAGAGCTTGCCGGAATCAAAGGAAGCTACGATCCAAGGGTTTGTCATTGGAGAAGGAAGAGGGCATTGCACAGTTTAGGTGTCTATTTTCGAAACACTTTAGACTAGAGAGAGAGAGAGAGAGAGATTTCAGTCGAAACCTGTAATTGGCGAGAGGGATTCACTCGAGAAACCTGAATAGTTTGCTGGAATCGAAGGAAGCCACAGTTTAAGGGTCTGCCATCATGAGAGGAAGAAAGCATTATGTATTCCAGGTATTTTTGTTTTAGCCAAGTTTATAGCATTCATCTGCAATGTCTAACTAAAACAAAACCATTTTGTGTAGTTTTAGGAGAGGTTAAACTAACATTGTCTTGATGGTGTGTAGGGGAAATACTCTGGAAAGCCACAAACTTACGCATTTTGTTGCAACAGGGTGGAGTAGTGTGAGTGACCACTTTCATGTTTCAACTAAGGTAGACACACTCCTCTTTGAAAATCTCAATAGCGTTTTGTCGGTCATGTGGGTTGATCCTTGCTTACACTTTAGTGTTACAATGTTGAAGTTTGAAAAGGGTAATTACTAGGAAAAGGGATGAGCAGTATCAGTAAGAAGAGGTATAAACTAGAAGTCTAATATTTTTTCAATACAAAAGCAAAGCTTCTTGAGTAACTTGATTTGGGTCCAATATAAGAAGCAATGTCACTTGATCATTACCAAACTCGATCAGTAAGTTAAACCTAAGCCAATAATGCTTTGATTAAATGGTGTCCTAACTTTGTAATAGGACTTCTTGTTGGGTGATATGTAAACGGCTGTGATTTTGACAAACAAAAAATGTCAACTTCAGAAGATATAATTTAATTGTTGATCTTAGGATAATGTGTTGAGTATGGCTTGTGAATACACGCCTCAGCCCTGTTTCGCTTGACCCTCGCTCGAGCGCGAGCGAGACTTCTAGACTTACTTCAATCCGAGAGTTCGATCCACCTGAGAGTTCGATCAACCCTTGCTCGACCTCCAGCTCGAGCGAGGATCAAGCTGTGACTTTGCTCGACTGTCGCTCGACATCCCGCTCGAACGAAGTGCCACGAGTTGCTAGGTGTCCATTTGCTATTGAGCGAATTTGACCTAGAAGACCTCGCTCGAGCGAGAGTAAGTTTCGCTCGAGCGAGATCGCATATTATAAATATCGCGAAGTCATTTCGCGCGAACGGACGAACGCAGAAGCAGCAGCCCTTGTTTTCCGCCTGAAGAACAGAGCTCCCCTATTGATCATTTCTTCTCCATTTCTCCACTATATTGAGTGAAATTTGTGAGGGTTGAGTGTATACATGTGAGGTGAGTGTTTCCTTTTGTAAGAATCTTCTGATTCTCTCTCTGTAACCTCCATTTGATTTAGTGAAGTTTTGAAACCAACCCCACAGTGGATGTAAGCTCATTTTGAGCTGAACCACTTAAATCGATGTGTTCTTTGGTTGTTTACTGTTTTATTTTTTATTGTTGCATCCGCTGCAGTTTATTTCATATTCTTGTTGTTTGTTTCATTGGCTTTTTCCCAACAAACTGGTATAAGAGTTTTCAGGCTCTGTAAATATTTGAAGGGATGGCCACAACAAGATTTGAAGTTGAGAAATTTGACGGTCAGAACAGTTTCAGCTTATGGCGTCTGAAAATGAAAGCATTGTTGCACCAGCAGGGGTTATTCAAAGTTCTAGAGGAAATGATGGTAGATTCTCCTGTACCGTCTAAGGACGATAAAGAAAAGGTACATAGTACTATTTTACTGTCATTGTCTGATGGAGTGTTGAGAGAGGTAGCGGAGGAGGAGACCGCTGAGGGTCTCTAGAACAAGCTTGAGAGCTTGTATATTAAGAAATCTCTCACTAACCGGTTGTATTTAAAACAACGGTTATATACGCTCAAAATGACTGAGGTTTCGTCAGTTACTGAACACCTAGATGAGTTTAACAAGATTGTTATGGATCTTAGAAATGTTGACATCAAGCTTGATGATGAAGATCAAGTTTTAATTGTGTTGTGTTCATTACCTGCCTCATTTGAGAATTTTGTAAATTCTATGCTTTATGGAAGAGATACTATCTCCTTAGCAGATGTAAAGTCAGCTTTGAACTCGAAGGAGTTGAAGAATAAGTATGATAAGGGTGGTGAAGTACAAGCCAGTGGTTTGTTTGTCAAAGATACCTCCGACAGAGGAAGATCCAGTGAGAAGGGTCAGAGAAGGGCAGAGGAAAGTTCCGGGGGAAATCAAAGTCCAAGTCCAACAAGAAAAATGTAAAATGCTATTACTGTCAAAAGTTTGGACACTACAAGAGTGAGTGTACGAAGCTCAAGAAGAAGGAGGAATCCATGAGTTCCTCTAATGCCGTCAATGCGATTGATGAATCTGATGGCTCTGATGTGGTTCTTGCAATCAGTGATTCGAATAGTCGGTTCAGTGACAAATGGGTTATGGACTCAGCTTGCACTTTCCATATGTGTCCCAGAAGGGACTGGTTCATGTCTTATGAACCAATCAACAGTGGTTCTGTTTTGTTAGGGAACGACACAGCTTGCAAGATTGTGGGAATGAAATCTGTGAAGATCAAAATGTTTGATGGAATAGTTAGGACATTGACTAATGTCCGGCACATTCCAGACTTGAAAAAGAATCTTATCTCCATGGGGGCCCTTGATTCTTTGGGTTTGAAGTACATGGGATAAGGTGGAGTTCTGAAGGTCAGTAAAGGCTCCATGATTATTATGAAGGGAGATCTGAAAGATGGTCTCTATTTCCTCCAGGGCAGTACTATCAGCGGTGAAGCTGCAGTTTCAGTATCTGATCAGTCAGAGTCAGATGTTACTCGTCTATGGCACATGAGATTGGGCCATATGAGTGAGAAGGGGATGTCTATCCTCAGTAAGCAAGGGTTGTTAGGGAATCAGAATTTAGGCAAACTAGACCTATACGAGCACTGTGTATTTGGCAAGCAGAGCAAAGTTCAGTTTGCAACAGGGGTCCACAGAACAAAAGGTATAGTGGACTACATTCATTCCGACCTTTGGGGTCCGTCTTCAGTTTCATCGAAAGGTGGAGCTAATTACTTGCTTACATTTATTGATGATTACTCACGAAAAGTGTGGGTTTATTTTTTGAAACAGAAAAGTGATGTCTTCAAGAACTTCAAGCAATGGAAAGTTCTGATAGAGAATCAGACAGGTAAGAAGGTTAAACGGCTTCGGACTGACAACGAGATGAAATTTTTCGGCAGTGACTTTGATGAGTTCTGCAAGAATGAAGGAATTGTCAGACACCATACAGTGAGGTACACTCTACAGCAAAATGGAGTGGCTGAACGGATGAACCGAACCCTCTTAGAACGAGCACGTAGTATGCTCTCCAATGCCGGGCTGTCTAAGGACTTTTGGGCGGAAGCAGTCAATGCAGCCTGTTTTTTGGTGAACCGGTCTCCAGCCACAGCTATTGGGTTGAAGACACCTAATCAGGTATGGTCTGATAAACCTACTGATTATTTGAATTTGAAGATATTTGGTTGTCCTGCTTACTTTCATGTGGATGATGGTAAGCTAGAACCTAGGGCAAAGAAGTGTATATTCATGAGATATGCTTCTGGGGTGAAGGGATATAGATTGTGGTGTATTGATCCCAAGTCACCCAAGTTTGTGATTAGCAGAGATGTAGTATTTGATGAAAAATCTATGCTTAATCTGAGAAATCAGATTCTCGAGTCTACAAGGAAGAAGGTGGAGTTGTAGGCTTCACATGAGACACCACCTGAGACTTAGGATCATGCTATAGCTGATGAGCATGATTCTGAATCAGAGACTAAGACACCAGTTAAGGAGCAATACAGTATAGCTACTGGTAGACAGAGGAGGCAGATTAGACCACCTCAAAGATATGCTCATGCAGACATGGTCAGTTATGCACTCGCTACAGCAGAAGAAATTGTTGGGCAGGAGCCTTCCAGTTACTCAGAGGCTGTAAAGAGTATTGAGTCTGCACAGTGGTGTTCAATGATGACTGAAGAGACTGAGTCTCTTCACAAGAACCAAACCTGGGATTTGGTTAAGTTAGCAGCGAAGATCAGAGTTGTGGGCTACAAGTGGGTTTTCAAGAGAAAAGAGGGAATCCAGTCTGATGCAAGATACAAAGCTCGTCTAGTTGCTAAAGGCTATAGTCAGAGAGAGGGGGTTGACTTCAATGAAGTGTTCTCTCCAGTGGTAAAACACAGCTCAATCAGAGTTTTACTAGCCATCACGGTTTTGTATGATCTGGAGCTTCAGCAGCTTGATGTGAAGACAGCGTTCTTACATGGTGAGCTTGAAAAGACTATCTATATGCGTCAGCCAGAAGGGTTTATAGTTGAAGGTAAAGAAGACCGTGTATGCAGACTGAAGAGGTCTTTGTATGGGTTGAAGCAGTCGCCTAGGCAATGGTATAAATGTTTTGATTTGTTTATGAATGATCATGGTTATCTAAGAAGTAATTATGATTGTTGTATGTATCATAAACAGTTACGTGATAAGTCTTTCATTCACTTATTACTTTATGTTGATGACATGCTTATAGCTGTTAAAAGTATGGTTGATGTTGATTTGATGAAAACTCAACTTAAAAATAAGTTTGAGATTAAAGATTTAGGTGATGCTAGGAAAATATTGTGGATGGAAATCCATAGGAATAGGAAAGTTGGGAAGTTATACTTGTCCCAGAGAAAGTATATAGAGAAGGTTCTAAACAGGTTTGGAATGTCTAACTCCAAACCTGTTAGCACGCCACTAGCATTGCATTTTAAACTTTCAGCTTCCCTATCTCCCCAGACAGATGAGGAGGAACAGTCCATGGCAAATGTTCCTTACTCTAATGCTGTAGGTAGCATTATGTATGCCGTGGTGTGTACCCGTCCAGATATTTCACAGGCAGTGAGTATGGTTAGCAGATATATGGGTAAACCTAGTAAAACTCACTGGCAGGCAGTGAAATGGATTTTGAGGTACTTGAAGGGAACCTCGCATGTGGGCTTGATATTTGATAGAGATGTAGATCACAGTTCTTTTGTTGTTGGTTTTGTTGATTCTGACTATGCTAGGAATTTAGACAAGAGAAGATCATTGACAGACTATATTTTTACATTGTGTGGTTCTGCTATTAGTTGGAAAGCAACACTTCAATCAACTGTTGCTTTATCAACTATGGAGGCAGAATACATGGTAGTAGTTGAGGCTGTTAAGGAGGCCATTTGGGTGAAGGGGCTGATCAGTGACTTGGGTCTTCAGCAGATAAAGATGACAGTGTTTTGTGATAGCCAAAGTGCTATACATTTGACTAAAAATCAAATGTATCATGAGAGGACGAAGCACATTGATGTCAGGTATTATTTTATCAGAGAAGTAGTTGCAGATGGTACAGTTAGTATTCAGAAAATTGCTACTTCAGAGAATCTAGCAGATATAATGACCAAGTTAGTTGCAGTATACAAGTTCAAATTTTGTTTGGACTTGATAGGGGTTCGGGGTTTCCAGGTTCCTTAGGAAACTCAGATGGGGTTGGTTTTCAGTTGCTGTATTTTTTTCATTCTTGGGTTGATCTGGATTTTATGAGGCCTTTTAGGTATTCAAGCCAAGGTGGAGATTTGTTGAGTATGGCTTGTGAAACATGCCTCAGCCCTGTTTCGCTCGACCCTCGCTCGAGCGTGGCTCGAGCGAGACTTCCAGACTTACTTCAACCCAAGAGTTCGATCGACCCTCGCTCGACCTCTAGCTCGAGCGAGGATCAAGCAGTGACTTTGCTTGACTGTTGCTCGACATCCCGCTCGAGCGAAGTGCCACGAGTTGCCAGGTGTCCGTTTGCTGTTGAGCGAATTTGACCTAGAAGTCCTTGCTCGAGCGAGAGTAAGTTTCACTCAAGCGAGATCGCATATTATAAATATCGCGAAGTCATTTCGCGTGAATGGACGAACGCAAAAGCAGCAGCCCCTGTTTTCCGCCTAAAGAACAGAGCTCCCCTATTGATCATTTCTTCTCCATTTCTCCACTATATTGAGTGAAATTTGTGAGGATTGAGTGTATATACGTGAGGTGATGTTTCCTTTTGTAAGAATCTTCTGATTCTCTCTCTATAACCTTCATTTGATCTAGTGAAGTTTTGAAACCAACTCCACAGTGGATGTAAGCTCATTTTGAGCTGAACCACTTAAATCGTTGTGTTTTTTGGTTGTTTACTGTTTTATTTCTTATTGTTGCATCCGCTGCAGTTTATTTCATATTCTTGTTGTTTGTTTCATTGGCTTTTTCCCAACATAATGCATCACACCAACATGAAAAACCCAATATCTCTTCATAAAGCACAAAGTTATTAGAAAATGTAATTTTTGTGGTGACCTTGAAATGAGAAGGGAGTGAGCTTGATATGAGATGGAATGGATAATCATCTAGAACATAGTTATGGTGCTCCACCTCAATAATCCATAATCCCCCCAAATTTCTATTCTGTACGGTCATTCATGATTTGAGAAGCTGAGTTCTTTCCCAATTTTGTGATTTGTATTATATGATCTCATTGCTACTCCTAAAAAAAAATTATATGATTTTAACAATGTGACATTACATTATTTCAAAAACGCTCTTAGCATGGAAAAGGGGAAGAACACATATCTATGCTAATACAATCGTGGAATGCTATTTTTTTTTTTTAAAAATTATAAGAGTGTGTTGAGTTGATATTTTTGAAAGAGTTGTGATGAGTGTGCGAAAGTTCACTCTATATATTTTAATATTGGATTAAATTGCTAAAATATGAATAGGAATTAGAGTAATTAAATAATTTATTTTATAGAATTTAATTTCAATTTACATTGATATATGTCTAAGAATATTTTTCTAATATTGAAATCTCAAATATTGCACTTTTGGTAGGTGAACGGAGATACGAAAAAGAATGAAAATTGATAGGGGTTGTTTCATTGATTTTTTTTTTTTTTTATGAAGAATTTATGTTGTCCATCATGTATATGGGTAACTAAATTTTCAAGTAGGGTTAGGGATGAACTTGCACACTAGATTGTATTTTTAATTTTTTTTTTTAATTCTTGTATTTGATTTTTAATGTATTAAAACTCTTTGTGTATCATTCTCAATATATTGTTGATGTTTTTTTCTCCAAATAATCATAGAGTTTACTCCGTTTATAGATTCAGTCATACTTTTTCTATTAAATGGATTAGTTCTTTGATTATGTTTGGATCAATTGATTGTCTATATTGATTTAATTATCTACTACAATATCACTCTCTAAGTATACTGTCGTTGTTGGGTTTTCTTAATGTGAATAACAATTTGTATAATTTAAAAATGATGAAGATTTTTCAAAGGTTTACATTTGATTTAATTTTCATTTGTAATTCTATATCTTCCAATTGAAAATTTTGAAATTGAATTCTTAATTGAGTTATCAATGAATTAAGAATAATTAAAATACATTTTTCGTTAATCACTTTATTTCATTTTAATTTATATTTAAAATCAATTTTTATTTTCTCATTAATCTTTTAATAGTTTTCTATAGTTTATTTGTTCTTTCTACTATTCTTTTAATTTATTTTCTCGGCACCCTAAAATTATATTACAATTATTGCGTTATTTTTTGGACGTAATGAAGTTGTACATAGATAACTTCTGTAATCACATGATATGACATATCATCAACTTCTCCAGGCTTCGAAAATTACATGCACATGGATGGTTACAATGGGGAACTTTCCGTGTAATCACCCGATTGTAGAGTATCTGATATTTCATCTAGGTTATTGAGTCACATGCAACTTATGGTATCCTCTCTCATCCAATAATTGACCGATAAGGTTATCAAGTGCATGTAACTTTGGTGCATCATGCAAGCTAACCAAGTCACATTAACAAGTGCAAACTTATCTACAAAAAACGTAGCGACACAATCAATCTGTTCTCTTTCATCCCATCAAAATAGAACACTAATTACTTACTTGTTCATTGGTTTTTCTTTTTTCCTTGAAAAATGTAAAAGTTGCATTCATGCTTTCATTTGTTTTTGTTGGTCCTGAAATTGAGGACTAGGATAATTATCTTGTTCTCTAAGTAGAATTACACACTACAACATATTTAAATTTTAATAACAGACGAAATCATCATAAAAAATGACCAAAATGTCACAAACAGGTTTTTGAAACTGTCACCACGATCTTCTTGTAAAGTGCATCATGGATAAGAATTAGTGACGGTTGTATCATTATATCATCAATTTAATAACTAACAATGTCTTATAACATTCCAAAATTAGATATTAAAAGTTACAAACAATAATTAAACTGATCTAATGCTAATTCTTCTTCTTACCCCATTCACTGCTTCATCTGGATCACCATCTTTCTCTACACTTGTTCTTGGACTACATTGCACATTCTTCCCTTCTGGTCTTTCTGTTGCTCTTGCATACATGTATCTAGATCAGACTGTCGCTCCTAAAGAGACTCAAAGTTCTACTGTCTTGACCCCATATACTCATTTTCTCACCATGTTATTTCTAAATCTTTAGTAAGATTATCAACTTGTGAGGTCAAAGAGCTCGTGGAGGATGAACCGGTGAATTGCTTGAGAGAACATCCAAAATCTCTTACCATGCCAGACATTTGAATTTTGTTTACAATTTAGGAATTTTTCTAACATTTTGATAAACTTTCGAACGTCAATTCGTGACATGCGAATGTCACAATACAATGTTCGAATATTTCAAGGAAATTTAAGTGTATTCAAACGGTAGAGTTTTAACGTTTGAACGTTTTTAAAAATTTCAGACAGATTCAAATATAGGCATGGGATGAAGTCAGAAACATGTTTTTGGTTTCTCTCGTTCATGAGAGAGAGATAGAGAGAGAGAAAGAGAGAGAGGGAGAGGGAGTGAGAGAGAGAGTGTGAGGTAGAGAGAGAGTGAGAGCTTAAAGGGGTTTTTTGTAGGAATTTTTTATTGCAAATGTAAACTTCACAAGTGATTTTTGCAGGAATCTTTTATTTCTATTGGATTTTGTGTGAATTTAATCGCTCATTGTGTATTTTTATAGAGATCGGTAGTGTGAAAGTTGAAGTTCAAATTGAGTTTTTGAGCACTTGTGAACAAAGTAATTTATTGTTTTTGCTGGGTATATTTCATATTCACTTATTGTATATTATTGGAAGATTATTTGAATGTGTTTTATGGTTTTTTTTAATGTGGGTATATTTTTTGTGTAAATTTTTCCAAGTATAAATATAATGAAAATTAGTGCCTTTTCCAATTGCATGCATGTATATTTGTTGGGAATATTATATTTGTGCCAATATTTTACTTTGTTTAATTTTAGAAGTATGTATTCTTGGATGTGTTAAGTATTATTTTGTATTTTTTCTATATTGGAATTTAAGCATATTGGGTTTTTTTTTTGTATTATTTTAGTAATATTGAATGATTATTTGAATTTAAAATATGATTTTTTTTTAATGTGGGTATATTTTTTGTGTGAACTTTTTCAAGCATATATATAGTGAAATTTTGTGCCTCTTTTTCAATTGCAAACAAGTATATTTTAGAATTGATAATTTGTTGGGTATGTTATATTTGTGCCAATATTTTAGTTTTTTTTTTTTTTTAATTTTAGAAGCATGTATTCTTGTATTAAGTATTTTAAAATTAATAATTTGTTGGATGTGTGCTAGCTGTAATTTAAAACAGATTTTTCTTTGGGTTTATGTTTTGAAGGAGCAACTTGGGATGAAAAGGATCGGCAAAAATCAGTCGTGGATCATCAACCAGCAGGAGCGGAACTACTAACAGGCCTGAGGGGCCATGCCCTCCAAAAAATTTTAAAATTTGATGAAAACTAAATTTTGAAAGGTGTTTTCTAAAGTATACCATATTGAAAATTAGTATTTGGCGGCCACCTCCTAAATTATAATTTTTGTAAGTAGGTTTTCCCCTCTAAAATAACCTCCTTTTTTTCATCTTATCCCAGCATTAATGTTAATTGATGGGATTAGAAGCTAATCATTAATAGATTAATCTACTACTTTTTCAACTTTTCATTAAAAAATTAAAAGGTGATGCTACACTTATGGAGAATTCTCATCGCCTCAACCAAAGGTATTTTTTTTTTCAATCATTTTTTAAACACGTTAAACATTTTAAAGGAATACAAAAAAAATCACAAATTCATTAAAAAATATTTTCTTAAACATTAATTAAAAAAGTAAAAAAGTAACACAACTTGTCGATTTTGTTGATAAGTTTTATAGGTGAGATTAGTGTTTTCCAAAATCGAAATATAACTCAAACTACTTCATACATCTAAGCACATCGCAATAAGATCCACAAAACTTACCCATACATCTTAACTCGTTACTATTTGAGATTGGATTCATCAAAGCCATATTTAAAATTTGATTAAAAAATACATATTTTTTATAAATCTAAAACTTTTCAAATCATAATTCTATATTGGAAAAGCCAAAAGGAATCGTCAAAATAATAAAGTAATATTAGTTTTTTTAATAATAATATTTTTATTATTTTAATATATTACAATTACACCAACTCTATGTTAATTAATAATAATATTTCTTCCTTCATATGCTTCACACAATACACGACAGTAGCTAATTTCACAATACATCCATAATTTCTTTTTTCAAAGGATCACCAGGAGAAAAAACTTTCGAAAGCATATCATGGCAGAAACAGCCATTCACCAAACAATTTTATTTTTATTTTTATTTTTTTATAATAGTACCTCCCGTGAATTAGGATAATATAGAAAAAGAAGTGAGACATTAAAAGTGATCAGGCACGCCGATGGTTAGAACGAGGGTGTGCCAATAAAGTCCAAATATATTAGTTCCTCCAATCAAGAAACGTAAATGAAAAAATACGGTCTATGGTCGCAAAAGCAGTTGGCCGGTCCCAGTAGCTCTTTAAATTCGGGTAAAAAAATTGGGAAGAGATAGTGTTCCGGCCCGTATATGATCGGGTCGGGATTGAATATTTCGACCTGCTCGGTTAGGTGAACACCTCTATTTGTCTGCTTGGTGATATAGTTAGTTTGCAATAATTGCAGACTGGCCGAGAAGGCTCGTAAAAACTCAGCTGCTTATACAGCAAAAAAAGGATTATAGGCACGTTTCTCTGCGTTGTGTTGTGGGTGCTCTCGGAATGAGCATAACGCATAGCACTGGGGTTACAACAAGAGAGGCTGAACTAAAACACCCCATAGGGCCATACCTGATATTGCCTTGGACACACACAAGATCATAGGCTACCCCTACCTCGTTGCAACAGTTTTGTCTTTATCAATCAATGTTTCCTATTCTTGCAGCTGTTTATAATAAAAGTGTTGGGACTTTTCTTTAAATCAGTGGATATGGTACTGATGAATGACAGGCTAGATCAACATTGAATGATTTTCCAGCACCAATGTCCTTGTGTGCAATAACATCCTTGATGGATATGGTTATGACTGCAGCTGTCCAAATAATTCAAGATCACATAATTGATATTAGTTGGCCACTTGTCAATATCAGAGACTTGATTGCCTTTTCTCTACTGGTAAAACTCACCCTTCCTAGCTCCATGCTTCTAAGTTATATTCATTGCTCACCAATTTATATTATATACACTTTGTAAACATTTGAATGTGCAGGGAGGTTTACCAGTCATTCTTTTTTGTGGCCATCTTAGGAGACACCATTAATACTGGAAGGTAATTTAGTCAGTATCCTCCCGTTCAATATGATATAATGCATTAGAAAAAAACTGCTCATCTGTGGTTAGGTATTTCCTGCAAAAATTTAAAAACTTCCAAGTCGGTGTGAAGGATACACCCTCAATATCATTGACATAACAGGTTTTGATTTACAAGAAAACTAATGTTAAACTTCTCTTATAAACCAAATCTTGACAGTGCGTCCTCCATTTTTGGCTTGTAATAAGTAGAAGCTAGCACATATACATTTGAATATCTTACAATTAAACTCTCATAATGCAGCCTTATTGGCATGTTCCTTATGTTCATCGGCCTTTACTTTGTGCTTTGGGCTAAAGGGAAGGAAGGTTACTATGCAGCAGATGACATAGAAAGTGAGTTCAATGCAAAGAAGCCTCTCCTCTTTTAAATTAGTATGTCATCAGCAAATATGTAAGCTGGAAAGGCAAAAGTATATTTTAAGATTTGTAATTAATGCAAACAATAGTATCTTTCGTGAAAGATACCAGATCATTGCATAAGGCTCAACAATGTTCAAAGATGCACAAGTTCCACCATTTTTTAAATGTTTTTGCATAATCATGATGAGTTTTGCATTGTTCTGGTTATCTTTGACATGGGTGGATTACTACTTACCCTTAATAGAGATGGTAGAAGGTTTCTTGGAAGGAGGAATATTGGAGTTAAGCAATAGATCAAAATTCTGATAACTACTAGAAATCCTTCTCCTTTCCAAAAATAAAAAATAAAAAAACTCATCTCAAGTTTTGCGAACTCCATCATCATTTTCTTGTGCACCAAGTTTTGAGTCACCAGTCAACATTTATCAAAACAAAAGGGGCAAAACAGAAATCATGTATCAACTAAGAAAGGAATCACGCCCATGTAAATATAATCTGTTTTGTTTATATTATTTCTTATGAAGTTCCTTTTGGTGTTCCTAATCCCCCATGTTGGTATTCAGCCATTTCTGATTAATTTGAAATTGTTATTTCTTCAGTCCTAATGGTTGTGGCTCAGAAGGTTTCTGCTGGAGTATTAGGAATGTAACAACGAAACATGTGTTCCACAATAATAATAAAAAAATAGCGTTATAGCCTTTTTATAACTCTAATGGATCCTACAAGTAATGGGTGATCTCCATTGCTCACATTCACTACCCCCATACGCTTTTGTTTTGGTTCAATATTCCAGTCTTTCAGGCTTAAAAATAGCAAAATTGTTCTGAAAATGTATTCTTTTGTCAACGACGTATCATACCTAAATCCTATAGCAATGATAGATACACAATCATGTTTCATTTTCATAATATTTTAGAGAACCATGTTTTAGCATAATGATATTTTTATAAAAGATTGTGTTATCAGTTATATTTTTTTAAAATATATTTAGTTTAAAATATAATTTTATAAAAGATTGTGAAAAAAGTTGCTAGCTTCCAGGAAGTTTCTTAAGAGCAGAATTTGCTAGCTGGATGGTAGACTTTGTCAACTGACCAAGACGAGGATGGTTTTTGCCGGAAAATAAATGCATCTTTGGTTTTGAATTTAATCCCCCCACCTATAATTCATTAATGCCGTTAATGCTCTTCATATATAATGGAACCCAACTCTCCAATCTTGGGTTCAAGGGAAAGGTCTTCCTTCAAGCAGCTTAATTGTTAGGTACTACTCCACTACCTTTACTATTCCTCTTCTTCTTTTCCAGCCTCCTCTAATTTCATCTATCTATCTATCTGTCTGTCTATCTATCCCCAAATTTACAAGCCTTTCTTTTCAAGTAACTGAAAAACTCTGCAGAGTTTTGTTGTAGCTCTAAAGTAAGTAAACTTTAGAGGCAGACCAAAATGTTGTTGTGCTTCGCTTCCATCTCTTGACTGCAGCGCATTTATATATAGTAATTCCATCATTTTACAGTTAAGCTGTCAATGTGCTGCATATTTCCAAGTAGAAGAGCTATATATATATAAGCTTTCTTCCAGTTTGAAATAAAATGCCGTTTTTCAACTGCATGGGGGGCAAACATTTCTGGTTTCTGTTTTCAGTTAATTTGAAGAAGAAATCAAATCACATATTTTAAGTTAAAAAGAAAGAGTAACATAGGACTAATTTGGCTTGTACATACTCCTCCATTTCATCTTCAAATATATATGAAGTAGTACTGCATGATCTATTTCAATTTAGTTCTTGAAGAAAACAATTGATCTGTATTCTTCATAATTTGTTTTCCAATCAGTATACCATGAGATATTTTTTTTCATCAAGTTATTGTATTAAATAACTTCTCAATAAATATGTTTGTAACTCAGGGTCTTTGCCATATGTCTTCTTTTTACTAAAATAGAGCCTATCCAGATATGAACAGTAATTTTAGTAAGAATGCTTTTATTTTCTAAATTTCCAGGAGACTACTCTTTTGTGTGGAAAACAGAGAGGCCATGGCCACCATCCCTCGCATGGATCCGATTCTCTATAAGGCTGCAGCAGAAGGCAACATCATGGCTTTCCAGGACGATAACTTCGATCAGCCACTAGAAGCCTTATTAACACCAAACAAAAACACCGTCCTCCATATTTTCATCACAACACTCACAAATGATCAGATGGAATCAACAGATCAAAACAACTTTGTGGGAGAGATACTCGGCTTGTGTCCCTCACTTTTATGTCAAGTCAATGTCAAAGATGAAACTCCATTACATCTCGCAGCAAGGTTTGGGCATGCTAATATCGTTGAAGTTCTGATCAAACGTGCCAAATATCCACATCATCAAGATCTTGAAAGCGGGGATAAAGCAGTCAGGGAGATGCTTAGAATGGTGAACAAAGAGAAAGACACAGCGTTACATGAGGCTGTACGTTATAATCACCGTAAAGTGACTGAGCTTTTAATAAAGGAAGACCTGTTAGAAATCAACACACGTAAATGAAGACTGGAGGCTTCTGGAAGGTGAAGGTAGGCACCGAATGGATGCAGCTGGAAGGTAGGCGCCGCCGGAAAATTCAAGAAAGTCGGCCGCCGGAGTTCCACCGTTTTTTACACGTTCACACTATTTCTTTCTCCTATAAATACATGTAAGATTGTAATGAGGAGGAGAGTCGGAGGTGAGGTCCGTTGGAGAGATTAGAAGAGAGAAACCATTGTAAATAATTGGTTTATTGTTTAATACAAATTTCTCTTCTTTGTGTGTGTGGATGTAGGCTAAAATTGGCCGAACCACGTTATATTCTGGTCTCCATATTATTTGTGAGCTTCCGCCGATCCCAACAAGTGGTATCAGAGCCGGTAGGAGGCCGGATTTGTGAATTTTCGTGAGAGGCCCATTTTTAAACTTGATCGAAATCAAGTTTGGAGGATACCATCAGATTCCTCAGGTCAAGACGAAAATTTTGGTGAAAATTTCGTCTCAAACGGACACCGGACGAAGCTACACGCTCCACACGCGTCTTCTCGGCGACGGCCACGCGCCGGCAACGGGACCCACGCGCCCCACGCGCGCGCAGTGAAGAAGACAACCTCCGACCCGTTAAATCCGGGTGATCCGACCCGACCCGGTTTGACCCGGTTTCCGACCCGCTACAGTAACCAAACGGAAAAAGAATATTCCGTCGGTATATTCCGTCGCCGGAAGAATATTCCGTCACCGGAAAGAATATTCCGTCGTCGGAAAGAATATTCTGGTGCAAGAAAATTCCGGTGACTGAGAGAATATTCCGGTGGCCGGAGGGAATATTCCGGTGGTTGGAGAGAATATTCCGGTGAATAGTGGGGAATATTCCATTTTTCTTATTTTTCAGGTTTTCGGCGCAATTTTGATCGGTTTGGAACGAGACAAGAGTCGTTTTCAAGGTTTTCCACCGTTCCGGATGCAACGGTGAGCTCCATTTGTTGAGATTCAACTCCAAACGTTGAGAAACGGTCACTCAAATCAAAGATTAAAGCCGAACTAATGGAGGACTCGGGAGTAAGTGCGATGATCAAGCTAACATCTACAAATTACGCACTATGGAGACCTCGAATGGAAGATCTCCTGAATTGTAAAGATCTCTTCGATCCAATTGAAGAGAAAAGCGTAAAGCCAGATGATGTAGCGGAAAAAGACTGGCATAAGTTGAATAAGAAAACTATTGGTCAGATCCGGCAATGGATTGACCATAGTGTTTTTCATCATGTTGCACAGGAAACGGATGCCTATCAGCTATGGAAAAAGCTGGAAAGCATGTACCAGGCAAAAACTGCTCGGAACAAGGCATTACTAATGAGACGCCTTGTCAACTTGAAACTCAAAAGTGGCATCTCAGTGGCCGCACACACCAACGAGTTTCAGAATCTTGTAAATCAACTTGCATCCGTTGATTTTAAGCTCGGAGATGAAGAGCAGTCTCTACTACTTCTCAGTTCCCTACCAGATAGCTGGGAAACGCTAGTGGTCTCACTTAGTAATTCAGCTCCAGATGGAAAGCTCGCCATGTCAATGGTGATAGACGCCTTGTTTAATGAAGAGGCTAGACGAAAGGAGATTGGAGGAGATGAGACAGATGCCTTTGTAACAGAAGGAAAGCATCAGAGAAATAGTAGAGGTAGAAGTCGAGAAAGGAGCAGAAGTCAAAGCAAAGGGAGATCCCAAAGTCGCGGTAAACAGCGAAAGAAGGGAAAATGCTTTTATTGTGGTATTGAAGGCCACTTTAAAAGAGAATGCCGAAAGCTGCAGAAGGAGCAATGGTCGTTGCACGGGGACATGTCTGTGGCACTTTGTATAAATCAAGTGCTAAGATATGTGCAAGCAGTCTCAATGTAGCTGAAGATGATACATCACCAAACTTGTGGCATCGGAGACTTGGCCACATGGGAGAAAAAGGGGTGTTTATGCTTGCAAAGAAAGCATTGATTACAGTAAATAAAGGTATTGCTCTCAATCCTTGTGAATACTGTTTATTTGGTAAACAGTATAGAGTTTCATTCCAGACATCTGCTGGAAAAAGATCAGAGTTATTGAGCTTGGTACACTCTGATGTTTGCGGTCCTTTTGAAGTTGAATCACTTGGAGGTAACAAATATTTTATTACTTTTATTGATGATGCTTCACGAAAAGTGTGGGTGTATTTCCTAAAAAGGAAAGATCAAGTTTTTGAGCAATTCAAAAACTTTCATGCCATGGTAGAAAGAGAAACTGGCAAGAAGCTGAAATGCCTCCGGACAGACAATGGAGGTGAATATACTTCTCGAGAGTTCAGAAAATACTGCTCCAGACATGGCATCAGACACGAGAAGAGTGTCCCCTATACCCCACAACACAATGGTGTAGCAGAACGGATGAACCGGACCATTGTGGAACGAACCAGATGCATGCTGAGTATGGCAAAGTTGCCTAAGCCATTCTGGGGTGAAGCAGTAAAAGTAGCATGTTACCTGATCAACAGAACACCGTCAGTTCCACTGCAGTTTGAAGTCCCAGAGATGGTGTGGTCAGGCCGCAAGATTTCATACTCTCATTTAAGAGTATTTGGGTGCAAAGCATTTGCACATGTATCCAAGGAGAAAAGACAGAAACTTGATGAAAAGTCTACTCCATGTTTTTTCATCGGCTATGGAGATGAAGAGTTTGGATACAGATTATGGGATCCAAAAGCGAAGAAGGTCATCAGAAGTAGGGACGTAGTGTTCCATGAAGACCAGATGTTTGGATCAGAACAAACAACTCCAAGTGCTCCAGAACCAGCTCCGAGTTCACTACCACTTCAGTCTGTTTCAAACACTGAAGATAGACAGGAAGTTTCCCCAGAAGAAGAAGAGGATACTGACAACGGAGAAACCACCACTGAGCAGGGGGAGCAGTTGCCTTCTCCATCAGAAACTGCAGAGTTGTCAGGTGATCAACCTCAGCAGGACAGATCCTCTAGAGGGCGATTGTTGATTCCGTCACGAAGATATCCGGAATCAGATTATATTCTTCTTACAGATCAGGGGGAGCCAGAAAACTTCCAGGAGGCAATATCTCATCCAGATAGCAACAAATGGATGCAGGCTATGCAGGATGAGATGAACTCGTTACAGAAGAATCAGACTTATGAGCTGATGGAACTTCCAAACGATAAGAGAGCACTGAGAAACAAATGGGTGTTCAAGCTGAAAAATGATGGCAAGCAGGTGAAGCACAAAGCTCGCTTGGTCGTCAAAGGATTCCAGCAGAAGAAAGGAATCGACTTTGATGAGGTATTTTCACCTGTTGTGAAGATGACTTCAATTCGAGTGGTACTCGGATTGGTGGCAAGTCTTGACTTGGAGCTTGAACAGATGGATGTGAAGACAGCATTTCTTCATGATAACCTTGATGAAGAAATTTACATGGAGCAGCCAGAAGGCTTCCAAGTTCCTGGAAAGGAACATTTGGTCTGCAAGTTGGAAAAGAGCCTTTACGGTTTGAAGCAGGCTCCCAGACAGTGGTATAAGAAGTTTGACTCATTCATGATGAATCATGACTACAAGAAAACTGTTGCAGATCAGTGCGTTTACATCCGAAGATTTTCAGAAGGTGACTTCGTGATGTTACTGCTCTATGTTGACGACATGCTGATTATTGGTAAAGATCCATCCATTATCAGGAAGCTAAAGAAGGATCTCTCCAAAGTCTTTGAGATGAAAGACTTAGGACCTGCCCAGCAGATTTTGGGCATGAGGATCACTCGTGACAGGAAGAAAAAGAAGCTATGGCTGTCACAGGAAAAGTATGTTGAACAAATACTACGAAGGTTCAACATGGAGAAAGCAAAGCCAGTCAGTACTCCACTGGCTAATCACTTCAAATTGAGCAAAAGCTCATGTCCCTCATCACCAGAAAAGGTTCAAGAAATGGCTACAGTACCGTACTCCTCAGCAGTAGGAAGTTTAATGTACGCCATGGTTTGTACCAGACCTGACATCGCTCACGCTGTTGGAGTTGTGAGCCGTTTTCTTTCAAATCCAGGGAAAGAACACTGGAAAGCAGTACAGTGGATTCTCAGGTACCTTAAAGGTACATCAAAGTTGTGCTTGTGCTACGGGGGAGCTAACCCAGTCTTGGATGGCTATACAGATGCTGATATGGCAGGTGATCTTGATGGGAGAAAATCTACATCAGGATATATTTACACATTTGCAGGTGGAGCTGTATCATGGCAGTCCAAACTGCAGAAATGTGTGGCTTTATCTACAACAGAAGCAGAGTACATTGCTATAGCAGAAGCAGGAAAGGAAATGTTGTGGCTAAAGCGGTTCCTCCAAGAAATGGGAGTCAGTCAAAAAGAGTACAGAATCTATTGTGATAGTCAAAGTGCTCTTGATCTGAGTAAAAACTCGATGTACCACTCCCGAACAAAGCACATCGATATTCGGTATCATTGGATACGTGAAGTAATGGAGCAACAGCTGTTGAACCTTGTAAAGATCCATACGAAGGAGAATCCAGCGGACATGCTAACGAAGGTAGTCACATACGAAAAACTTGAGCTATGTAGAAACATAGCCAGGTTAAGTACCTTGAATTAAAATGTGTCAGGATATCCTCCATTTGGTGTTGAGGGGGAGATTGTTAGAAATCAACACACGTAAATGAAGACTGGAGGCTTCTGGAAGGTGAAGGTAGGCACCGAATGGATGCAGCTGGAAGGTAGGCGCCGCCGGAAAATTCAAGAAAGTCGGCCGCCGGAGTTCCACCGTTTTTTACACGTTCACACTATTTCTTTCTCCTATAAATACATGTAAGATTGTAATGAGGAGGAGAGTCGGAGGTGAGGTCCGTTGGAGAGATTAGAAGAGAGAAACCATTGTAAATAATTGGTTTATTGTTTAATACAAATTTCTCTTCTTTGTGTGTGTGGATGTAGGCTAAAATTGGCCGAACCACGTTATATTCTGGTCTCCATATTATTTGTGAGCTTCCGCCGATCCCAACAAGACCTAGATTTTTCATATTCTGCTAATGATGCCGGGGAGACTCCACTCTACATTGCTGCTGAGAGAAACTATGAGGATTTGGCAAATGAAATTATGAACAACTGCAAATCACCGGCTTATGATGGCCCCTTAGGTAGAACGGCATTGCATGCTGCTGTTTTTTGGGGTAACAAAGGTACTGCGTTAATAGTTGTATAGATGAATTTATCGGAGAAAATGAAATTTTTAATAAATAACACAGAATTGAATTCATTGTGTCTATCTCGATCTTTCTTTCATTCTAAATATTAAAGAGTTGTAGAAAGAATTTTAGGGAATTTAAATCCCGTAAATTCTCTCTTAACAAGTCGTACTACTTTTGTCCGTTGTAAAGTTATTACAGTACTTGACATGTATTCAAATTATTCGTAGGAATGATCAGAGAAATTCTGAAAAAATTTGAAGGAGCTATAACTAAAAAAGCAGACCAAGATGGTTGGACTCCACTGCACTTGGCTGCATACTTAGATGAGTGGAGTTCTACATTGCTGAAACATGATTTGGAAGTAGCATACATGAAAGACAAAAAGGGGAGGACAGCTCTTCACATTGCAGCTCATCGTAGCAATAAGCAGGTCGTGCAAGAAATTATAGACAATTGTCCAGATTGTTGCGAACTGGTTGACAACAGAGGCTGGAATGCGTTGCACTTTGCAGTGGAGAGCGATTTTCCATATCTCGTAGTGCAAGCGATTCTTGAAAATTCGTCTCTCAGCAATCTTTTGAACGAGAAGGACGTCGAAGGGAACACTCCTCTCCATCACCAATATTCCAGCGATTTCATAACCGTGATGGATGATCTCCGGAGACTTTTCAGCCGTCCCATTTCCATGATGGATAATCACCCGAGAATAGATAAGATGGCCTTCAACAAAAATAACCTCAATGCTTACCAAGTCGCTTTTACAAGTACTGCAAAGCCACCAAAAGGAAAGGTAACGTCACATCGATCTTTTCTCTTCATCCCATCAAAATAGAACACGAATTACTTACGCGTTAATTTATTGGATTACTTTCCTTAGGAAAGTGTAAAAAAGTGGCAGAGCACATGCTTCCTTTTCTTATTGTTGGTCCTGAAATTGATGTATAGGATATCTATTTTGTTATTTGGGTAAACCTTAGATTGACCAGCTGGTCATGGCCCATAAGTATGCAGCTGCCGCATACTTAATTGCATTTAGAAATTGGTTTTGAAATTGAGGTATAGGAAATCTCAATGCAATTAGGCTTGATTGACTCAAGCCTGACGTTGGTTTTGAAACGTCCCAAGATTGAGATTTTGCACAAACTTAAATTGGTTTCTTCTCTTCCAAAAATAATATATTTCATAAAGGGAAAATACAATTAGTATTATTTCTATATCTCGATAACGGCTTTGTTGATCAAAAACTACGTAACCTGAAAAACACTATTGCTCACATTGTTCATTAATCCTCTTAAAATCTAATTGATGAAGAAGATAGAGGCTAAATTGTCTTCTCATCCGAGAAGGGTATTCACCGATGAGGAAATAGTAAGGAAGATCACAGAGGATGAGAGGAAGGAAATGTGGATGAGGGACGAGGCAAGGATGAAAGAGTATTTGGAGAAAGCGGCCGAAACACACTTGGTAGTGGCTGCACTCATCACAACAGTGACCTTTGCAGCAGCTATAACCATGCCTGGTGGTTTTGTTGGTACTGGAGGTGACCCACATTATGAAGGCTCTGCAGTTTTGAGGAGAAATGCTGCTTTTAAAGCGTTCATTATCACTGATATCATATCCTTGGTGCTATCTAGTTCTGCAGTTATTACCCATCTACTCATGCCACTTTTGTCCAAGCGTTCTGAACCTGATGCAATTCGCTTCGCTTTTTTCAAGTTGGGTTTTAGGTTTATTTTGATGGCCATGGGAGCAATGGTGCTGACATTTATAACAGGGGCATATGCTGTTTTAGAGCATTCCTTAGACCTTGCCGTTACCACTTGTGTTATTGGCTCATGCTTCTTCATCATCATGTCTTTCATTTGTGCACTGTATGGGAAGAATCTAGGTTTATTAGATAAAGTCCTTGATGTAAAGGATTTTTTATTAGATAAAGTCGAAGATGTAATGGATTTTTTATTAGATAAAGTCGAAGATGTAATGGATTTTTTTTTCGGAAGATTTGGTTTTTAATTTTCAAATTTTTAGGTCTTTTTAACTTATAAAGACTTCTTATGCTTTTATTGCTTTTTAACAAATGGCATGTCATGTAGGAGTATGATATAATGGCAATTTGCTGATATTTCACATGGAACTTCCTTTCTTACCCAAATATGTTGAAGCACATTTCACAGAGCATTCACCAATTCTCCCAAACAAAAACATCCCCAAAACACTTATGTTGTTTCGCAATACCAAAAATGCAGCAAAGTAGCAAAATCGTTCTTAAAAAAACACAGATTTCCAAATAACGAAGCCTAAGTTGTTTAAAACGTTTGCATGGTATTAAGAATAAATATATATTTTTACACGTGTGTAATGTTAAGCTCTAGTCAATAGCTTCTGTAATTACTTTTATAGCCTTTTATACTTCTGTGTATCACTGGTATATAAGGCTCATTATGTGTAATAATTCATTTAATGTGAATTTCAGCCCTACAGTAATTGGGAAATTATATGTCTTCTCTCTATTACTCTCAAACTTTAATACATGGTCTGATAATTTGTCCCCTTTTTTTAATAACAAATAATTTCATTACTGAAAAACAGAGTTACACATTCGAACCATCCCAAATAATTTGGAAAATACAAGCAGGAAAAGAATGCCACTAAGCACACAAATTTTCTAAGAAAAATGCAAAACTAGCAAGCTTGTGAGCAGCGACATTCTTCTCTCTAGCAACATGTTGAATTGAACAACTTTGAAAGTTGAAACATCCTCATGAGCATTTTGATCTGTTGAGCCAGATTTCCTTGAAATGAATGTGACAACCCAATTGCATTGACCTCATTAAGCATAAGGAGTGAATCACTTTCCAAAATCAGATGTTGAATACCATTTGCAGCACATGATTGCAATCCCCAAAACATAGCCAAAAGTTCAATATCGGTAGGATCACAAATCTAATGCTCTTTCTTATTAGCTGTCATAACCACCTCTTCTTTATGATCTCTTAGAATAATACCAATCCTAGCTTTACAATGATCTTTCCACATTAAACTTTAGGACATAATTTGTTGGTGGAGGGACCCAAGAGCACCATAACTTTCTGGTTAACTTGTTGAACTTTGCATCCATATGCTTTTTCTGAAAAGACAATGCATAGTTAATCAATTGATCGACTGAGAGCATTTTATCTTCAAATTTTTTTAGGTTTCTTCAATACCACAAGTCCCAAGAGACCAGGAAAAACTCCTCCAAAGCTTCTCTTCCTGCTTCCACTCTTAATATGCCTTGCAAAGTCATCAAAAATTTCATATTCAAAGGAAAGATTCAAAAGTGGCAAAGTCTTCCTCCACATCTGCTTTAAAAGAGGGCTGAGAATTTGTTGTAAATCCTAATTAGTGGGCTCTACAACAGAGAGTAACTGTAATATGATAAGAATTAATTGACCCACAAAAATAGAATGATAAACTAATTTTCTAAAACAATTCAAGAAGTTTTTCTGTTACTGAAATATGACATTTTAACCCTCCAAGCCTAACGAAAAAAGAAGAGGGAAGGCAAATATGAAATACCCGAAGTTTTGAAAAGGGGGTTATATTTGGTAACAAAAATCTTAAGAAAACAACTAAACAGAGCAGCTTTCAGGATTATCTTTCAAGTCCACCAAGCTTCATCACGTAAATCATGAAATCAAGTCATGGGTCCAATTTGTTGCTCGTTTCTTTGTCGCAAAGGACAAAAAGACCTCAATTTTAAAATAAACTCGATCAAACTACCCTTGTTTGCAAATCAAAAACTCTCAAAATCTTAAAAAACTCATTTTATTTATCCATAAAACAGAAGCTTTTTAATTAGACCTGCAATGCAGTCTATATATATGGACTACAAGAAGAATTATTCCATGAGTTCAATCCATATTGTCTGAATGTCCAATTCTAATCCTTTTTTCTAGCTATTTTGTCTGGCATCCCCACGTGTTTTAACTCAAGTTTTTCTATTTGTAATTCGATGGAAAGAACGTATGGTTCATATTTCTGAATTTAATTTGCAAAAGGAAATTAAAAATAGATTTTCCTGGTGGTGAAATCTTGCTATCCATGTCATATGGGCAATTGGTGACAATGGCTGCAGCTTTGTATTTAGCCTTACTATATAACTAATTTGATATATAATACATCACTTATTTGAGATTTATGATATTCATAGAGAGAATCAAACTGCTAATTTTTTTTTAATGTAAACTAGCGTGACATGCTTCTACATTAATTACCAATGTGTTCGGTATGTCAAGAAAGAGATTTGGAAATAAGTTTATTGATTTGTTTGGCCAAAGGTTGGTGGTAAAAGAAACTGTCTAAATATCATAAGAAACTCTTTAACCATCTCCTCTAAAAAAAGTAAACCACTTGAGTACTGTTGGGATCGAGTGCAGATCTAGAGATGGATTAGATGTAGATTGTAGAGAAAGTAATGGCAGAAGAAAATCAGAAACTAGAAACGAAAATCAGCAGTCAGCAATCAATGAAGATCTTATCGATGCTTTATCTGGCGGTAATTAATGTATTAAAACCAGAGGAAAGCTCTATAAGGCAATTTATGAACTTCCAAAAGGTGGTGAAGAGAAAAGGTTAATGCCCAGATGGAGCGCAAGGTCTACATTGTAACTTGCTAGCTTTCCCCACCCATGAATCATGATCACGTTTTCTGAAATTTTACCGCTCTATAGAATTAAATAGAAAGGAAAATATATATAGTTTAATACCAAAAAACCATAATTTTGGGTTGTGTGTTTCGGGAAAGGAATGCTTGTCACCTACTTATTTTAAAGTTCCTAATCTCTCAATGCTTCTCGAAGTCTCTTAGAGAGCCCCTTGTGCTTTTTGTTTAATTATGGTATTCTTCCATCATAACTGAAGAGAGTCTTTAATAAATTTGGAGAGGGTCACTCTTGAACATGTGGTCACCAACTCTTTGCAAAAAAAAAAAAAAAAAAAGTCTCTTAGAGAGAGAGAGAGTAGTAAAAGCCTTGATATTTGCTTGCTCTGTTTTGCCCTGTTTTCCCTTTTGCTCTGTTTTGCTCTACTTCAGGACTTCTGGTAATGGTGATGAATGACAGGCTAAAACATCCTTGATGTGAATATCACAGACTTGATATATGGACAAATATTTTGCTTGCTAATTACAGTAGCTCTATATTGGTTCATGCTTTTTCCTCACCATTTCTTTGATATGTGGAATGTATATGAAGGATCTAGGTTTAGATCTATATATTATATATATATAGGGAGATGTTGGGGATCGGTCAATCCGATTTTTATTAAAATCAGCCCATCAATAAAACATAATAAAAATTTTAAAAAATATAATAAAAAAATAAAATTTAGAAAACACACTAAAAAACATAATAAAAAAATAAAATAAAACAAAAACACAGTAAAAAAATAAAATAAGTTTATTTAAATGGGTGTTCGACCTCAACCCATACGGCGTCGGCGCCGCCGGCGGTGGGCGACACCGCCCACCCCATCGTGACCGCAGGCATCCTGTCTATTTATCAAGGGGATCGGACAGACCGATCCCCAGTATTTTTCATATATATATATATATTGATGAAGTGCAACAAACTTTGCCTAAATTTCAAAACTTGAATTCTACATTGTAGTAGCTATGTCACTCTACAATAATAAATTATTATTTTTGTAATTATTTTTCTAATTTTTATGATTTACTTATTTATTTTTAATTACTTTTTATTGTTAAATACTTTTTTATTTTTCATTCCCATAATTTCCAACAATCTATACATCAAAACTACCAAGACCATCAAGAAAATGAAAATAACGTTAAAGAATCAAAACAAAAGAGAGAAAATAAGATTATTATATTATTGGCTAATAGACCCCTCTCAACAAGTAGGGTTGGTAACCCTGGAATACCTGGATCGGATCCTTATTTCATCATGCAAAATGAATGCAACATACAATGCAATTCACTGTATATTACATTGCTGATGTTATACACATTACATTACAGAACACAAAATTACAAGATGTGAGTTACAAAATCAATGGCATTGCCTTCAATAATTTTTTATTTTATATGGTTGCGTTTAAATAGTGAGATGATTCAAATATTCTGTAAATAATAGTAAAAAATTAATGAAAAAGTAACAATATAATATTAAATAATGGTGAATAATAATGATAGTAGTGAAAATTATGTAAAAATTAATGATAAAATAATAAATAGAATACTCCACTCCACTATTCAAACTAGCTCTTAATCTCACACCAAATAACAACTTCAAATGAGAGAAGAGAGACGTGCAGCCAAATTGTCGGTCGTTGATTCCTGCAGCTAAGAAGTCCAACCAAATTTTTACATAAATAGACTTGAAACAGAAAATATAACATGCTCAATACATTGCTTTAATCAAACTCTAATACACAATTTTATCATAGCCTAGTTGCCTTTCGAGGCTTGCAAGTAGTTTACATGCATTATATTAGAGCAGTCAAAATACTTGGATCGAATAAAAGGTTATTGCCATCCCATTACCAAATCTGGGTTTAAGGTTACCCCTAGAATTTTTATATATCCTTTGACGCCCCCAAAAAAATGCAAATATGGTTCCAGCTTGCAAAATTTAACATGCAGATGCAACCTTAAAATTATCTTTGACAGCTTTGCTTGGCGAACTCTATCAGTCCCAAGGACCCGAAACCTTCAATGAGGTTCTAATTGCCCATAGCAAAGCGACTTCGCACCTTGCGAGGTGCAAGTAAGTCATTCAAATCAAACAAATACCCAGTTCTATCTGCCATATCTTCAGTCTCATTCAATTTCTAATAAACCTTAATATTATTATTCATATACAAGGCGAATCCAGAAAAAAAAAAAAAAAAACTGACATAAATATTACAAGCTGTTAGCTTGTATTCATCCGGTTGTCCATATAGAGGCCACAGAGACTTCCAGAAGCCTGTTCAAACTGGAACTCATTCAAATTGTGAAATTATCATTTACTTCAAAAGTTAAAATTGATGAGAAGAAGTAAATTATTTTATATCTTAACACTTTCACTCACTTGTGGGTCAAACTTTCCCTCAATAAGTAAGTCCAATAAGTGAAATATTTAATTAAAGAGTGATACTTATGAGATCGAAGGGTCCCTACCGATTTTGTACCGATGCACTAGTGCTTTATTTATTTATTTATCATTTCTTTTCTTTCAACCGATTTTTTAAATATTTTTAAATACTTTTGTATTTTTTTATATAAAACATACTTTTTTCATTTTCTTAACCACGAAGCAAAAATAAAAAATGGGTCAACCAACGGAAAAGAATTACTTCAATAAGTATTATCATTAATTAAATGGGATAGAGTGTAGAGTCAGGGTTTAAACTCAAGACATTTGTTCTGATATTATATAAAATCACCACTTGTCTCAAAAGTTGAAGCTGATGGAAGGAGGTAGATTATTTTATATCTTTAACACAAATCAAGCCAAAAAACCATGAGCAAAGCAGGCCTAGTTAAACTGAATCCCCCCATTTTGTTAATGCTTCTTGATTTGTAACCAAATTATACAAAGATAGCAGCATTGCTTAACAAAACAGAAAGAGAGGATTCAGCCTAGAAGGAGTCCAGCCTTTGGATGCATAGATAATTTTTCACAAGTCTATTTCCACACAATAGCAGCATCCTGTACGTTACAGAATAAGAATTACATACGCTTGATTGGATTAATACTACTTACACAAAGGTCTAATCAAATAAGAAAATATAATCTTAGAGCTAATACTATCATGAAAACACAAAACGCATTGGTTCCAAGAAAGAGAGAACTATAAGAACATTCTTATTAGCTTAACCAGATGTAAATGCAAATCAAAATTTGATTAACAAATTCCTTATAAAGGTCTACATTGGAATTAGAGGCAAAAAACAAATATTTTGCATGCTAAGTACATTAACTCTATGTTTGTATGGTAACAATCACTACAAGAAAATTGATTCTTTGGGGGTGAAACTTTTTAGGGACCAATTAAATTTTTACTAACTCCATTTTTTTTTTATATCCCTATATTGAGACAGCACCATCAGGATTAGGTTTTAATACAAACGGATTTCACTTATTGCCCAATATCCCTCTCCTCCTTTGGTCCCAAGTACCACTACATCTCTCTTCTTGCCCATTTCATAAAATCCTAGAGTGGCAACTCCCGTTGCATGGTGCTACATTCAAAATAAGGAATCTTGATTTGCTTAACTTAAATTTAAGTTTCAATTTCAAACACAAACAGATTTATATAGAAATATGGGAAAGTTTTTTTTGTTGAAATGACGGTTAGTCTTGGAAGCACTTAGCATGTATAATGAAAGTGAATCAATGATAAAAAAAAAAATTAATGGAAGATTTTTAAGTGTTATTAGGATGAGCGGAAGTCAGAATACATAGGGCAATGGCCATGGGCTTGAATTAGGTCAGATTGGTTGTAGTGTGAATTATTGGGTTCTGTCTTCATTGAATTGGACCAAACAGGCCGACTAAACCTTTAGTTAAAGGTCTGTTCCAGTCCATAAGGATCTTCGGTCAGAGGGGTGGGAAAATGGAGGACGGAAGTGGTTCGGTCCAGTCAAAAAATCTCGTATGGACCGATTGGACCACTGGATCGAATTCATCCCTAAGCAATGATGTCTACAGAATTAATGTCCAGATCATTTTTATTTTTTTAAAGAGGACTATTATAATCATAAAATAAATTTTATAAATTAACATAATTTTATATAATTCGTTAGATCTATTTTATAATAAAATTAACTTTACAATCTGACAGCTCACATAAAATTACAACTCATCTCATCTCATTTCAAATCTATCATTTCACTTATTTAAATTTTCATATAAAATAAAATTTAAAATTTTCAAATCCCAAAAATTTTTCAAATCTTAAAACAAAACTAATATTAAAAAAATATATTATAATAATACTTTATTCTTTTTTTAACTTTTATTTTATCTTATATAATCTCATCTCTAAAATAAATTATGCCTAAATCTCATCATCAAACTCAATTTTGATTGATGAAAATTGATTTTTCATAGTCCTAAATTCATTCAGACACTGGGAAATTGAAGTACCTTATGCAATCTTTTGGTGGAACAATTCCCTCATATGCACCTTGTTATTCACCGGCTTTATCATACATATCAGAAAAAATCACTGTAAGATTTGTTGCGGTATTTCCTTGATAAAATTGTACATGTGAAACTGATTTTGTCAGGATTGACCGAATAACCCCTTATACATGTCAATTTAAAATATTAGAGAAATGATAGATGCAGTCGTAGATTTGTAAACGACGTATAATTACTTTAAAAAAAATGAATCTATATAGGACTCGCATAAAAAAGTTATCTTTTTAATTGTGAACCTTACTTTTTTTTCAAAACAACTATATGCTACTTATGACTCTACAACTTTATAGCATTACTCAAATAATTACAGTCAGCATCTTTAATACTTTTTGGGAAATCCTCTTTTTAGATGGGATAAGGATATGTTTTAAGGCCTTCGGATTAATGAACTTTAGATTCTAATGGCTTTTATTTTGTCGGAAGGTTTGATATATAATTTTCAAAATTTTAGGTCTTTTTACCTTTTAAAGACTTTTTACGCATTTATTACTTTTTAGCCTATGGCATGTCCTGTACGAGTATGATATAACGGCAATTTGCTGATATTTCACCTGGAACATCCTTTCTTACGTACCCAAACATGTTGCCACCTTTCACAGAGCATTCACCAGTTCTTCCAAACAAAAACATCCCCAAAATTTCTTCACAAGTACAAAAAAAAAAAAAAAAAAATTACTTTTATTCTATTTGCCACACTTTCTTCTCCCCACTATTAATCAAATATGATGAATTTTTTTTGAAAAGTGTGCAAACTTATACATTTTAAAAGGAAGTTTTAGCTAACACCATTGCTAATGTTTTAAAAAATTGGTGAAGGAAATTCTGCACAAATGCAGTTCACCGTCTTATAATGGCCCCAAAGGTAGAATGGCTTTGCATGCCGCAGTAGTTTGTGTAATATCTGGACCTTAAAGGCCTAAGGTCATAGCATCAGCACACAAAACCCATTGTAGAGAGACCCTGAATGACACCATTGGTTAGCAGTTTTCTTCTTCCTTCCATTCAATTTCTTTTTTCCGATTCTTCCTTCCACCGGTTACATTTTTTCTCCTATTGAATTCCAACTTCATTCTCACGATCCCAACATTTTCTTTGGCTCCTTCTCACGTTTCAAAGTCTCAGCAAACTCTTCCTCCCGCCTCTTCTCGTTGAGCCATAGTCGCCATACCACCTATGAAAACAACCATATATTTCTTATCAAGATTTTTCTCCTAATTTAACCTCCCTCAATTCTTGCAGTGTTCCCGTTCTAGTTTCTCACAATAAGTCTTATGCTCAGTATTCGTGTAATCTCCTCTTTATTTTTCTAGGGTTTCTCATGTTTCTATATATATATACATGTATAGGGGCGGAACTACTTGCATTCAGCCCCCCCCAAAGTTTTTTAAAACATGGATATAGTATATAAAAAAGTAATTTTCTTTCTCATATATACAAGCTTTTTACTCAAATTAGCTCCCCCAATTCTGAAATCAGCCCCCACAAATTGCTCTGTTGTAGAGCCTAGAGGGTACGATGGTGCTGCGACTGTGAGGCTCTGTTGTGCAGAGAAGCTGTGGTTGGGTAGTCTTACGTTTCTGCTGTGAGCCTGTGAGTCAGTAAAGCACTGTTGTAGCCTGTTGAGTGTTGCGTGTTCATAAATCCGGATCTCTGGTCCATAGTCATTTGACTTGCATTCAACGGTTCAAACTTGTAAGAGCATAGGGTTGTCTAGTGAGTCAGTGACCTTGTTGAGAAGCTGCTTCAAGAACCAACAAGCAACAACAATAGAGAAGAAGTTAGGCCTGAAGGAGCCAACGCTTGCCAGCTATGTTTTATTTTACTTCAATTACCAATCCCAGACCCCAAATTTCAACCTTGCTAGCTCATAGTCATGCCCCACCAACATGTGTCCCAAATACCATTTCCATTCCATTTTTGGATAAAAGAAAATCAAAATAAAATAAAAGCTCCTTTCTACTGAATAATAATAATAATAATAATAATAATAATGTTTTGGATAGATCAAAGTTTTTCTCGAAAGATAAAGACCAGGGATTTTGTAGGATTTGGAAGTTCATTTTCTTACTGAATTGATAGCTTACCCTTATCTAATATTTTTTCAGACTAGAAAATATCGATATATCTATGGTTTTCTCCCCCTCGAAACATCGTTGTTTCGATTGATTCGTGCTGCCAAGTTGCCGCAATGGACCTCACCGTGAAGACTCTAAAAGGTAGCTATTTTGAAATCACGGTTCAGCCCTCCGACACTATGCATTGTACTTTCCTTCCTTTCTTCTCCCTTTTAATTTAAATTTTCAAATTCCTTGTACTTTCATTATATCTTGTGATTTTATTGTAATCTTGAAAGATGAAACAACCCTGGCAGAGAATAATGTCTCTGAGGATGAGTTTCTTGTTGTCATGCTTAGCAAGGTATGTTTTCCCAGTAAGTTTCCTTGAAAGGAATAAATAGAGTGCATAAGAAGTGTTCGTTGAAATGCCTCATTAAGTCTGTTTCGAACTTCCCTTTTTACAAGCATTTGTAGACTTGCACAAGTGTTTAATGTTAACCATCTCTTAGCTGAATCATCTAATATTAATTATATGTTGGATATCTTAAAAAATGTATTAAATATATATTGAATATTTCAATTCTGTTTGCTGGTGTATGAAGTGCCCAACGAAATTGGTTGAGTTTGGACCTATTAGGATGGTATGGCACATCCTCAGATTAAGTTTCTAATTTGTTCTGTCTCTTTGTTTCCTGATTTAAGATAGAACTAATTATTGTAAGAAAACTAATTTTAGTACTTCTCTTAATATATAGCATTAGTGTTTTAGGATAAAAGAGACCAAGATAGAAGTTGATCATGATCATCATCAGGAAAACAGTCGGCCTCGGACTTCTAAATCAGAAACCATGCAACAATTTCTACCGGTTTGCAATGGGAAGAAGCTCGATTGGATGAGAGTCTCCGATTCAATGCAGGTCCGGCAGCCCAAGGTCCGTGTGAGTGTCGATAACAAAGCACTTGAGTTGGGATGGAAAAAATTGATATATTTTTTGCTTTTCTGATTTCAAAATGATGGCAACATACAAATATTGTTACGTGTGACTAATTTTAAGTAGGGGTGTCAAAACGTGTCAACGGTTCGTGTTCGTGTCGTGTCAAGACATATACATTATGTCTAAAGGGTCAACACGAACACGACCCGTTAAGGATTTCGTGTCAAAAATCTCAATCCTAACACGACCCTATAAAATATCGTGTCAACACGACACGACCCGTTAAGACCCATTAAGCATATAAACGGAAATGACACGATCCGACACGACCCGACACGTTTCAACCCGCAAATTCGACACGACACGTTAAGACCCGTTAAGCCATTAGTCACCCGACACGACCCGACACGTTTCATCCTATTAACTACCAGCAAATACAATACAGAAAATTCTCTTTGCTTAAAATCAAATAGCCCGCTTCCCTGCTTTTACATAAATTTCTATTACAAATTATATTTCTAACTGAAAAATATAAATAACTATTTACAAATTACAATCTTAAAATCACAACTTCACAATCTAACAAGTAATACAGTACAATTTATGATAATACACTATAGGTCCATAACACCACCATAATGCAAACTCATGACTGCATTGTAAAGTATTAAAATTACACCTCAAATATAATAAACAATACACTGTAAACATGTTAATGTTACAATAATAAAATCACACATCTAAACAAACTTAGAACTTGCAGAAATAGGTATAGCGTCGTCACTGCCTTTGTTGATGCTCATCTCGATCACATCTTCCGTTAACTCTTCGAAGTCAAGATCTTCTTTTATTTCTATTAAAAAAAAATCAATATTTAGTAGACAGTCAATAAAAACAACTATATATAAAAAAAACCAATAACTATATAATTTCAAAATTTTACCTTCCTCGTCGCCATATAACCAATCTCTTGTGCAAACCAATGCTTCAACAACATCTGGTTTTAGTGCACTCCTAAACTGATCAATGATACGCCCACCAACACTAAAAGTAGATTCAGATGCGACAGTAGAGATTGGTACACTCAAAATATCACGAGCCATTTTGGCAAGATCGGGATAACGAAATTCATTTCCTTTCCAAAAGGAAAGAATGTCGATCTTTGCATTTCTATCTGCCTTAGGTTCATCCAAGTAAAGATCCAATTGACTTTTTTGCAAATGGAGACTACGATCATCATGTTCAAATGTATCAAATTCCTAAAAAAAACAAAAAAAACAAAACTATTTCTTAATGATATGCGATATGAAATAACAATATAATTTAAATCATCAAATAAAAATATTATTTGATATTACCTGAAATACTTCTTTATTTTCGGTTAACTCACTTGTTGCTCCACTAACAGTGTTATCAGAACTCATGGTAGAAAAAGTGTGAGCACTAAAAGAACTATATTCCATGAAAAGAGATGCCAATTTGGTCTGAACATTCATATACTCTAAGGAACAATCCCCGTAAAGCTTCTTATAAGAGAAATTAACAAAAACCAACTTGTATCGGGGATCCAATATAACTGCTATAGCCAACAAGACATTGAACTCAGACCAATATTTCTCAAACTTAGTAAGCATTTTCTTAGACATCTTCTTCATGTATTCGTCATCACCCATAGCATGCTGCTTTAATTTAAAATAAATCAGAAACACTGCCGGAAAGTAGAGATTGGTTGTAGGGTATTTGGTCCCAGAAAAGTCACAAGTGGCTACATAAAAAACACTCAATAAACTTTTAATCTTCACCACTTCTTCCCACTCAGACTCAGATAAACAATGCTTAAAATTGGAATCAGTCAATGCCAAATGTCCAAAGGCACGACGATAGAAAATAGCACTCTCCAACATAAGATAAGTAGAATTCCATCTAGTGGGGACATCTTGCCTCAACCCTTTCTTGCTATCCAAAGACATTTGATTTGATGAATCTAAAAATTTTAGTTTTCTTGATTGTGATCCTTTGACATACTTGACACTTTCACGAACTTTATAGATAGCATCCTCAATCTCTTTTAACCCATCTTGTACTACTAAATTCAGAATGTGAGCACAACAACGAAGATGAAAGAACTCACCATCACAAACAAGAGCTTTCTTAATGTTCAATTGAGTTTTTAACAACTCAACCGAAACATCATTAGAAGAAGCATTGTCTAAAGTCAATGAGAAAATCTTGTGTTCAATTCCCCACTCACATAACAAATTATAAATTTTTTCAGACAAAGATATGCCATTATGTGGTGGTGGCATATAAGAAAAGTTCAGAACCCTTTTCTGTAAAGTTCATCTCTTATCCAAAAAATGTGCTGTAATACACATATAACCATCAGTGGTTATAGAAGTCCACAAGTCAGATGTCAAACTAATTCTACCAGGAATTTCATTTAACATGCATTTAATCCTATTTTTTTCCCTCTGATGCATCTTAACCAAATATGCCTTAGCAGTATTCCTAGAAATAATTGAAATGTCTGGACGCAAATATTGTAATAAAGATCTCACCCCCGAATATTCAACAAACCGAAAAGGCAGGTCATGCTTAACAATAGCAGCTACCAATATTTGTCTATATTCTTCAGGGTTAAATTTAGAGTTGCTTACCGAAATAGATCCACTATTTTGTCCCAAAATCAACTGACCAATATCTCGTGAACTTCTCCTAGGGCACACCTCAATGTGACGCCTCAAATTTCCGGTTCCATTTTTGCTTGATGCAAGGTAAGTAGCTCCACACAGCTTGCACCTGGCTCGTGGCTTCTTATCACCTTGTTTCTCAGAATCAGGAACAATTTTAAAAACATTCCACACATATGACCGCTTCCTTCGTTTTGATTTAGCCTCTTCAGTTTGAAAACTTTCTTCTTCATTTTCAAACTGGTCCAAATCAATAAACTCATTATTTTCACCTTCTGCCTCAGTCATCTGACAACAAATAAGAACAAAGGGTCATAGAATTATTCTTTATCAGCTAGCTAGCATCAATTCTAGAAAATCAATTAATAGTATAAGTAAATGATACTACTCAGACACACAACTTTTTTTTAAAAAGAAAACATGAACTTATTTTTCAAAAAATTTTAAATTATTCAGAAAAAAATTAAGAACAATATGAACTTCTATGAGTTTTTGAAAGAGCATGACAAGGAACTTCTACAATTTAATGATGGGTTCAATACTTCAAGAAAGTTCAGTATCATGTCAAGCAGCGTCTTCAATAAAATAATGTTGTTTGTATTAAGTGAAATGGATTCAATACTTCGAAAATTGCTGAAGCTTCCTAGTTCTGGCGGAAAGAAAGAGATTATAATAGATCTCATGAGCTCAAAACAATGGAAGAACTTCAATCATTTTGTGAAGTCATATCTTGGAAATGCGCTACATGTTTTGAACCAAATGACTGATACAAAAATGATATCATTTACTTTACGGCGTCTCAAATATTCTTCCATGTTTTTGGTTGCTTTTCCAAGCCTTTTGAGGAGGTACATAATTTATAAAGGTATGTGTGAAGGTCTTCTTGAGTTTTTGGGTTAAATATTTTTCTGCACTAGACTTTGTTTTCCATAGTTGCTACTTTAAATCTGATGCATACACATTCTAGTTTGTGGTCGTCTACCCTGCACTAGACTTTGTTTTCCATAGTTCCATAGTCGCTGTCTGTTTCTTAAAATGTATTTAGGAGTTTTCTTTTGTATACTTTCTGTGTATATGGCTTCATCTAAACATTCTCTTCTAATAAAATTACTTCTTACTTATATATAAAAAAAGAATCAACTCTATTTGATGATCTTAACATTTTTAAATCAAATTGCCATTTATGAAAGATGAATCATGTTCAGCTTGAAGCTCCTGCACTAGTAGTAAACAATAAGATTCAATAGTAAACGTTGAAATACCAAGAGGAATACAAAACTATAAGCCCCTAAATACAACTTGACTACCTATTTCTCTTAGCCTTTCTGATCGAGGAGCAGAGATAAATTTTGTATGTTGGCTCATTCCACGCATTTCCACCGTGGAAATCCCAACTAATCAACACGTAAACAATAATCACCGAAGACTTATGAATAGACAAAGCATGATTCACAACTTGTAAATTGTAATGGATCTACAATTTTTTTTTTCATTTTCATTTGATTTCGTCTAAACCATAAGCTCTAACTAATGACAAACAACAAATTAGTAAAATCATTTGTCCTACCATGGAAGACAGAAGCTACCTTGAAGATGGGGCGGCATGAGAACTGGAGTCTGGGACTGGTCACTGGGCGATGCCGTGAAGATGAGCTTCAGCTGCGCCGCGATGCCGTGAAGGAGGAAAGCCGTGATGCCGAAGGTTGAAGGTGAGTGAGACAGGACGGAGACGGGAGGGAGATGGGAGGGCGATCTGGAGGGAAGGTGAAGAAAGCCGATGCCGATGCCGATGCCGAAGGTTGAAGGTTGAAGATGGCTGATGGGTGAGACAGGACGGAGACGGGAGGGAGATGGGAGGGCGATCTGGAGGGAAGGTGAAGAACGCCGATGCCGAAGGTTGAAGATGGCCGATCTTGAGAGGCCCTGCCTCTGGGCTTTGAGGCTCTGAGCGAGACTTGAGAGTTTGAGAGTGAGAAGTGAGAAGTGAGAGTAATGAAGTTATGAAAATGAAACCGAGAAGAAAATGACTAAATGTGCAAGGAAAGGGGCGGCGGCTGTAAGAACAGTAGAACTAAGTTAGATATTTAGGGTTTTTTGGGTTGGGAGGGTAAAATGGTAATTTTTTTAAACGGGTCATATCGGGTCATAACGGGTTTGACCCGTTATGACCCGTTAAGAATTCGTGTCTTAACGGGTTGACCCGTTTTGACCAACCCGTTATGACCCGTTAAGAATTCGTGTCTTAACGGGTTGACCCGTTTTGACCCGAAACCCGTTAAGCCTCAACCCTAACCCGTTTTTATCGTGTCGTGTTCGTTTCGGATTAACGGGTCGTGTCATATATTGCCACCCCTAATTTTAAGGCATGATGATGTTATTCTGTATTCATTATTGTAATAAGCATATTGATGATGATGAAAAAGAATGTTCTTTATGAAAAGAATGTTATTAATTTGGGTGTTCCGGTTGAGTAGTTTTAAACAGTGGGGCCATATAAATATATATATATATATATATATAATTTGTGATCTTAGCACATTAGGCAGTAGTGCTCTATCTCCTTGAGATTTAAAAGTAATGGCTCCCTTGAAGATGGGAGAAAATATGAAGGAACATTGAAAATTCATGGGGTCTAAGAACAATCATAAAGCATAGCCTGCCCAGCATTCAACAACAAACCTGCCAACTAAAACAAAGGTAAACCTGGAAAGAAAAATGAAAATAATAAAAATCTCCATTTACAAATCCCATTAGAGAGGCATTTGTCATGTCAAATACAACGGCAAGAACTAATTAAACAAGAAGTGGAAGAGGCCATGTCCATTACAAATGAAACTAAAAATGTGCAATCAAGAGATTGTCTCAAACAATCATCATCCAGCGTATAAACCCAATTGAATTATCTAATTTGCATCTGTGATCTGTCCAACCCAAATTCAACCGGTTGTGATCCATCTAACCCAAATTGCATCTGTAAAGATTAATAGGCAAATCTTAATATCATGTCAATATTAAAATCCAATTGCAACCTGAAGACTTTGAAAATTTTAAAGAAAATTTGCAAGTCAAGAGACAGACCTGCCACTCCTCGAGCAGAGGTAGGTTTCTCCTTTTTTGTACTAGGGATAAAAAATAGAGCCCTCACAACTGCAAAGGCATCCCAGTCAGCATGAAGGATAAATATAACTACAATAGCAGGTACCCAAATTCAGGCAGTTTATCCAGAATATGGACATGACTCAAAAGAAATATCTCATTTGCTCTATATTCTGTTAAACAGTATTGAAAATATCAATGTTCAAAAAAGCTCACTCGGCATATAAATACAAGTATTCATCTGAGGTCAAATTTTTGTATGATCAATGAAGAATATCACACCAGTTACCGACTTTAGATTGTAGTTTTCATGAATGCTTTCTCAAGATCTCACCTTTTTACCAGTCCTTCAAAAAACTCTTCAGAACCATGCCCGTACTTCCAATCAATTTGGACAGATCAAAATGAATATAGGCGATCACTTACCAAATAATGGATATTTTTGGAAATTTCATTACACAAGCTTTGGCATCTTCATCTAAGTCTGGTCCACTTGGAAAGTTAAGTTGGTTTTCCAATAGCTGCTAACCTAGTTTCTCATAGACCTACAAAACCCAATGAGTTGAAATGCTACATTGTTTGAGAATAATTTCAATCTAGCCCTACACCACTACTTAAACTGCATTTGAGCTTCAGTTGATCGATTGTTCACCAAAAGCCCAAAACCCCCCAAGTAACTGTAAATTTTCGAACTCGAAATTCGACCTAACTTTACCCTTACTCCTAGTTTTCCCCCTTGTGCGTATGCATATATGTGTTTTTGTGTTAGAATTAGTAGTATACAAAGAAGCGAATAAATTAATACCAGGAAGAGGTTATATTCGAATAAACAAATAAGAGAAACTGCAACTAGAAAACTATGAAAAAAGAGAAAACACGCACACACAACTAATGTATTAGCAAAGACAAAGACCCATATAGGAAAAAGCCTCAGAGGCCGATTACTAAGTAATTAAAGGACACAAAAATAGCTATAGCCTATGGAGGAGAAAAGTGATAAGGATTATCGCATACCTGTGAGAAAGATGACCGAGTCAATGCTCGAGTCACCAAATGCTCGAGCCAAAATTTAAGAAAATGCTCCCAAGAGAAAATGGGGTGCAGTGCGTATGAGAGGAGAGAGATACACGAATATGATTTTGAAGTCTGAACAAATGAAGGGGATTGGGAAGAAAAACCTATGGTGTTGATTTGATAACACAAGCAACAACTAAAGTTTACAGGGACATGGGTTGGTTTAGTTTTTAGGAAGGAAAACGATGACGTCACTCAGGGATGGTCCTCAACATTCTTTTGCGATGGGGCCTCAACGGCACGACTGCACAAATGGGGTTCGATGGAACGACGGCACGGATGCTTTTGGGATGGCTTACACGATCGATTTTGGTACAAAATGAGACGGGTTTGATTTTTGTTTTCATTGATTTTGTTTTGTTTTGTTTTTAAATAACATTAACCACGTCAGCCGTGTACGCTAAAGTTACCCCACGGCGTGTATATGTTAGTACTACTCTTATACATTTTCAAACTTTTATAAAAAATATAATAAAAAATTTAACTGTTTTTAATTCTCATACCACTTTTTTAAATCTCTATATAAAATTAATATTAAAAAAATATCTTATAATAATATTTTATACTTTATTTTTGTTTTTATCTCATCTCATCTTATTCTATCTTTAAAAATATATTTCAACCCAAAATTTTACTGCTGCTCCTGGCCCTCTCCCTCGATCGGAGCTGTCAAATATCCTTTGTTCCATAAATTTTGCACAAACTTAAATCGGTTTCTTTCTCTTTCAGATATAATATATTTGATAAAGGAAAAATGCAATTAGTATTATTTCTATATCTTGATTACGGTTTTGTTGATCATAAACTACGTGACCTGAAAAATACTATTGCTCACATTATTCAATCCTCTAAAAATTTAATAGATGAAGAAGATTGCGGTTAAATTCCGGTCTCATCCGAGAAGAGTATTCATCGAGGAGGAAGTAGTAAGGAAAATCCGAGAGAATGAGATGAAGGACTACGAAAATAAGTAGCAAGCGAGGAGGAAAGAGCATTTGGAGAAAGCGGTCGAAACACACTTGGTAGTGGCTGCACTCATCACAACTGTACATGTAGTCTTTGCAGCAGCTATAACCATGCCTGGTGGTTTTGTTGGTACTGGAGGTGACACACATGATCATGAAGGCTCTGCAATTTTAAGGAGAAATGCTGCTTTGAAAGCCTTCATTATCACTGATGCCATATCCTTGGTACTATCTAGTTCTGCAGTTATTACCCATCTACTCATGCCACTTTTGTTCAAGTATTCTGAATCTGATGAAAAACTCTACTCTTTTCTCAAGTTGGCTTTCGTGTTTGTTTTGATGGCCATGGGAGCAATGGTGCTGACATTTATCACAGGTGCATGTGCTGTGTTAGAACACTCTTTAGATCTTGCTATTACCACTTATGTTATTGGCTCATGCTCCTTCGTCATCATCTCTTTCATATGTGTATTGTATGGGAAGGATTTAGGTTTATTAGATAAATTCCATGATGTAAAGGATTTTTTTCATACGAAAAATACGCTTGGATGGTGCAGTTAAAGGAGGGCGGTTTCATCATATCGGAAAATCCCCTATTTAGATGTAAGGATAAGGATAAGGATATGTTGAAGTAAATGTTCTAATGCCTTTTTCCCCGAGAAGGTTTGATTTTTAAATTTTGATTTTTTCAGGTATTTTTACCTTTTAAAGACTTTTTATGCTTCTTTTAGTTTTTAATATACGGGATGCCATTTACGAGTATGTTATAAAGGCAATTTGTTGATATTTCACATGGAACTTCCTTTCTTACCTAAACATGTTGAAGCACATTTCACAGGGCATTCACCAATTCTCCCAAACAAAAACATCCCCAAAACACTTGTTCCTGCAGAGGATAAAGGAGCGGCGGTTGTGACATCTTAAGACAGTTTCAATGCTCAAGTTAGCTTGTGTATAAGAAGGTAGCGAGGACGTAACAGTAAGCAAGAGAGATTGACTACAAACCCTTTGGGTGGGGAGATCTCTAGTTATTTATAGAGCCAACCTTGATCGAGTAGTCTGGGTGTCTGTGTCAATCATTCTATCAGATCATTGTTCCTCTTGCTAACCTTTAGTAGATCTTTCAGTCCTACGAATTCTGTCCTGGCATGCTGTCCCTTCTTCAATGACGCACCAGCCTATCTTTTTACCATAGGGGCATGTCCGGGCTCATAACCTGCATTTAATACTGTGAGGGAGTGCTTGAATCCCCTACAGGGTTTCACATTTAATGCGTCGTGATTGTGGCAAGTTTTCGTATTTCATGTTGTGGTGATGAGACGACGAGACGACTGACACAGATACCTGAATTGCTTGGTCAGTGTTGGCTAAGCCCTATGAATAGCTAGAGATCCCACTACTCAAAGGATATGTAGTCAATCTCCCTCGCTTACTCTTACGTCTTTGCTACCTTCTTATATATAAGCTAACTTCAGTGTCATAGCTGTCTGCGCTGCCCCCCCCTCCCCCTGCGGCACTCTCCCTCCCCTCTGTGCCCAAACTCATTTATCCTCCGCAGGAATAGGGATCGTTTGGGTCATGCCTTGGAACTCAGGCTGCAGAACACGACAACAACACTTATGTTCATCAACCTCTACCTTGTGCTTTGGACTAAAAGGAAGGTTACTATATAGCAAATGACATGAAAGTGAGTTCAGTGCAAAGAAGCCTCTTCTCTTTGAACACTCTCATTAGATTGTCTATTGCTAAAATATAGTTTTAGTCAATGTAATCTAAATTTTAATTTTAGAATATTTTATTTATATAAGTCCCCAGATTAGAATAACTATTTTTTCATTATAGAACAATAAAATAATATAACAATGATTAGATTTTGACTATTTACATTAAATTTTTATATTAAATTATCTACTTATGAAAATATATAGTGATGAGTAATAAAAGTTTGTCAAGAGAGAGAGAAATTAATAAAAAATTAATTAGCAATCATATTTTATGTGATGAAGAAGAAAAGAAAGAGAAAATATAAAATAAGAATTTTGCCATTGGCTTGGAACTTCCAAATTCTTATTTTTAGTATTTGGACATTTCAACCTGGGTTTATTTAAGTTGCTAATGCCTAAAAATACATTAAATTTGACATGTAGACAATCTCGTGAGAATGCTCTTAAGTTAGTTTTTATTTTGATAACAAAAATTAATTCTAATTGCAATCTCATTTATTGTCACACCTTAATTATATATATATCCCAATTACAAGTTCAAAATGCCCGAAGCACAATTTTAAACTTGAAGATCGATTCTAGTTGAATCGATGTCCTCTTATATCTCAATTACCTATTGTTGGGTTGGTCCGACATTTTTTTTTTAATTAAGCAAGTATTTTTTAATAATTTTATAAATTTTTTAAAATTATTAAAATAATAATAATAATTTTGAAGTTTTTTTTTTTAAAAACTCTTATCAGCCCAATACTTCCTCGTTGGATGTAGCACTGCTCGTGCTGCTTCCTCGGATGATGTAGTCTGCATCCTCGGAGGATGTACTGCTTTTTGAATTATCCCCCCACGGGCCACGATGCCGTCAATGGTCTTCATGCTGAATCCCTGTACCTCATAATGGTTAATCATAAACAAATGTTTAAGCTAGTTACTAGTTAGAGCTAGCTTTCATTATATATACGACCATATAATTTGTACAATACATAGAGCTTTATTTATATTAAATATTATAATTATATGTTTCATTATACATAAACATTATCTCAACTATTAATAAAATATATATTTACTATACTACAACATCACAACTCGGGCAATCCAACACAATGACAATTCATAAAAATTAATAAGTTTCATTCGTTCTACACAACTCAACCTTCTTAATTATCATATTCAATTAACGTAATTTTCACAAATCTCAACTAACACAATAACTATACTACTTCACAATTTCACAACTTAAGAAATTTGGTTACGTTTGGATATTAAGAGTGTTTGAAAGTGTTTGTAAATAATAATAAAAAATAGGTAAAAAGTACTAATAAAATATTAAACAGTAATAAAAAATAAAAAATAATAATAAAACTATATGAAAAGTAATAATAAAATAGTAAATAATATTAGAAAATATTTGAGAATATTTGAGAATACTTTGTTTCCAAACCTAGCCTTAAGACTTAAGAAATCACATGATAACCAGCATATTCATCATAATCACGCACTTAGTTCCAACACTTTGAAACAATTTCACAACTACGACAATATCACAAATGACATCCGCTTTTCCTCCCTCTACTAATGAGACACGATTGTTCAACTAATATCGTTCTCTTCCTTTATATTTGAGTTGGTGTCGAGATCAATGTTTACAGTAGTTTCCTAAATTAAAATTGATACCGCTAATAAATGTCTATATATAATACATTTTAATCATCATATTTCTAGTAAAGTAAGTATAGCAGTTTATCGTTCAACGGCCCTAACGAATTGATTGAACAATGAGACTAATATTATTATAAATATAGAATCTATAGAAATTAAGATGAAATATCAAATCATGTAATTTTTTGTTACATTCTTATTTGGCATTGATTTTATACATTCTAAATTAAATATGTGCTGAACGGTGTAGTTTTTTGTCTATATTTTTAGTTGTACTCATCAAGTTGTAGTAGGAATTAAGATGTATTCTTTGCTAACAAATTGATGTAAATCATTTGGGAAACCATTACCTAAGTTTGAATGTGCAAGTTTTTTTTGCCAAAGTTTCCATATTAATCCCTTATATATGAGACCATTTTGAACATCATGAAGACGAAAAGCAAGAAGAGATCAAGTAGAGACCAAATGGAAAAAGGATAGAAGGTTTTCTATATAGATATAGGAAAGGTGAGGAAGTGAGAATAGTGTGCTTTTATATGAATTTTGTTTGCAGTCGCTGGTACTGTCTTGTCTAAAGGGATTCGTGTCACATCATCATTTGGACTCTATTTGGCAGCTACCTATATATGTATATAATATTTATAAAGTCTAACATTAATTGAAAGATGCACCTGCATTGTTGGTTTGGATGTATCTAATGATCCTAGTTATTGCAGTGCTGGAAAATATTGTTATTTCTCTTGTTATGACCAAGATAAGAGTTTCGGGTCTATCCCTAAAGAAGTAGATGAATGTATTGTTTGTGGTCTTGGAAACCAATCAACGGGCTCTTTAGCCAAGCAAAGGGAGGGAGAAGAGGTTGTAATACTATCTTAGGAGGAGACATATTCCGTCAGTATATGAGAAGTAATTATGACTGTTGTGCATATCATAAACAATTGCCTGATAAGTCTTTCATTCACTTATTGCTTTATGTTGATGACATGCTTATAACTGTTAAAAACATGGTTGATGTTGATTTGTTGAAAACTCAACTTAAAAATGAGTTTATTGAAAGATTTAGGTGATGCTAAGAAAATACTGGGGATGGATATCCACAGGGATAGAAAAGCTGGGAAGTTATACTTGTCCCAGAGAAGTATATAGAAAAGGTTCTAGACAGGTTTGGAATGTCTAACTCCAAACCTGTCAGCGCTCCGCTGGCGTCGCATTTTAAACTTTCAGCTTCCCTATCTCCCCAGACAGATGAGGAGGAACAGTCCATGACAAATGTTCCTTACTCTAATGCTGTAGGTAGTATTATGTATGCTATGGTGTGTACCCGTCCAGATATTTCACAAGTAGTGAGTGTGGTTAGCAGATATATGGCTAAGCCTGGTAGAACTCACTGGCAGGCCGTGAAATGGATTTTTAGGTACTTGAAGGGAACCTCGCATGTGGGCTTGATATTTGATAGAGATGTAGATCTCAATTCTGTTGTTGTTGATTTTGTTGATTCTGACTATGCTGGGGATTTAGACAAGAGAAGATCATTGACAGGCTACATTTTCACATTGTGTGGTTCTGCTATTAGTTGGAAAGCAACACTTCAATCAACTGTTGCTTTATCAACTACAGAGGCAGAATACATGGCAGTAGTTGAGGCTATTAAGGAGGCCATTTGGGTGAAGGGGCTAATCAGTGACCTGGGTCTTCAGCAGACAGAGATGACAATGTTTTGTGACTGCTAGAGTGCTATACATTTGACTAAAAATCAAATGTATCATGAGAGGACGAAGCACATTGACGTCAGGTATCATTTTATTAGAGGAGTAGTGTCAGATGGTACAATTAGTATTCAGAAGATCGCTACTTCCGAGAATCCAGCAGATATAATGACCAAGCCAGTTGCAGTATACAAGTTCAAATTTTGTTTGGACTTGATAGGGGTTCGAGGTTTCCGGGTTTCTTAGGGAATTCAGATGGGGTTGGTTTTCTCAGTTGCTGCATTTTACATTCTTGGGTTAATCTAGATTTTATAAGGCTTTTAGATATTCAAACCAAGGTGGAGATTTGTTGAGTATGGCTTATGAATACATGCCTCAGACCTATCTCGCTCGACCCTCGCTCGAGCGAGACTTCGAGACTTTTTAACCTGAGATTTTGCTCGACCCTTGCTCGACCTCCAGCTCGAGCGAGGATCAGACAGTGACTTCGCTCGACCCTCACTCGACCTCCCGCTCGAGCGAGATTGCATAATATAAATATCACGAAGGCATTTCACGCAGTGGACGACGTAGAGATCGCAGACCCCTGTTTTTAGCCCCGACGAGCTCAGCTTCCTCCTAGATCATTTCTTCTCCATTTCTCCACTATATTGAGTGAAACTTGTGAGGATTGAGTGTATACACGTGAGGTGAGTGTTCTCTGTTGTAAGAATCGTTTGATTCTCTCTCTGTAACCTCTATTTGATCTAGTGAAGTTTTGAAACCAACCCCACAGTGGATGTAAGCTCATTTTGAGCTGAACCACTTAAATCACTGTGTTCTTTCTGTGTTTACTGTTTTATTTCTCATTGTTGCATCCGCTGTGGTTTATTTCATATCTTTGTTGTTTGTTTATTTGGCTATTTCCCAACAGATTCAAGCCTTACGTGAGTTTGCAACCCATGATTGAGATTTAATTTATAACACCTCGTACTTGTAGTTGTCAATAACTGAGTTTGAAAGATGAAATTGAAAGAGAAAATGAATTCTTTCTCATTGATTCGAAAAGAAGTTGTACAAGGATATTTATCTACAAAGAGATTTCTGCTATAGTAGCCGCGTGTATCACACTAAAATACAAAGAAACTATGCTGTCTAATATGTACAAAACTGACTCTACTCTATACACGACACACAACATGATTCTCCACTTCCTCTGTTACACCCAAGGACATGCTTATCACCCAGAATGTCTGCTTTCTAACCCTTAAGCTATCGATCATGATCTCTCAGCTGCAATATTAATCCGGCATCTTCCTTTGCAGCGTGCATTTCTTGAGACTCCCCCTCAAGATGTGTATATATGTTGAGAATACCTATCTTGGACAATAATAAGTGGAAAGGTGGTGCTGTTAATGCTTTGGTAAATAGGTCCGCTAACTGAAACTTTAATGTTACATGCACTGGTTTAACGATTCCAGCTACCACCTTCTCTCACACAAAATGACAATCTAATTCTACATGTTTTGTTCTTTCATGAAAAATAGGATTTTTTGTGAGATGTATGGCTGAATGGCTATCACAATATAGCAGGGCAGGCTTCAAAGTTTCGATATTGAAGTCTTCCAAGAGAGCTCTTAACCAAACAATCTCACAACTAGTTTGTGCTAGAGCTCAATATTCAGCTTTAGCCGACAATCTTGATACTACCATTTGCTTCTTAGACATCTAACTTATCAAGGAATCACCCATGAATACACAAAAATTGGTTATAGATCTTCTACTTTCAGAACAAGCCTTCCAATCCGAGTCACTATAACTCTTGAGATAAAAAAAAAAAAAGATTTGGAGGAAAAGATGATACCTTGTCCCACCGATCCTTTAAGGTATCTAAGTATCCTATGAGCTGTGGAAAGATGAGTATGGGTAGGTTTATCCATGAATTGACTTAGGATTCCAACCGAGTAGGTGATGTCTGGTCTTGTGGTGCTCAAATATATAAGTTTGCCTATTAATTAATTGTAACCAGTCACATCTAAGAGCAACTCACCAAAGGACTGTGCCAACTTGCGATTCGATTCTATGGGGGTGGTGATAGTTTTACTCCCAAGTAATCCAGCCCCTTCAATGATTTCCAAAGCATACTTCTTTTGGCAAATGTGGATCTCATCTTTTGATCTTGCAACCTCCAATCCCAAGAAGTATTTGAGTGTTCCCAAGTCTCTAATTTTAAACTGGTCATGCATGTAGCTTTTCACAGAATTAATGGCTATCAAGCTATTGCTCCCCAAGATGATATTATCTACATACACTATGAGGGCAATAAAACCATCCTTGTCATTCCTAGTAAACAACGAGTTATCTGACTTGGATTGACAAAAACCAGCTGCAATAAGGGAGTGAGTGAATTTTTCATTCCATTGTCTTGCGGCTTGCTTTAAGCCATACAATGATTTGTGGAACTTGCATACTGTTTTGGTGCCCTCAGCTTGAGACTCCCCCTTAAGTGGGAATCCGAGTGGAAGCTCCATGTAGATCTCTTCATCGAGATCTCTATGGAAAAATGCATTGAACATCTAGTTATTCTAAATGCTAATGAAAAATTGCTGCAAGAGAAAGAAAGAGCCTCACAGTGGTCATCTTTGCTACTAGGTTGATTGTTTCTTGGTAGTCAAAACCTTCATGTTGAATGTATCCTTTTGCCACAAGCCGAGCCTTGTGTTTGTCCACTGTCCCGTCAGATTTCAACTTGACTTTGAAGACATATTTACAACCAATTGCTTTCTTTCCCTTGGGGAGAGATGTGATGGACCAAGTACCATTATTTCAAGAGCTTGAAGTTCTTGAGCAATAGCATCTTGCCAATGAGCACTCACAACAGCTTCCTCATAGGTTTTGGGTTCATGTGTAAGGGTGAGAGACAAGGCATAACTTTGATGAGAATATGAGAGTTGTGAATACGAAAGTGTGTTTTGAATAGGATGTGCAATAGAGATGTTGGGAGGTAAAGTTTGAGTGGGATGAGAGACGAGTTGGCAATGATAATCAGTGAGGTAGGAGGGTGTATGTTTAATTCTTTCAGATTTTTGAAGTGGGATAGGTGAGTGTGATGAAGGGTCTGCTGCAGGTTGTGTGTCAAGTGTTTGGAATGTAGAGTCTACTGCAGGTTGTGATGCCATGTTTGGGCCAGCTGTTGGTATGGGTTCTGATGGCGTATGGTTTGGTGCAAGGTTTGGTGAATGAGAGAATGAATGAGGTGGTGTTGTGGGATGTTGTGAGCTATGTAAAGAGGGAGATGAAGGATAATTTAGGAGGTTAGGGAAGGGAGGGGGCAAGGTGAGGCGCGGCTCAGGTATATGTGAGGATTCATTGATGGAAGGGAGAGTTAGGAAAGGAAATTCAGATTCCAAGAAGATCACATCTCGGGAGACAAAGGTGATGTGGTTAGTAAGGTCATACACTTTGTAGCCTTTGATGCCTATAGGGTACCTAATGAATATGCATCTTTTGGACTGAGGATCTAGCTTAGTTCTATCTCTTTTGAGTGTAGAAACAAAACAAAGGCACCCAAAAATCCTTAGATGGAGATAGGATGGTTTGGATGAGAAAAAGATTGAATAAGGTGATCGATTTTGAAGGAGTGGTGATGGTATTCTATTGATCAAGTGAGCAGCTGTTAAAATTGCATCCCCCCAGAATTTTGTGAGAAAAAATGCTTGAAGGAGTAGGGCAGTAGCTACGGTAATGAGGTGTTGTTGTTTTCTTTCAGCCACACTATTTTGTTGGGGTGTGTATACACAATATTTTTGATGAAGAATTCCATGGGATTGGTAAAATTCAAGCATGTGGAACTCAAGAACGTTGTCGGTTTTGATTTGTTTAATCTTATAGTCAAATTGTGTGTGAATCATGAGAACAAAGGATTACAAAATGGACTTAGCTTCAGATTTAAACTTCATGAGGTATACCTAAGTGGTCTAGCTGTGATCATCCACTATGGATAAAAAATAATGATGTCCATTTAATGAAGCTTGAGAATAAGGTCCCCATATGTCACTTTGAATAAGGTCAAACACAGATTTTGTGGAAGTAACACTTGATTGAAATTGCAATCGGTTTTGCTTAGCTAAAAAACAAATATTAAAATGAGTGTGGTTCCCACTAGTTACATCTGAGCAATGGGAATGAATTAATTCCATTCTTTTACTGGACAAATGACCTAGCCTAAGGTGCCACACATCAAAGTCTTGTTTGCTCAAAGCATTACAAATTTGACTGTTGGAGGAAATTGAAAGAGTTTTGTGGTGTTGAGAGGAATGGCTGGACTTGAGAGAGTTGGTAAGCAGATAATAGAGGCCACGATGGATTTTAGCTAGTTCAATCGTCATCCATGAAGTAAGGTCCTGAATAAAGCAAAATTTGTCCAAGAAAATGAAGCAAAGGAGAGGGTTAAGGATTAGTTTGCTTACTGACAAAATATTAAATGTGAATGAGGGAACACACAAAATGCTTAAGAGTGTAATAAAGCCAGAAAGTGTAACTGTGCCAATTTGAGTAACCTGAACTTTTGATCTATTTGGTAGCTGAACAAAAGCATGAATGGTGGAAGTGATTGACGTGAGAAAGGTTGGGGAACAGACTATATGATCTGTTGCCCCTGTGTCAATGATCCAAGGTGCGTTGTTTGAGTGGCCCGAGTTATGATGCAAGAGTGATGATAATTGGTCTTTATGAAGTTGAGAAAAAATAGAGGTGTTAGAGACAGTTAACAAACATACACCTGCCATGTTCAAGTGGGTCGTATTCTGTGGTGTGTTGGATGAGCTGGGTTGAGAGGTTGAGTTGAGTCCTTGAGGAGGATGATTCGGCTGCTGTGATTGGCCATTGACTAATGCCATTAACTTTTGAATCTGAGACTGAGTGAGTGAGAGTTAAGGCATCGAAACAGGTCCCTGCTCTGATGAAATCTAATTTGTTGAGTGAATAGCTTGAGTGTTGTTATTGAACTGCCCTTGCTTGATCTTTGTGAATTTAAAATTGGGAGGGAACCCAATTAATCTATAGCACTTCTCTTGAATGTGCCCAGACTTTCCACAGTGACCACATGTTAAATCTCATTTCTCCCTTTTCTTGGAGGGGGGCATTGTTGAACACGGCCAACGCTGAGGATTCAGTTAGGGGGACTGCCATGATCCTCGTCTGCCGTTGTCTTTCCTCTTGAAGGATTAGTGAAAAATTCTTGTCCAATGATGGTATTGGGCTCATCGGGATGATTTGTCCCCTAATGCTTTCATAGATATCATTCAAACCCATGCGAAATTTGAATACGTAATCCGCTTGTTGAGTTTCTCCCATTGTGGTGAGTGCCTTGCAAGTGTAGAGGCCACACGAATAATAGGGTTTCAGCCTGTAGCTGTTGAGTTCCTTCCATATTCCATTGAGTTGAGTGAAATATTCACTCACCGATTTAGACCCTTGTATTGTGGTTCCAAGTTGCTGTTGAAACTGGTAGATTCTCACGGAATCAAGTTGAGAGAAACGCATATAGAGCTTGTCCCATATGGTCTTGGCTGAGCTAATGTAGAACATGTTCGATGCAATTTCCTTAGTGTCTGAGTTGAGAATCCGTGAAAGAATAATGTTATTGCATTGCATCCAAGGCATGTAAACAATATTTTCTTGCGTCGGGGTAGAAATACTTCCATCGAGAAAACCCATCTTGTTTTTAATGGAGATTGCCCAGCTAAAGGATCTTCTCCAAGATAAGTAATTAGGTCCCGAAAGGGGTGGAGAGATGATTATGGTATGATTTATCACTGTGATGTATGTAAAATGGGCTGTTTGGATTCTCTGATGGATTCCCCGGCATCTTCGTTCGACATTGCGAAAGGATAAATAGGGGAACTGCCAATGAGGTGTTTGTGAAAAGGTTTGAGAGCAGAGTGGCATAGATGAGACTAACCTAAAGCTCTGATACCATGTGAAGAACTGAGTTTGAAAGATGAAATTGAAGGAGAAAAGGAATTCTTTCTCATTGATTCGAAAAGAAGTTGTACAAGGATATTTATATGCAAAGAGATTTGTGCTATAACGTGTATCACTAAAATACAAAGAAACTATGCCATCTAATATGTACAAAACTGACTCTGCCCTATACATGACACATAATATGATTCTCCACTTCCTCTGTTACACCCAAGGACATGCTTATCACCCAGAATGTCTACTTTCTAGCCCTTAAACTGTCGGTCATGATCTCCTAGCTGCAATATTAATTCGGCATCTTCCTTTACAGCGTGCATTTCTTGAGAGGAGGGTCAAGGAGTTCATTCTTGTCACTTAGAATCATAATCCAACAATATAAATACCACTCCAAATACCACAGGCCGAAAGCATTTCTTTAACACATGAAACTCCTCTAATCGACGCTTATTCCCATGATAGTATTGTGCATTTCTGTGGTCCAAGCAAAACATATCATTGTTTCATCACCAAGGTGATGCATTCAAAACAAAGACTACTATTATATCTCGTGGTAGGACAAGAAGCCACTATTGTATCTCATGGTAGGGTCAGAGGCCACTATTAGGTCCCGTGGCTGGCCCAGATGACACAATTATATCCCGTGGCAGGGCCATAAATCCGAGTAGAACGAAATCTTATGCCTCAAAGTTTTCATATGTAATATCATTTCATAACATGAAACGAAATAAATATAGATCATTTTCGTAGTATCATGTATAAGACTTTCAAATTTCATATTTACTCTTCTATACAGTTTAGAATTAGAATGTAAAAAATGCTCATGTCTACACCAATCTTGACAAAAGTATCTATCTTTTCTTATTCATATACAATGAGTTTTGCAGAAAAATGATCAAGGTTGTTTTCCAGTTTTGCATAGCAAAATATGCATGTTTTTCATAAAATCAATCTCAGTCTGTTAGGGAAAGTCTAGCACTAAAACACCGTTTACTTGACTTTTATGGAGCAAAGTCTAGCATAGGAGCATTATGGGAATTAACCAATTCAAAGGAGCATAATCAGAAGACATTTTCTGTACTATATTCTTATTTTACGTTCATCGTTTTGATATATTTAATCACTTTTTATCATATTAAAAAAAAAAATTAATGATTGATGGATAATGTCACTTTATCATAATAAGAAAATGATAAAATGATGTTGTAATATATAACATTTTCATTTTTTCTATGTACCTCTTTATTGTTTGCATGGTACCGTTACTTTTGATTTTAAATTTGGCCATTCTAATCATGACTAGTATTAACGTAGCATGTTTTAAGTGATTTTATATATATCTACTTAAAAACTACCGCATCAACAGCTACAACAAAATTAATTTAAACTTTTGAACAATAATTTTTTAGTTTATTACTGTTCTTCATTATAATGATAAGGCAAAAAGAAATGAGACGCAAAATAAGAGTATAAAAGATAGTTTAATGTGTAATTAATCTTCTTTCTTTTCCACATACAACAACAGAAAGGACAAGAAATTAAGAGTCTACATCATAGAAATAGTCTATTTAGTTATCCTTTCTTTTAATAAAACATGTTGCATATATAGCTTCAAGAGAAGCCTAATTGAGTCACAAAGTAGGGGAAGACGCCATAAAAGGCCCAAAACCCTCTTGCTTACCCCCCCATGAGAACACATTTGATATGAGAGAGAGAAGAGGGGCACAAAATAATGTGAAATGAAAGAGAGAATGTGCGCTCTTGGTTTTTACAGTTGGCGCTGTTAACAGCCACAAAGGTCACACAATCTTTAACTAATCAATTAAATATCACTGATTTCTGTTCTGATACGAGCGTCAACTTTGGCTCTGTCTGTTGGGATTATAGCTCCTAACTTTCATTCAACAACAAGACAAGAATAAGAAAGGTAATGGTATCTGCAGCTACATTTATATTTTTGAGAATCATATCAAGGAGCTTCTTATGCAGAAATGTGAGTATATTCGCTCCAGCATATGGTATCATATGCTCCAAAGTCTAGGACATAGTGAGAGAAAGATACACAATAAATATTATGGAGCACACTTTATGCATCTATCTCTCTCATTCTAAATTCTGAAGTTTGAATGAGACTTTGAAGAACCCAATTAGAGAAATTGATCTGGTAGCAGCCTTCGGATAAGGCAGGTTTAAGCATTGCAGGACATCTTCATCTCTCCGACTTAGGCGCTTTGCTTCCTTCAATTTCATAGCAACCCAAGATACCCAATATCGGACTGAGTACCAAAGAGATTAATGGAAAAGGACATACGAACAGTATGCTAATTTATTTACAATTTTTGGGTTGTGTGCGTCTTTTGGTGAAGGAATTCTTGTCACCTACTTCTTTTAAAGTCCCCATTCTCCCAATGCTTCTGAAAGTCTCATATATATATATATATAGAGAGAGAGAGAGAGAGAGAGAGAGGGGGGGGGGGGTAAAAGCTTTGATCTTTGGTTGGTCTGTTTTCCTCTGTTCTGTGCCAATGGAGGGGCACAGACGCAAGCTCTGCTTCAGGACTTTCGGAAATGGCAGAGCTTTGGGTGGTTACATGAAGGCTCATTTGGCCTCCCCCTTCTTGCAGCTGTTTTAATATTGAAAGTGTTGTGATTTTCCTTTAAATCTGTGGATATGATGATGAATGACAGCTGTCCAGCTAGTTCCGCCCCAAGGTAGGGTTATGACTGCAACTGTTCAACTAATTCAAGATCACATAATTGATATTGAGCGGCAACTTGTGAATACTGAATATCAGAGTTAAGAAATAGATAATTTTGATAACTTTTAGAAAATTCTTTCTGCATGCAAATAAAAAAAAAAAAAGAACATCTCAAGTTATGAGTACAAGCTGGTCGGCCATGTGGTTGTGATATAGCATGTTCTATGCTGAAATTGTTGGCTGACAAAGTTCTAGGCAGATCTTACGAACTCCATCATCTTCTCTAATGTCTAATTATTTCTAATGTCTAATGTCTACATATTGGTTTGTTACTATTTTTCTAGTTATTTTTGGTGTTCCTAACCCCGTCATGTCGTTATTCAGCTATTTTTGGTTAATCTAAAATTGTTATTTCTTCCCTCCCAAGGCCCAACGGTTGTGGCTCAGAAAGTTTATGCTCAAAAAACTAGAAGGAATGTGACAACAAAACATGTCTTATTTGTTGGTTTAATTACCTCTTGTAGCACATCGTAGTACGTACTTCAAGGGTCGGGTACTGGGTATGGGATTTGCATTGGGTTGGTTTAAGATTAGCAAAAGAAAATAATTATATTTGCAACCTTATTTCTGAGGGGTTTGCTTCAAGCTAGCATGATACCAATTGTATCAAAAGAACTTTATTCCAACTGTGATACCATAAGTAATCACAACTCCAACTCTCCAATCTTGATCAAGAGAAAGGTATCATAAGAACTTTATTCCAAGATACATTTCCTGGCCTCTTGAATAGTTTCTAGAAGAAAATATTTCTATTTGCAACCCTATTTTTTGACGCACCATAATTGCATAAGAAAAAAAATATATCCAATCATATATTTTCTCATCATCTTATGATGTAGCATTAGATTATAAGTAAAATATAATAAATAATTTTTAATAATCTAATATCATATCATAAAATGATGGAAATATGATGAGAATTAAAATGATGAGTATCATTACTCATTGCATAAATACCAATTGTAAATTAAAAATGTCAAAAAGCAAGGTATCGTCAGATCGAACTTTATTCCTACGCTATAATAAAAGTTAAACCTTTGCTTTAAGCTGCTAGCTTGCTACCATATAAGTATCACGTACAACTCCAACTTTCCATGCATTCTTCGCTTCAAGAGAGAGGTGATTTTCTTCCACCAGCTTTACTTTCGTTCATGTTCTTTTTACAACCATTTCGAACACAGTTCTGGTGAAGGTGGAGGCAGAAATTAATTAGCGTGCATTAGAGGATCAAGAAGGTCGTTTAAATTAGGTATTTGTAACACTTTAATTACAATAAAAAAGACTATATGCTACCAAAATAGATAATTTTCTTGATTGCAAATATATATGAAGTAGTACTGCATGATCTATTTCAATTTAGTTCTTGAAGAAAACAATTGATCTGTATTCTTCATAATTTGTTTTCCAATCAGTATACCATGAGATATTTTTTTCATCAAGTTATTGTACTAAATAACTTCTCAATAAATATGTTTGTAACTCAGGGTCTTTGCCATATGTCTTCTTTTTACTAAAATAGAGCCTATCCAAATATGAACAGTAATTTTAGTAAGAATGCTTTTATTTTCTAAATTTCCAGGAGACTACTCTTTTGTGTGGAAAACAGAGAGGCCATGGCCACCATCCCTCGTATGGATCCGATTCTCTATAAGGCTGCAGCAGAAGGCAACATCATGGCTTTCAAGGACGATAACTTCGATCAGCCACTAGAAGCCTTATTAACACCAAACAAAAACACCGTACTCCATATTTTCATCACAACACTCAAAAATGATCAGATAGAATCAACAGCTAAAAAGAATTTTGTGGGAGACATACTCGGCTTGTGTCCCTCACTTTTATGTCAAGTCAATGTCAAAGGTGAAACTCCATTACATCTCGCAGCAAGGTTTGGGCATGCTAATATCGTTGAAGTTCTGATCAAACGTGCCAAATATCCACATCATCAAGATCTTGAAAGCGGGGATAAAGCAGTCAGGGAGATGCTTAGAATGGTGAACAAAGAGAAAGACACAGCGTTACATGAGGCTGTACGTTATAATCACCGTAAAGTGACTGAGCTTTTAATAAAGGAAGACCTAGATTTTTCATATTCTGCTAATGATGCCGGGGAGACTCCACTCTACATTGCTGCTGAGAGAAACTATGAGGATTTGGCAAATGAAATTATGAACAACTGCAAATCACCGGCTTATGATGGCCCCTTAGGTAGAACGGCATTGCATGCTGCTGTTTTTTGGGGTAACAAAGGTACTGCGTTAATAGTTGTATAGATGAATTTATCGGAGAAAATGAAATTTTTAATAAATAACACAGAATTGAATTCATTGTGTCTATCTCGATCTTTCTTTCATTCTAAATATTAAAGAGTTGTAGAAAGAATTTTAGGGAATTTAAATCCCGTAAATTCTCTCTTAACAAGTCGTACTACTTTTGTCCGTTGTAAAGTTATTACAGTACTTGACATGTATTCAAATTATTCGTAGGAATGATCAGAGAAATTCTGAAAAAATTTGAAGGAGCTATAACTAAAAAAGCAGACCAAGATGGTTGGACTCCACTGCACTTGGCTGCATACTTAGATGAGTGGAGTTCTACATTGCTGAAACATGATTTGGAAGTAGCATACATGAAAGACAAAAAGGGGAGGACAGCTCTTCACATTGCAGCTCATCGTAGCAATAAGCAGGTCGTGCAAGAAATTATAGACAATTGTCCAGATTGTTGCGAACTGGTTGACAACAGAGGCTGGAATGCGTTGCACTTTGCAGTGGAGAGCGATTTTCCATATCTCGTAGTGCAAGCGATTCTTGAAAATTCGTCTCTCAGCAATCTTTTGAACGAGAAGGACGTCGAAGGGAACACTCCTCTCCATCACCAATATTCCAGCGATTTCATAACCGTGATGGATGATCTCCGGAGACTTTTCAGCCGTCCCATTTCCATGATGGATAATCACCCGAGAATAGATAAGATGGCCTTCAACAAAAATAACCTCAATGCTTACCAAGTCGCTTTTACAAGTACTGCAAAGCCACCAAAAGGAAAGGTAACGTCACATCGATCTTTTCTCTTCATCCCATCAAAATAGAACACGAATTACTTACGCGTTAATTTATTGGATTACTTTCCTTAGGAAAGTGTAAAAAAGTGGCAGAGCACATGCTTCCTTTTCTTATTGTTGGTCCTGAAATTGATGTATAGGATATCTATTTTGTTATTTGGGTAAACCTTAGATTGACCAGCTGGTCATGGCCCATAAGTATGCAGCTGCCGCATACTTAATTGCATTTAGAAATTGGTTTTGAAATTGAGGTATAGGAAATCTCAATGCAATTAGGCTTGATTGACTCAAGCCTGACGTTGGTTTTGAAACGTCCCAAGATTGAGATTTTGCACAAACTTAAATTGGTTTCTTCTCTTCCAAAAATAATATATTTCATAAAGGGAAAATACAATTAGTATTATTTCTATATCTCGATAACGGCTTTGTTGATCAAAAACTACGTAACCTGAAAAACACTATTGCTCACATTGTTCATTAATCCTCTTAAAATCTAATTGATGAAGAAGATAGAGGCTAAATTGTCTTCTCATCCGAGAAGGGTATTCACCGATGAGGAAATAGTAAGGAAGATCACAGAGGATGAGAGGAAGGAAATGTGGATGAGGGACGAGGCAAGGATGAAAGAGTATTTGGAGAAAGCGGCCGAAACACACTTGGTAGTGGCTGCACTCATCACAACAGTGACCTTTGCAGCAGCTATAACCATGCCTGGTGGTTTTGTTGGTACTGGAGGTGACCCACATTATGAAGGCTCTGCAGTTTTGAGGAGAAATGCTGCTTTTAAAGCGTTCATTATCACTGATATCATATCCTTGGTGCTATCTAGTTCTGCAGTTATTACCCATCTACTCATGCCACTTTTGTCCAAGCGTTCTGAACCTGATGCAATTCGCTTCGCTTTTTTCAAGTTGGGTTTTAGGTTTATTTTGATGGCCATGGGAGCAATGGTGCTGACATTTATAACAGGGGCATATGCTGTTTTAGAGCATTCCTTAGACCTTGCCGTTACCACTTGTGTTATTGGCTCATGCTTCTTCATCATCATGTCTTTCATTTGTGCACTGTATGGGAAGAATCTAGGTTTATTAGATAAAGTCCTTGATGTAAAGGATTTTTTATTAGATAAAGTCGAAGATGTAATGGATTTTTTATTAGATAAAGTCGAAGATGTAATGGATTTTTTTTTCGGAAGATTTGGTTTTTAATTTTCAAATTTTTAGGTCTTTTTAACTTATAAAGACTTCTTATGCTTTTATTGCTTTTTAACAAATGGCATGTCATGTAGGAGTATGATATAATGGCAATTTGCTGATATTTCACATGGAACTTCCTTTCTTACCCAAATATGTTGAAGCACATTTCACAGAGCATTCACCAATTCTCCCAAACAAAAACATCCCCAAAACACTTATGTTGTTTCGCAATACCAAAAATGCAGCAAAGTAGCAAAATCGTTCTTAAAAAAACACAGATTTCCAAATAACGAAGCCTAAGTTGTTTAAAACGTTTGCATGGTATTAAGAATAAATATATATTTTTACACGTGTGTAATGTTAAGCTCTAGTCAATAGCTTCTGTAATTACTTTTATAGCCTTTTATACTTCTGTGTATCACTGGTATATAAGGCTCATTATGTGTAATAATTCATTTAATGTGAATTTCAGCCCTACAGTAATTGGGAAATTATATGTCTTCTCTCTATTACTCTCAAACTTTAATACATGGTCTGATAATTTGTCCCCTTTTTTTAATAACAAATAATTTCATTACTGAAAAACAGAGTTACACATTCGAACCATCCCAAATAATTTGGAAAATACAAGCAGGAAAAGAATGCCACTAAGCACACAAATTTTCTAAGAAAAATGCAAAACTAGCAAGCTTGTGAGCAGCGACATTCTTCTCTCTAGCAACATGTTGAATTGAACAACTTTGAAAGTTGAAACATCCTCATGAGCATTTTGATCTGTTGAGCCAGATTTCCTTGAAATGAATGTGACAACCCAATTGCATTGACCTCATTAAGCATAAGGAGTGAATCACTTTCCAAAATCAGATGTTGAATACCATTTGCAGCACATAATTGCAATCCCCAAAACATAGCCAAAAGTTCAATATCGGTAGGATCACAAATCTAATGCTCTTTCTTATTAGCTGTCATAACCACCTCTCCTTTATGATCTCTTAGAATAATACCAATCCTAGCTTTACAATGATCTTTCCACATTAAACTTTAGGAGATAATTTGTTGGTGGAGGGACCCAAGAGCACCATAACTTTCTGGTTAACTTGTTCAACTTTGCATCCATATGCTTTTTCTGAAAAGACAATGCATAGTTAATCAATTGATCGACTGAGAGCATTTTATCTTCAAATTTTTTTAGGTTTCTTCAATACCACAAGTCCCAAGAGATCAGGAAAAACTCCTCCAAAGCTTCTCTTCCTGCTTCCCCTCTACTATGCCTTGCAAAGTCATCAAAAAATTCATATTCAAAGGAAAGATTCAAAGTTGGCAAAGTCTTCCTCCACATCTGCTTTAAAAGAGGGCTGAGAATTTGTTGTAAATTCTAATTAGTGGGCTCTACAACAGAGAGTAACTGTAATATGATAAGAATTAATTGACCCACAAAAATAGAATGATAAACTAATTTTCTAAAACAATTCAAGAAGTTTTTCTGTTACTGAAATATGACGTTTTAACCCTCCAAGCCTAACGAAAAAAGAAGAGGGAAGGCAAATATGAAATCAAGTCATGGGTCCAATTTGTTGCTCGTTTCTTTGTCGCAAAAGACAAAAAGACCTCAATTTTAAAATAAACTTGATCAAACTACCCTTGTTTGCAAATCAAAAACTCTCAAAATCTTAAAAAATTCATTTTATTTATCCATAAAACAGAAGCTTTTTAATTAGACCTGCAATGCAGTCTATATATATGGACTACAAGAAGAATTATTCCATGAGTTCGATCCATATTGTCTGAATGTCCAATTCTAATCCTTTTTTCTAGCTATTTTGTCTGGCATCCCCACGTGTTTTAACTCGAGTTTTTCTATTTGTAATGCGATGGAAAGAACGTATGGTTCATATTTCTGAATTTAATTTGCAAAAGGAAATTAAAAATAGATTTTCCTGGTGGTGAAATCTTGCTATCCAATTATCCATGTCATATGGGCAATTGGTGACAATGGCTGCAGCTTTGTATTTAGCCTTACTATATAACTAATTTGATATATAATACATCACTTATTTGAGATTTATGATATTCATAGAGAGAATCAAACTGCTATTTTTTTTTTAATGTAAACTAGCGTGACATGCTTCTACATTAATTACCAATGTGTTCGGTATGTCAAGAAAGAGATTTGGAAATAATTTTATTGATTTGTTTGGCCAAAGGTTGGTGGTAAAAGAAACTGTCTAAATATCATAAGAAACTCTTTAACCATCTCCTCTAAAAAAAGTAAAAAACCCACTTGAGTACTGTTGGGATCGAGTGCAGATCTAGAGATGGATTAGATGTAGATTGTAGAGAAAGTAATAGCAGAAGAAAATCAGAAAATAGAAACGAAAATCAGCAGTCAGCAATCAATGAAGATCTTATCGATGCTTTATCTGGCGGTAATTAATGTATTAAAACCAGAGGAAAGCTCTATAAGGCAATTTATGAACTTCCAAAAGGTGGTGAAAAGAAAAGGTTAATGCCCAGATGGAGCGCAAGGTCTACATTGTAACTTGCTAGCTTTCCCCACCCATGAATCATGATCACGTTTTCTTGAAATTTTACCGCACTATAGAATTAAATAGAAAGGAAAATATATACAGTTTAATACCAAAAAACCATATTTTTGGGTTGTGTGTTTCGGGGAAGGAATGCTTTTCACCTACTTATTTTAAAGTTCCTAATCTCTCAATGCTTCTCGAAGTAAGGCTGTTCATATGGGCCGGATTTTATCCGGCCCAGATTAATAACCGGATACTCGGGTCTTAAATCCGGTTTTCGGATTATATAAAAACGGGCCGGAATCCGTTTTTAACAAACCGGATCAAATTGGGCCGGATATCCATATTGAATCCGAAACCCGGTTTTATCAACCCATACCCGGCTTTCAAATTAAAACGATGCCGTTTGTATACTGGTTTCAAATTCGGTTCTTCCCCTCTCCGTGGTTTCAAACTCGATCGTCATTCGATTTCACTGTCTGTCTCTCTCTCTCTCTCTGCATACAAACCCTAGCCCCATCCCGTGTTGAGTCTCCGTCTCCGAGTCTCCGTCGCCGAGTCTCCATCGCCGTCTCCGAAGCTTTGTCGCCGAGTCTCCATTGCCGTCTCTGAAGCTTCGTCGCCGAGTCTCCATCGCCGTCTCCGAAGCTTCGTCGCCGAGTCTCCATCGCCGTAAACATTGTTCGGTACTCTCTCTCTCTCTCTCTCTCTCTCCCTGTAATTGCGTGAGGATTAGAAATGGATATTTATTGAAGGAAAATCTAAGTTGATTCTAGGGTTTTATGGGTTTCGTGTATCACAGTATTTCATATGTTTGAAGTAGATTTCATGCAACAGATTCGTGGAGTTGCAGAAGTAGTTTTATGGGTTTAGCTAGCTAACAAATATATACCATCTCTTGAGCTAGCTAGCTGATTTTTAGCTCCTCTTTATGTACGGGCCACGGCTCAATCTGGGTTATTTGACTTGTTAACCTTAGCTCGAGATGATGGTTACTATTTACTTGTCCGAAGCTGCTGCTGCTCGATCGTTCTAAGACTATGAAAGGTGCTGAGCACCAATTGTTTGTGAAATATTCTAAAAGAGAAAACGCTGTGAATAAATTGTCTCTGTTTTTCTATGTTCCTCTGTATACAGTCGATTACAACATATAGAGCTCTTGGTCATAACAAAATGCTCATAATTTCAGTGCCAGCTCATTCCTTTAAGTTTTCTACTGAATTATAGTCTCCTATGCATAGACTCTTTTCTAAATGGTGTAGATGCACATCTGTTAATGTTGCTACTACCTTAACTAACAGATAGTGAGTCTTTTTAAGTGTTGGTATGTGGCAGTACTGAGTAATGGAAGTGGAAAATCTGGTCTGCTTGGTTAAACAAAACACGCACATGATCGTACGAATTTGCTAGCTCCATGTTATTTTAAACTGATTTAGCACAAAAACTTAAATAAGTTTAAATAATTCGACTTATATAGTATATGAAACTGTGATTATTAAAGTGTGTAAATCTTATCAAATATTTTGTGATGTTGAAGAGATAGAGCAAGAGACTGTTCACCCATCCTTTGCTGCTCCATATCAAGAGCCTCATCAAAGTTTGCTTTATCTGGAATTGAGGCTGGTATGAGTCAACCTTCCCATTCATGCTAAAAAAATTAGAGTAAGTATGTTATTACTTTAGTGTGCATTACTTACTAAGCTTTTGAAATAATTTTTGTTTTATATATTCTTTTTGTTTTATAGGTTGGACTGGAAATGACAATGTGAGCATGGTTCAGGTGCTTCTCAGCTGTTACAAGAATATACAATAAATTCAAGAATATTTGGGAAAGTAGTGCTGAGTTGTTTTTGAGTCTGGAATCTTTGTTTTCAGGATCTACCAATAACTGAACATTGCTTATTGGTACAGATAGTTAACTTTTCCATATCTTCACATGCAGTGATATTGCTGCAATTCATGGAAATAGAATCGATTGTTTTATTTTTGGGCATAATTATCGAATTATTTCAGTTCAAATTCAACTTTATATGAATGATTGTTTTATTTTATATTGCTACAATATCTGGTGCTGGTTTTGTATCTCCCATAACATTTGTTACTTGGGTGATTCTTGTAAACTTTCTTGTATTCTGCAATTGTTTTGATGAGTAATGTCCATTAGTGCTCGGTCAAGAAGTTTTCAGAATATCCAAATTAGAAAAACTAACAAGTGAAATTTCAGATTTATAAAAGTCTTCAGTTTGGAGTACTTTTTGTTGGCTTTCAAAGACATGGAAAGCTGCCAGACGACGTAAACCTCTGAGAACATATAGGATAATTATCTGCAAATATGGGATTTGGGAAGGGGAGACGAAGGGAATTTTTTTTTTAATGAGTATTATCACTTTTACAAAACTCAAAATTAAAATTGGAAAAGGTATCTGGAAAAAAAAAAAAAAACCGGGTTTAAATCCGGAAACCGGATCCAGATCCGGAATCTTATGGAATCTGGACCGGTTTTAAATCCGGATCCGGTTCTAAATTTCCGGATTTGAAATCCGGATCCGGTTTAAGATACCCGGGTTTCCGGATCCGGAACCCGGGTGCACAGCCTTGTCTCGAAGTCTCTTAGAGAGCCGCTTGTGCTTTTTGTTTAATTATGGTATTCTTCCATCATAAGTGAAGAGAGTCTTTAATAAATTTGGAGAGGGGTCACTCTTGAACATGTGGTCACCAACTCTTTGCCAAAGAAAAAAAGAGTCTCTTAGAGAGAGAGAGGGAGTAGTAAAAGCCTTGATATTTGCTTGCTCTGTTTTGCCCTGTTTTCCCTTTTGCTCTGTTTTGCTCTGCTTCAGGACTTCTGGTAATGGTGATGAATGACAAGCTAAAACATCCTTGATGTGAATATCACAGACTTGATATTGGAGATATCAAGTCTGTGATATTTTGCTTGCTAATTACAGTAGCTCTATATTGGTTCATGCTTTTTCCTCACCATTTCTTTGATATGTGGAATGTATACGAAGGATCTAGGTTTAGATCTATATATCTATATATATATATATATAGGCAGATATTGGAGATCGGTCCATCCGATTTCTATTAAAAACAGCCCATCAATAAAACATAATAAAAAATTTAAAAAATATAATAAAAAATATAATGAAAAAATAAAATTTAGAAAACACAATAAAAAACATAATAAAAAAATAAAATAAAACAAAAACACAATAAAAAAATAAAATAAGTTTATGTAAATGGGTGTTCGACCTCAACCCAGATGGCGTCGGTGTCGCCGGCGGTGGGCGACACCACCCACCCCATCGTGACCGCGGGCATCCGGTCTATTTTTCAAGGGGATCGGACGGACCGATCCCCGGTATTTTCCATATATATATATATTGATGAAGTGCAACAAACTTTGCCTAACTTTCAAAACTTGAATTCTACATTGTAGTAGCTATGTCACTCTACAATAATAAATTATTATTTTTGTAATTAGTTTTCTAATTTTTCTGATTTTTTATTTATTTTTAATTACTTTTTATTGTTAAATACTTTTTTATTTTTCATTCCCATAATTTCCAACAATCTATACATCAAAACTACCAAGACCATCAAGAAAATGAAAATAACGTTAAAGAATCAAAACAAAAGAGAGAAAATAAGATTATTATATTATTGGCTAATAGACCCCTCTCAACAAATAGGGTTGGTAACCCTGGAATACCTGGATCGGATCCTTATTTCATCATGCAAAATGAATGCAACATACAATGCAATTCACTGTATATTACATTGCTGATGTTATACATTACATTACAGAACACAAAATTACAAGATGTGAGTTAGAAAATCAATGGCATTGTCTTCAATAATTTTTTATTTCAGTTGCGTTTAAATAGTGAGGTGATTCAAATATTCTGTAAATAATAGTAAAAAATTAATGAAAAAGTAACAATATAATATTAAATAATGGTGAATAATAATGAATAGTAGTAAAAATTATATAAAAATTAATGATAAAATAATAAATAGAATACTCCACTCCACTATTCAAACTAGCTCTTAATCTCACACCAAATAACAACTTCAAGTGAGAGAAGAGAGAAGTGCAGGCAAATAGTCGATCATTGATTCTTGCAGCTAAGAAGTCCAACCAAATTTTTGCATATATAGATCAGTTGAAACAGAAAATATAACATGCTCAATACATTGCTTTAATCAAACTCTAATACACAATTTTATCATAACCTAGTTGCCTTTCGAGGCTTGCAAGTAGTTTACATGCATTATATTAGAGCAGTCAAAATACTTGGATCGAATAAAAGGTTATTGCCATCCCATTACCAAATCTGGGTTTAAGGTTACCCCTAGAATTTTTATATATCCTTTGACGCCCCCAAAAAAATGCAAATATGGTTCCAGCTTGCAAAATTTAACATGCAGATGCAACCTTAAAATTATCTTTGACAGCTTTGCTTGGCGAACTCTATCAGTCCCAAGGACCCGAAACCTTCAATGAGGTTCTAATTGCCCATAGCAAAGCGACTTCGCACCTTGCGAGGTGCAAGTAAGTCATTCAAATCAAACAAATACCCAGTTCTATCTGCCATATCTTCAGTCTCATTCAATTTCTAATAAACCTTAATATTATTATTCATATACAAGGCGAATCCAGAAAAAAAAAAAAAAAACTGACATAAATATTACAAGCTGTTAGCTTGTATTCATCCGGTTGTCCATATAGAGGCCACTGAGACTTCCAGAAGCCTGTTCAAACTGGAACTCATTCAAATTGTGAAATTATCATTTACTTCAAAAGTTAAAATTGATGAGAAGAAGTAAATTATTTTATATCTTAACACTTTCACTCACTTGTGGGTCAAACTTTCCATCAAAGGGTAAGTCCAATAAGTGAAATATTTAATTAAAGAGTGATACTTATGAGATCAAAGGGTCCCTACCGATTTTGTACCGATGCACTAGTGCTTTATTTATTTATTTATCATTTCTTTTCTTTCAACCGATTTTTTAAATATTTTTAAATACTTTTGTATTTTTTTATATAAAACATACTTTTTTCATTTTCTTAACCACCAAGCAAAAATAAAAAATGGGTCAACCATCGGAAAAGAATTACTTCAATAAGTATTATCATTAATTATATGGGATAGGATGTAGAGTCAGGATTTAAACTCAAGACATTTGTTCTGATATTATATAAAATCACCACTTGTCTCAAAAGTTGAAGCTGGTGGAAGGAGGTAGATTATTTTATATCTTTAACACAAATCAAGCCAAAAAACCATGAGCAAAGCAGGCCTAGTTAAACTGAATCCCCCCATTTTGTTAATGCTTCTTGATTTGTAACCAAATTATACAAAGATAGCAGCATTGCTTAACAAAACAGAAAGAGAGAATTCAGCCTAGAAGGAGTCCAGCCTTTGGATGCATAGATAATTTTTCACAAGTCTATTTCCACACAATAGCAGCATCCTGTACGTTACAGAAAAAGAATTACATACGCTTGATTGGATTAATACTACTTACACAAAGGTCTAATCAAATAAGAAAATATAATCTTAGAGCTAATACTATCATGAAAACACAAAACGCATTGGTTCCAAGAAAGAGAGAACTATAAGAACATTCTTATTAGCTTAGCCAGATGTAAATGCAAATCAAAATTTGATTAACAAATTCCTTATAATGGTCTATATTGGAATTAGAGGCAAAAAACAAATATTTTGCATGCTAATTACATTAACTCTATGTTTGTATGGTAACTATCACTACAAGAAAATTGATTCTTTGGGAGTGAAACTTTTTAGGGACCAATTAAATTTTTACTAACTCCATTTTTTTTTATATCCCTATATTGAGACGGCATCATCAGGATTAGGTTTTAATCCAAACGGATTTCACTTATTGCCCAATATCCCTCTCCTCCTTTGGTCCCAAGTACCACTACATCTCTCTTCTTGCCCATTTCATAAAATCCTAGAGTGGCAACCCCCGTTGCATGGTGCCACTACATTCAAAATACGGAATCTCGATTTGCTTAACTTAAATTCAAGTTTCAATTTCAAACACATAAACAGATTTATATAAATATATAGGAAAGTTTTTTTTGTTGAAATGGCGGTTAGTCTTGGAAGCACTTAGCATGTATAATGAAAGTGAATCAATGATAAAAAAAAAAATGGAAGATTTCTTAAGTGTTATTAGGATGAGCGGAAGTCAGAATACATAGGGCAATGACCATGGGCTTGAATTAGGTCAGATTGGTTGTAGTGTGAATTATTGGGTTCTGTCTTCATTGAATTGGACCAAACAGGCCGACTAAACCTTTAGTTAAAGGTTTGTTCCAGTCCATAAGGATCTTCGGTCTGAGGGGTGGGAAAATGGAGGACGGAAGTGGTTCGGGTCCAGTCTAAAAATCTCGTATGGACCGATTGGACCACTGGATCGAATTCATCCCTAAGCAATGATGTCTACAGAATTAATGTTCAGATCATTTTTATTTTTTTTAAAAAGACTATTATAATCCTAAAGAGATTCTATAAAATAAATTTTATAAATTGACATAGTTTTATATAATTCGTTAGATTTATTTTACAATAAAATTAACTTTTCAATCTGACAGATCACATAAAATTACAACTCATCTCATCTCATTTCAAATTTATCATTTCACTTTTTTAAATTTTCATATAAAATAAAATTTTAAATTTTCAAATCCCAAAATTTTTTCAAATCCTAAAACAAAACTAATATTAAAAAAATATATTATAATAATACTTTATTCTTTTTTTAACTTTTATCTTATCTTATTTTATCTTGTCTAATCTCATCTCTAAAATAAATTATGCCTAAATCTCATCATCAAACCCAATTTTGATTGATGAAAATTGATTTTTCATAGTCCTAATTTCATTCAGACACTGGGAAATTGAAATACCTTATGCAATCTTTTGGTGGAACAATTCCCTCATATGCACCTTGTTATTCACTGGTTTTATCATACATATCAGACAAAGTCACTGTAAGATTTGTTGCGGTATTTCCTTGATAAAATTGTACATGTGAAACTGATTTTGTCAGGATTGACCGAATAACCCCTAATACATGTCAATTTAAAATATTAGAGAAATGATAAATGCAGTCGTAGATTTGTAAGCGATGTACAATTACTTTTAAAAAAAAATGAATCTATATAAGACCCACATAAAAAAGTTAACTTTTTAATTATGAACCCTACTTTTTTTTAAAACAATTATATGCCGCTTACACTCTACAACTATATAGCATTACTCAAATAATTATAGTCAGCATCTTTAATACTTTTCGGGAAATCCTCTTTTTAGATGGGATAAGGATATGTTTTAATGCCTTCGGATAAAAAAACTTTAAATTCTAATGGCTTTTATTTTGTCGGAAGGTTTGATTTATAATTTTCAAAATTTTAGGTCTTTTTACCTTTTAAAGACTTTTTACGCATTTATTACTTTTTAGCCTATGGCATGTCCTGTACGAGTATGATATAACGGCAATTTGCTGATATTTCACCTGGAACATCCTTTCTTACGTACCCAAACATGTTGCCACCTTTCACAGAGCATTCAACAGTTCTTCCAAACAAAAACATTCCCAAAATTTCTTCGCAAGTAAAAAAAAAGAAAAAAAAAAAAGTACTTTTATTCTATTTGTCACACTTTCTTCTCTCCACTATTAATCAAATATGATCAAATTTTTTTTGAAAAGTGTGCAAACTTGTACATTTTAAAAGGAAGTTTTAGCTAACACTATTGCTAATGTTCTAAAAAATTGGTGAAGGAAATTCTGCACAAATGCAGTTCACCGTCTTATAATGGCCCCAAAGGTAGAATGGCTTTGCATGTCGCAGTAGTTTGTGTAATATCCGGACCTTAAAGGCCTAAGGTCATAGCATCAGCACACAAAGCCCATTGTCGAGAGGAGGCCGACTACAGGGAAGCCCCTGTTTTAGCACGAAAACGCACGAAAGTTAATTAAAACGGTGTGTAACGATTTATTTTCTTTCCCTGCGTCTATATCCCTCGATCAGTGGGCCGTGTGCTATTTCGGAAAACAATATGTATAGTTATTGAACAATGTTGATACATAATTTAATTATATAACATATTTTTTAATAAATATTAAATAAAAAATAATTCTATAAAATATTTTATTCACAACAACATATTAAAGAATTACTTATTATTTCATACTTTATTATAAAATATATTATATAATTATATTATGTATATATCATTTTCCATACTATTATCTTTATGGAATCTTGAAAAAACATCAATCTATCTAATATAACTTGTATTTGATATTTAAAAAATATTATTTATCATCTTTAATCATTATTTTAAAGATAATATGGTACTAAATAATCAAAAGATAAATAAAATGACAGTTTTAAAATGAAAAATTTAAAAAGATTTTCAAATTATATAATATAATATTAATAGATATAAGAGGATTATGATTAAAAGAACGATAAATAAATATACTTGTATGGCTTCTTCTTGGAGTCTTAGCTCTTGATCAAAATAAGAGGCCTTGGTGCTTCTTCTTTTTTTTTTTCTCTTTTACCTTAGAACTAATATTATTGTATGTTGAAATTATCTATAATAATCTATTGATTACATAATTTAAATAGTTTTTTTCTTGTAGCAGATGATTCTAGTGCTAAGAGAGTGGTATTAAAAAATGTCTTGCAGATAGCAATTATTGTAATATACTGTTTTCATTTCACTATAGGGAAAAATATAAACTGAATACTAATATTAATAAACATTACACTGCACAATAGAGGAGCAATTCTTGTACAAGAAAATATTCAAAATTAAGCAATTAATACTTGAATAATAGGAACAAACGAGCAAATTCTGTATCCAATTTCCCTTCTTGTGCTGTGTAAATTAATAGCTTGAAACTTACGGACATGAAAAGATTAAAAATGCACCTGCATGTTAACAAGTAATTGGGTTAACATGTATAAAAGAGGGGTGAGCTTTTTAAAAGAGAATAAAAATGTAATCTTACATTTTTAAGTAAGTGTGCAGTGGGTGTGCAATAATTGGGGCTTCCTTCTAGATTTTCTCTTAATTTCTTTTCTCCGATTCTTCCTCCCACCGGTTACATTTTTTCTCCTATTGAATTCCAACTTCATTCTCACGATCCCAACAGTTTTTCCTCGGCATTGCATGCATTTTCTTTGGTTCCTTCTCACGTTTCAAAGTCTCAGCAAACTCTTCCTCCCGTCTCTTCTCGTTGAGCCATAGTCGCCACATCACCTACGAAAACAATCATATATTTCTTATCTAGATTTTTCTCCTCCTCGATTCTTGCAGTGTTCCCGTTCTAGTTTCTCACAAAAAGTCTTATGCTCAGTATTCGTGTAATCTCCTCCTTATTTTTCTGGGGTTTCTCATGTTTCTATATATATATATATATATATATATATACATGTATAGGGGCGGAACTACTTGCATTCAGCCCCCCCCAAAGTTTTTTAGAACATGGATATAGTATATAAAAAAGTAATTTTTCTCTCATATATACAAGCTTTTTACTCAAATTAGCCCCCACAATGCTAAAATCAGCCCCCACAAATTGCTTTGTTGTAGAGCCTAGAGGGTACGATGGTGCTGCGACTGTAAGGCTCTGTTGTGCAGAGAAGCTGTGGTTGGGTAGTCTTAGGTTTCTGCTGTGAGCCTGTGAGTCAGTAAAGCACTGTTGTAGCCTGTTGAGTGTTGCGTGTTCATAAATCCGGATCTCTGGTCCATAGTCATTTGACTTGCGTTCAACGGTTCAAACGTGTAAGAGCATAGGGTTGTCTAGTGAGTCAGTGATATTGTTGAGAAGCTGCTTCAAGAACCAACAAGCAACAACAATAGAGAAGAAGTTAGGCCTGAAGGAGCCAACGCTTGCCAGCTATGTTTTATTTTACTTCAATTACCAATCCCAGACCCCAAATTTCAACCTTGCTAGCTCATAGTCATGCCCCACCAACATGTGTCCCAAATACCATTTCCATTCCATTTTTTGGATAAAAGAAAATCAAAATAAAATAAAAGCTCCTTTCTACTGAATAATAATAATAATAATAATGTTTTGGATAGATCAAAGTTTTTCTCGAAAGATAAAGACCAGGGATTTTGTAGGATTTGAAAGTTCATTTTCTTACTGAATTGATAACTTACCCTTATCTAATATTTTTTCAGACTAGAAAATATCGATATATCTATGGTTTTCTCCCCCTCTAAACATCGTTGTTTCGATTGATTCGTGCTGCCAAGTTGCCGCAATGGACCTCACCGTGAAGACTCTAAAAGGTAGCTATTTTGAAATCACGGTTCAGCCCTCCGACACTATGCATTATACTTTCCTTCCTTTCTTCTCCCTTTTAATTTAAATTTTCAAATTCTTGTACTTTCATTATATCTTGTGATTTTATTGTAATCTTGAAAGATGAAACAACCCTGGCAGAGAATAAGGTCTCTGAGGATGAGTTTCTTGTTGTCATGCTTAGCAAGGTATGTTTTACCAGTAAGTTTCCTTGAAAGGAATAAATAGAGTGCGTAAGAAGTGTTCGATGAAATGCCTCAATAAGTCTGTTTCGAGCTTCCCTTTTTACAAGCATTTGTAGACTTGCACAAGTGTTTAATGTTAACTATCTCTTAGCTGAATCATCTAATATTAATTATATGTTGGATATCTTAAAAAATGTATTAAATATATGTTGAATATTTCACTTCTGTTTGCTGGTGTATGAAGTGCCCAATGAAAACTAATTTTAGGATGGTATGGCACATCCTCAGATTAAGTTTCTAATTTGTTCTATCTCTTTGTTTCCTGATTTAAGATAGAACTAATTATTGTAAGAAAACTAATTTTAGTACTTCTCTTAATATATAGCATTAGTGTTTTAGGATAAAAGAGACCAAGATAGAAGTTGATCATGATCATCATCAGGAAAACAGTCGGCCTCGGACTTCTAAATCAGAAAACATGCAACAATTTCTACCGGTTTGCCATGGGAAGAAGCTCGATTGGATGAGAGTCTCCGATTCAATGCAGGTCCGGCAGCCCAAGGTCCGTGTGAGTGTCGATAACAAAGCACTTGAGTTGGGATGGAAAAAATTGATATATTTTTTGCTTTTCTGATTTCAAAATGATGTCAACATACAAATATTGTTACGTGTGACTAATTTTAAGGCATGATATGTTATTCTGTATTCATTATTGTAATAAGCATATTGATGATGATGAAAAAGAATGTTCTTTATGAAAAGAATGTTATTAATTTGGGTGTTCCGGTTGAGTAGTTTTAAACAGTGGGGCCATATATATATATATATATATATATATAATTTGTGATCTTAGCACATTAGGCAGTAGTGCTCTATCTCCTTGAGATTTAAAAGTAATGGCTCCCTTGAAGATGGGAGAAAATATGAAAGGAACATTGAAAATTCATGGGGTCTAAGAACAATCATAAAGCATAGCCTGCCCAGCATTCAACAACAAACCTGCCAACTAAAACATAGATAAAACTGGAAAGAAAAATGAAAATAAATAAAATCTCCATTTACAAATCCCATTAGAGAGGCATTTGTCATGTCAAATACAACGGCAAGAACTAATTAAACAAGAAGTGGAAGAGGCCATGTCCATTACAAATGAAACTAAAAATGTGCAATCAAGAGATTGTCTCAAACAATCATCATCCAGCGTATAAACCCAATTGAATTATCTAATCTGCATCTGTGATCTGTCCAACCCAAATTCAACCGGTTGTGATCCATCTAACCCAAATTGCATCTGTAAAGATTAATATGCAAATCTTAATATCATGCCAATATTAAAATCCAATTGCAACCTGAAGACTTTGAAAAATTTAAAGAAAATTTGCAAGTCAAGAGACAGACCTGCCACTCCTCAAGCAGAGGTAGGTTTCTCCTTTTTTGTACGAGGGATAAAAAATAGAGCCCTCACAACTGCAAAGGCATCCCAGTCAGCAAGAAGGATAAATATGACTACAATAACAAGTACCCAAATTCTGGCAGTTTATCTAGAATATGGACATGACTCAAAAGAAATATCTCATTTGCTCTATATTCTGTTAAACAGTATTGAAAATATCAATGTTCAAAAAAGCTCACTCGGCATATAAATACAAGTATTCATCTGAGGTCAAATTTTTGTATGATCAATGAAGAATATCACACCAGTTACCGACTTTAGATTTTAGTTTTCATGAATGCTTTCTCAAGATCTCACCTTTTTACTAGTCCTTCAAAAAACTCTTCAGAACCATGCCCGTACTTCCAATCAATTTGGACAGATCAAAATGAATCTAGGCGATCACTTACCAAATAATGGATATTTTTGGAAATTTCATTACACAAACTTGGCATCTTCATCTAAGTCTGGTCCACTTGGAAAATTAAGTTGCTTTTCCAATAGCTGCTAACCTAGTTTCTCATAGACCTACAAAATGAGTTGAAATGCTACATTGTTTGAGAATAATTTCAATCTAGCCCTGTACCACTACTTAAACTGCATTTGAGCTTCAGTTTTATTTATTTATTTTTTTTTATCTCATTTCATTTTATCTCATCTCAACTCTAAAAATATCTTACAACCCAAGATTTTACTGCCGCTCCTGGCCCTCTCCCTCGATCGGAGCTGTCAAATATCATTTGTTCCATAAATTTTGCACAAACTTAAATCAGTTTCTTTCTCTTTCAGAAATAATATATTTGATAAAGGAAAAATGCAATTAGTATTATTTCTATATCTTGATTACGGTTTTGTTGATCATAAACTACATGACCTGAAAAATACTATTGCTCACATTATTCAATCCTCTAAAAATTTAATAGATGAAGAAGATTGCGGTTAAATTCCGGTCTCACCTGAGAAGAGTGTTCATCGAGGAGGAAGTGGTAAGGAAAATCCGAGAGGATGAGATGAAGGATTACGAAAATAAGTAGTAAGCGAGGAGGAAAGAACATGTGGAGAAAGCGGCCGAAACACACTTGGTAGTGGTTGCACTCATCACAACTGTACATGTAGCCTTTGCAGCAGCTATAACCATGCCTGGTGGTTTTGTTGGTACTGGAGGTGACACACATGATCATGAAGGCTTTGTAATTTTGAGGAGAAATGCTGCTTTGAAAGCCTTCATTATCACTGATGCCATATCCTTGGTACTATCTAGTTCTGCAGTTATTACCCATCTACTCATGCCACTTTTGTTCAAGTATTTTGAATCTGATGAAAAACTCTACTCTTTTCTCAAGTTGGCTTTCGTGTTTATTTTGATGGCCATGGGAGCAATGGTGCTGACATTTATCAGAGGTGCATATGCTGTGTTAGAACACTCCTTAGATCTTGCTGTTACCACTTGTGCTATTGGCTCATGCTCCTTCGTCTGTTGGGTTTGCTACTTTTGGAGTCCCACATCGGTGGGATTTAATGAAGGGGCAAGCCCATGTGGTTATAAAAGGAGGTCTAGCCTCCTTAGTTAATTACACCAGTCAGAAACTTATCTAGTAATTTTTGACTTTAGTAAAATTCCTCTATTGTCCTTTTTTGTATGTAAAAGGAAGAGAGGTGAAAGTTAAAATTTTACTAGTGGGAGAAGTTTTTGTGGGTGTCGTTGGGGTGAGGAGAAAAATTGTGTGATTGTAACAATTTTTCATATAGTGTATTTTCTTCTCTGGGTCTGGTGGTTTTTCTCCTGTTTTGGAGCTTTCCACGTAAATTCTTGTATTGTATTTATTTCTCTATTTTTCTTGTTATTCTGTTAAAAGTAGATCCCGGTGGGGGGAATTTGGAAGCCCAGATTCCCAACAGTGGTATCAGAGCCACTAGGTTCTTTTTGCAGGGTGGAGCTTTGGTGTGGTAGTGTGAATACGTACGGTCTAAGGAGGTTCTGTCTAGGAGATTGGAAATTTTAAGTGTGTCCGTTGTGACCTTCCAATCTTTCCTGGGAACCTTGAAGTTCTGTCTAGGAAAGATCAGTCTTTCCTGGGAACTTACTTAGTGGGTACTATTCATTTCTACGGTAAAATTCATCGAAGTTATGTCAGGAGGTAGAGTTTCAAATCCTATCAGATTTGATGTGGAGAAATTTGATGGGAGAATCAATTTTGGCTTGTGGCAAGTGCAAGTCAAGGATATCTTGATTCAATCAGGATTACACAAGGCGTTGAAAGGTAGACCAGTCCCTGAAGTCAGTAGCGGTCCAAGCACTACTGGTGAAACAAAGAGCAGATTTGGAATGAGCGATGAAGATTGGGAGGATTTGGATTTAAGAGCGGCAAGTGCAATTCGTCTGTGCCTAGCCAAGAATGTTCTTGCAAATGTGCATGGAATATTCACGGCAAAGGGACTCTGGGAAAAGCTCGAAGAGTTGTATCAGACGAAGGGTGTTTCAAATCGAGTATACCTGAAGGAGCAGTTTCATACACTGCGGATGAGTGAAGGTACGACTATTTCAGATCATTTAAGTGTTCTCAATGGCATTGTCTCTGAGCTGGAATCTATTGGAGTTAAAATTGATGATGATGATCAAGCCTTGAGGCTGATCTGGTCTCTTCCATCTTCCTATGAGCATATGAAGCCTATTTTGATACATGGGAAGGAGAAAATAATTTTTTCAGAGGTTACTAGTAAACTTTTTTCTGAAGAAAGAAGGCTAAGTGGTGGAAGTAATAATTCACTTGAGAACTTAGCAGTGGTGACAGCTGGTGATTGGAAGAGGAAGAACTCCATGAAGAAGAAAGTAGTCTACTGGGTGTGTGGACAACCTGGGCACGTCAGAAGAAATTGTCCAAGAAGCGGTGGAGTAGGTTCGGCAAGAGGCTCCAAGTCAGTAAATGGAGATACTGACAATGAAACTAACATTATATCTCTCTTTACAAAAGACGATGTCTGTTAAAAAGAGACATGTACATCCTTATGGCATGTCGCTAATCCCAAAGTTGCCATGATAGAGGATGTTAATGTTAGTTGTTCCACAAATTTACACACGGGCATTGGTTTGGTATTGATGCAGGGTGTGTGGTGGAAATTCATGTCGATGGCTGATGAACTTCCAGGAAAGCCAAACGTGGGAGTTGCACCATAATTTTTCAGCAAGGTTATTTTCGACATGGGCCGAAGTGAAATGCTTGGAATTGGTTTATTCTGAGTGGTTATGCTTTTATGGTGGAGCATGATAGCGAAAGCTATGAATCTTCATTATGGTGGAGCGTGGCTGTGGGACCAGTCAAAGTCGCAAGGTGGAGATTGTTGGGTTTGCTACTTTTGGAGTCCCACATCGGTGGGATTTAATGAAGGGGCAAGCCCATGTGGTTATAAAAGGAGGTCTAGCCTCCTTAGTTAATTACACCAGTCAGAAACTTATCTAGTAATTTTTGACTTTAGTAAAATTCCTCTATTGTCCTTTTTTGTATGTAAAAGGAAGAGAGGTGAAAGTTAAAGTTTTACTAGTGGGAGAAGTTTTTGTGGATGTCGTTGGGGTGAGGAGAAAAATTGTGTGATTGTAACAATTTTTCATATAGTGTATTTTCTTCTCTGGGTCTGGTGGTTTTTCTCCTGTTTTGGAGTTTTCCACGTAAATTCTTGTATTGTATTTATTTCTCTATTTTTCTTGTTATTCTGTTAAAAGTAGATTCCGGTGGGGGGAATTTGAAAGCCCAGATTCCCAACATCGTCATCATCTCTTTCATATGTGTATTGTATGGGAAGGATCTAGGTTTATTAGATAAAGTCCATGATGTAAAGGATTTTTTTCTTACGAAAAATACGTTTGGATGGTGCAGTTAAAGGAGGGCGGTTTCATCATATCGGAAAATCCCTATTTAGATGTAAGGATAAGGATAAGGATATGTTGAAGTAAATGTTCTAATGCCTTTTTCCCCCGAGAAGGTTTGATTTTTAAATTTTAATTTTTTTAGGTATTTTTACCTTTTAAAGACTTTTTATGCTTCTTTTAGTTTTTAATATACGGCATGTCATTTACGAGTATGTTATAACGGCAATTTGCTGATATTTCACATGGAACTTCCTTTCTTACCTAAACATGTTGAAGCACATTTCACAGGGCATTCACCGATTCTCCCAAACAAAAACATCCCCAAAACACGTGTTATTTTGCAATACCAAAAATATAGCAAAGTACCAAATAATTCTTTAAACAACACTGATTTCCAAATAATGAAGCCTACAAATGTTCACATGGGCTGAGAATTTGTTGTAAATCTTAATTAGTGGGCTCTACAACAGAGGGTAACTGTAATATGGTAGGAATTGATCGATCCACAAAAAATAGAAGGATAAATTGATTTTTTTTAAACCATACAAGAAGTTTTTTAGTTCACTGAAATATGGCATTTTCACCCTCAAGGGAAAAAGAAGAGTAGGGAAGGCAACCATCCGTAGTTTTGGTAACAAAAATCTTAAGAAAACAACCAAACAGAGCAGTTTTCAGAATTTTCTTTCAAGTCAACCAAGCTTCATCAGCTTGCGAACATCTCGGACTAGATCACTTCTTCTTGATACCTTCAAGTTCAAATCAGTTTCGATTTCTTCAAGTAAATCTTGCGTCTTTATCTCTTTGGCTGATTCTAAGACTCAAAACTTATCTAGGACTCTTGTAAATGTTTATCTTTTCATTTACACAATAATTGATAAGAGTTACATTTAAATAAAAAAACTTATCCTTATAGGATAACAACTAGAGTCCTATTTAAAATATTACATTAATCCAAAACAAATTCTATCTTTTTGAATAACTCTTAGAGTCTTAAATTAATCATAGCCAAAATTACATCTACATCAACAAACAAGCAACATGAGTATGACCCATATTGTCTGAATGTCCAATTCTAAACCCTTTTTAATAGTTTTATAGCTATTTTCTCTGGCATTCCCATTTGTTTTAATCCATCATCGGTCAATACTATGTATAGTCTCTCGAGTTTTTCTATTTGTAACTCGATGGAAAGAACAAATGGTTCATATTGCTGAATTTAATTTGCAGAAGAAAATTAAAATTAGATTTTCCTGGAGATGAAATCTTGCTATATCAAGGCCTCGCAAATATGAACTTTTTAAGATCTCGTTTGATCATGCAGTTCATATCATATGAGATATTTTGAATGGTAGTAAGATTTTTCGGTTATTTGAATAGTAGTAAGGTTTTTGAGTTAAAATGTGATGAGATAAGATGAGCTAGTCTACTGGCATGGAACAGACAGCCAACCCAACTAGTTGAATCGATGTCCTCTTATAGCATCGCATGTCCCAGTTTTTTTTCTTTCTCAGCTATTGCATGTCCAAATAATCAAGTAAATCTTGACCATGAAAGAGTGACAAGCAATTGGAAAACAAGCAAGTCACTCCTTATGGGAAAAGTCTATCCATGTCATTGGTCAATTGGTGGCAATGGCTGCAGCTTTGTATTTAGTCTTACCATAGATAAGTTCGGAGTTATGCTATTTACAAATTAATTTGATATATAATACGTCACTTACTTGAGATTTATGATATTCATAGAGAGAATCAAAATACTAATATATATATATATCGTTGTTTTTGTTTTTTGTTTTTTTTTATGTAAACTAGCATGACATGCTTCTACATTAATTAGCAATGTGTTCGGAATGTCAAGAGAGAGATTTTCAAATAAAATTTATTCATAAGTTTGGAAAGGTTTTTTTTTTTCTCTCCAAGGAAATCAGACTCTCGTTTTCTAAGAAACTCTTTAACCATCTCCTCTAAAAAACCCATCTGATTATTATTGGGATCGAGTGCAGATCTAGAGATGAACTGGATGTAGAGAAAGTAGAAAAGGCAATTATGAACAAGAGAAAAGCTCTATAAGGCAATTTATGAACTTCCTAAAGCAGGTAAAAAGAAAAGGTTATGCCCAGATGGGCTAGGTCTACATAGTCACTTGCCAGCTTTCCACACTCATGAGCACCCTTCTGATCAAAGTCTTTTAGAGAGAGAGAGAGAGAGGTACAAGCTTTGATCTTTGGTTGCTCTGTTTTGCTCCGTTTTGTGCAAATGGAGAGGTACAGATGCAAGCTCTGATTCAGGACTTTTGGTAATGGGAGAGTTTTGGGTGGTCCCATGAAGGCTCATTTGCCCACCGTGCCTCTCCTTACAGCTGTTTATGATGAAGGTGTTTTAACTTATGTTAAAATCCTTGATGGGCATTGGGTATGATTATGACTGCAGCCGTCCAACTAATTCAAGATCGCAGAATTGATATTGGTTGGTCACTTGTGAATATCAGAGATTTGATTGCCTTTTCTGTACTGGCAAACTCTCATAATGCAGCCTTAACATGCATGTTCCTTATTATTGTTGTCGTGTTCCACAGCCTAAGCCCCAAGGCTTGACCCAAACAATCATTGTTCCTACGGAGGATAAAGGAGTGGGGGCTGTGACGTCCTAAGACAGCTTCAACACTCAAGTTAGCTTGTATATAAGAAGGTAGCAAGGGCGTAATAGTAAGCGAGAGAGATTGACTACATACCCTTCGGGTAGTGGGATCTTTGGTTATTTATAGGATTTGGCCAACCTTGATCGAGTAGTCTGGGTGTCTGTATCAGTCATTCTGTCAGATCATTGTTCCTCTTGCTAACCTTTAGTAGATCTTCCAGTCCTACGGATTCTGTCCTGGCATGCTGTCCCTTCTTCAATGAAGCACCAGCCCATCTTCCTATCGCAGGGGTATGTCTAGGCTCATGACCTGCATTTAATGTTGTGAGAGAGTGCTTAAGTCCCCTGCAGGGCTTCGCATTTAATGCGTTGTGACTATGACAGGTTTTCGTATTTCATGTCGTGGTGACAAGACGACGGGACAACTGACACAGATACCCGAACTACTCTGTCAGGTTGGCCAAGCCCTATGAATAGCTAGAGATCCCACTACTCAAAGGGTATGTAGTCAATCTCCCTCGTTTACTCTTACGTCTTTGCTACCTTCTTATACACAAGCTAACTTGAGCGTCAGAGCTGTCTTAGGGCATCCCCCCCCCTCCCCTGCGAGTGCAAAACTCATTTATCCTCCGCAGGAATAGGGATCATTTGGGTTATGCCTTGGGACTTAGGCTGCAGAACACGACAAGAACACTTATGTTCATCAACCTCTACTTTGTGCTTTGGACTAAAAGGAAGGTTACTATGCAGCAGATGACATGAAAGTGAGTTCAATGCAAAGAAGCCTTTTCTCTCTGAGCACTCTCATTAGATTGTCTATTGCTAAAATACAATTTTAGCCAATGTAGTCTAAATTTTAACTTTTGACTATTCTATTTATATAAGTCTCCAGATTAGAATAACTATCTTTTCATTATAGAACAATAAAATAATATAACAATGATTAGATTTTGATTATTTACATCAAATTTTCATATTAAATTATCTATTTATGAAAATATATAGTAATAAGTAATAAAAGTTTGTCAAGAGAGAGAGAAATTAATAAAAAATTAATTAGCAATCATATTTTATGTGATGAAGAAGGAAAGGAAGAAAAAATATAAAATAAGGATTTTGGCTATTGGCTTGGAGCCTCCAAATTCTTATTTTTAGCATTTGGACATTTTAATGTGGGTTTATTTAAGTCGCTAATGCCTAAAAGTACATTAAATTTGACATGTAGACAATCTAATAATAATACTCTTAAGTTAATTTCTATTTTGATAACAAAAATTAATTCTATTTGCAATCTCATTTATTGTCACACCTTCATTATATATATATATATATCGCAATTACATGTTCAAAATGTCTGAAGCACAATTTTAAACTTGAAGATCGATTCTAGTTGAATCGATGTCCTCTTATATCTCAATTACCTATTGTTGGGTTGGTCCAACAATTTTTTATTTTTTTTTTAGTTTTTTATTTTTTTAATTAAGCAAGTATTTTTTAATCATTTTATAAATTTTTTAAAATTATTAAAATAATAATAATAATTTTTTTATCAGCCCAACTCGTGCTACTTCCTCGTTGGATGTAGCACTGCTCGTGATGCTTCCTCGGATGATGTAGTCTGCATCCTCGGAGGATGTACTGCTTTTTGATTTATCCCCCCACGGGCCACGATGCCGTCAATGGTCTTCAAGCTGAATCCCTGTACCTCATAATGTTTAAGCTGAATCCCTGTAGCTTAAACAAATGTTTAAGCTAGTTAGAGCTAGCTTTCATTATATATACGACCATATAATTCGTACAATACATAGAGCTTTATTTATATTAAATATTATAATTATATGTTTCATTATACATAATCATTATCTCAACTATTAATAAAATATATATTTACCATACTACAATATCACAACTCGCACAATCCAACACAACGACAATTCATAAAAATTAATAAATTTCATTCAGTTCCACACAACTCAACCTTTATAATTATCATATTCAATTAATGCAATTTTCACAAATCTCAACTAACGTAATAACTATACTGCTTCACAATTTCACAACTTAAGAAATTTGATTACGTTTAGATGTTAAGAGTGTTTGAGAGTGTTTGTAAATAATAATAAAAAATAGATAAAAAGTAATAATAAAATATTAAATAGTAATAAAAAATAAAAAATAATAATAAAACTATATGAAAAATAATAAAATAGTAAATAATAGTAGAAAATATTTGAAAATACTTTGTTTCCAAACCTAGCCTTAAGACTTAAGAAATCACTTGATAACCAACATCTTCATCATAATCACGTACTTAGTCCCAACACTTAACACAATTTCACAACTATGACAATATCACAAATGACATCCGCTTTTCCTCCCTCTACTAATGAGACACGATTGTTCAACTAATATCGTTCTCTTCCTTTATATTTGAATTGATGTCGAGATCAATTTTTACAATAGTTTCCTGAATTAAAATTGATACCGCTAATAAATGTCTATATATAGCACATTTTAATCATCATATTTCTAGTAAAGTAAGTATAGCAGTTTATTGTTTAACGCCCCTAACAAATTGATTGAGCAATGAGACTAATATCATTATAAATATAGAATCTATAGAAATTAAGATGAAATATCAAATCATGTAATTTTTTGTTACATTATTAATTGGCGTTGATTTTATACATTCTAGATCAAATATGTGTTGAACTGTGTAGTTTTTTGTCTATATTTTTAGTCGTACTCATCAAGTTGCAGTAGGAATTAAGATGTATTCTTGAAACCATCATCTAAGTTTGAATGTACAAGTTTTTTTGCCAAAGTTTCCATATTAATCCCTTATATATGAATCCATTCTGATCATCATGAAGACGAAATGCAAGAAGAGATCAAGTAGAGATTAAATGGAAAAAGGATAGAAGGTATGCCCAGTGTAATATTGTCTTAAGTTTAAGACTTAAGAAATCACATGATAATTAGCATCTTCATCATAATCACGCACTTAGTCCCAACACTTAACACAATTTCACAACTATGACAATATCACAAACGACATCCTTTTTCCTTCGTCTACTAATGAGACACGATTGTTCAACTAATATTGTTCTCTTCCTTTATATTTGAGTTGATGTCGAGATCGATATTTATAGTAGTTTCCTGAATTAAAATTGAAACCGCTAATAAATGTCTATATATAATACATTTTAATCATCATATTTCTAGTAAAGTAGCATAGCAGTTTATCGTTCAACACCCTTAACGAATTGATTAAGCAATGACTAGACTAATATCATTATAAATATAGAATATGATAGAAATTAAGATGAAATATCAAATCATGTAATTTTTGTTACCTTCTTAATTGGCGTTGATTTTATACATTCTAGATCAAATATGTGTTGAACTATGTAATTTTTTTTTGCCTATATCTTTAGTTGTACTCATCAAGTCGCAATAGGAAGATGTATTCTTTGCCAACAAATTGATGTAAATCATTTGGGAAACCATCATCTAAGTTTGAATGTGCAAGTCTTTTGAAAAAGTTTCCATATTAATCCCTTATATATGAGACCATTATGAATGTGCATTATGAAGACGAAAAGCAAGAAGAGATCAAGTAGAGACCAAATGGAAAAAGGATAGAAGGTATGCCCAGTGTGTCCACCAACAGTGACGGCCCAAATGGAAAAAGGATAGAAGGTTTTCTATATAGATATAGGAAAGGTGAGGAAGTGAGAATAGTGTGCTTTTATATGAATTTGTTTGCGGTCGCTGGTATTGTCTTTCCTAAAGGGATTCGTGTCACATCATCATTTGGACTCTATTTGGCAGCTACCTATATATGTATCTAATATTTATAATGTCTTAACATTAATTGAAAGATGCACGTGCATTGCTGGTTTGGATGTATCTGATGATCCTAGTTATTGCAGTGCAGGAAAATATTGTTATTTCTCTTGTTATGACCAAGATAAGAGTTTCGGGTCTATCCCAAAAGAAGTAGATGATTGTATTGTTTGTGGTCTTGGAAACCTATCAACGGGCTCTTTAGCCAAGCAAAGGGAGGGAGAAGAGGTTGTATTACTATCTTTAGGAGGAGACATATACTGTGAGATAGATAATTATGTTTCTAAGAGATGATTAATGTAACGAAGTTCACTTGGAAAGCTAGTCGATCGATGAACTAGTCTCTACGCAAATATGTGTTTGTAATTTGTTATACAAGTTGTATATAATGTAGCCTCTGTTCACTGTTTCTTCCCTTATTTGTAGTTCCGATCAATGAAACAGAACTTTAAGGACAAAGAATTCAGAATTATCACTCAAAACAATACATCAAACATGCAGTTAAGAGTACTATAAGGCAAACCAACGGACCAAGTTTATTGATATTTGGGGACCGGCACCAGTATTGTTATCTGCTGGATGTCGATTTTACTTGTCCATTGTAAATGACTTAACTAAATATATTTGATAACCAAGCAAAATCTGATGTTGCCTCCATTTTTATTGCTTTTTTACGATATGTTAAAAATTGTTTCGCAACAAATGTCAAATCCGTGCAAATGGATGAGGGTGGTGAGTTTTGCCCCCTTCAAAAAGTACTACAATCATATGGCATTGGTTATCATATCACTTGCCTTTATTTACATTTGCAAAATGACAGTGTGGAATGAAGACAACGCCACATCGTTGAAACTGGACTTTCTTTACTTTCTATGCCTCTGGTGCCTTTAAAATATGGGTCTGCTGCATTTCAAACCGTTGTATTCTTAATTAATCGCATGCCTACCACCATTTTGCAAAATAAATCCCATTTTTAAATATTCATTCAGCCCATAGAGGCATTTCAGCGAATGCTTGGTGTTCTGTGTTTTCTTCTTACCTTTTACACCGATCGATTTGTAATCTTTTCTTCAACCAAAATGGAACACTAATTAGTTACACGTTTATTGGGTTTTTTTTTTAATTCTTGGAAAATGTAAAAGTGGCAAAGTTCATGCTTTCATTTGTTTTTGTTTGTCCTGAAATTAAGGTATAGAATATCTACATGTTCTCTTGGTAGAACTAGATTGACCTAGTCATGACTCAATAAGCATGCAATGCGACTGATTCATAAATTTTGTTTACAACCCATCACCCATGATTGAGACTTCACTACTGCTCTTAGTCCTCTCCCCTGATCGAAGATGTCAAATACCCTTTCTTTCATAAATTTTGCAGAGAGTTCAGAAACAATATATTTCATAAAGAAAAAATGCAGGTAGTATTATTTCTATATCTTGATTACGCTTTGTTTATCATAAGCTTAATGAAAAATACTATTACTCACATTATTCAATACACTACAAATCTGATAGATGATAAAAATTGGGTTTAAACCTTGGAATCATTCGAGAAGGGCATTCCTCGAGGAGGAGGAAACAAAGTTGAAAGTATATATGAAAAGAGACTTGGAGAAGAAGTCGCAAGTGCGGATGAAAAAGTATTTGGAGAAAGCGGCTGAAGCACACTTGGTAGTGGCTGCACTCGTCACAACAATGACCTTTGCAGCAGCTATAACCATGGCTGGTGGTTTTGTTGGTACTGGAGGCGAACCACATTATGAAGGCTCTGCAATTTTAAGGAGAAATGCTGCTTTTAAAGCCTTCATTATCACTGATGCCATATCCTTTGTGCTATCTAGTTGTGTGCTGTTGTTACCCATCTACTCATGCCACTTTTGTTAATCAAGGTCAAGCATTCTGAATCTTATGAAACTCGCGATGCTTTTCTCAAGCTAGATTTCAGGTTTATTTAATTTGATGGCATTTATCACAGGTGCATATGCTGTGTCAGCACATTTTTCAGATCTTGCCATTACCACTTGTGTCATTGGCTCATTCTTCTTCCTATTCCTCTCTTTGATATGTGGAATCTATTCGAAGGATCTAGGTTTAGTTACATATATAACTAAAAAGTACAACAGGCTTAAAAGCCTGTTCATCAGAATTGTTACATGTATAATGATTTGGATATGTAGCAAAATTATTGGATGTCTTGTACATTAGAGCAGCGTTTAGATTATCTTTCAAGTCCACCAAGCTTCATCATGTGAATTTTGAAATCAAGGCATGGTTCCAATTTGGTTTGCTTGTTGGTTTATCGCAAACGAAAAGATGTTATAATTATTATTTTTACTGACCACCTAGCACATCCACATTTAATATGTACAAGCATTGTTCCCAAAAATGTAAGACTTTTTTCTAGTCTTATTTTTCTTTCGAATCTTTATTTTATATTTCACAATGGAATAATTTAAAATAATTTAAATTCTATTTTTCTTTTGTAAAATAATTTAAGGACAGTCGGCATGCTAATCCTAAAGCAAAGCAAAGCCATCCATCCTCTTGGACCTGCGGAAGAAGATATGAACACAGGCTGTTTGATAAAATGTCTCAGTAATCGGGAGTATTCTGAGAGTCTTCTATTTGCTTATTTTATAGTTAAATATAATATTACAAGAAGTATATTGCCGTTACACACTGATTTGTACATGGAAAGTATAAATCTTGTAGTATGTATATTGGATTAAAAACGGAAGATTGCTAGCCGTTGCATGTGGTAAACTTTCCTTTGGAAGAGGAGCTAGACGTTGGAGGATCTTTTGAGAGAAGAGCTAGAGTGCTAGACGTTGGAGGATCTTGTAGCCGTGGCTTTGATTCACTTGGTAAGTCTTCTGATTTTGTGGGTTGACTGAATATTGATAATACATGCATCCAAAAACAAATCTGGATCAGATCAAAGCTTCCCTATCAGTAGAAGTTCAATCATTCAAAAGGCTAAGTTATTCCATATAAAAATAAATAATAAATAAATAAAAACAAGTTGTCTTCCATTTGGATGCAGAACAATAGAAAACACACCCACTAGGGGTGCTTGTCTTGTATGACTTGGTATCCCCAAATTCAATGACTACGCTAAATAAATCCCAAGTCATGTATGCATGTCATCAGCTAAAATTTCGGGCCAATTCAAATGATCAATATGTTTATTAATACTTACACATCCAACGAGAAAAAAAAAGGTTTTGAGTGTTAAACTCAATCTGCAAGGATCAAGTCATGCAATGGCTTCCAGGAAAAGCTTTCAGGAAAAGAAAAAGTGTTGTAACTTCCAGGAAGTTTCTTGAAAAGCCAAGTATAATAAAGAGCTTTCTTTTTCCGGGAATAATTGATCTTTGGTTTCTATCCCCTACCTTTATATAAGTCAATGCCGTGAACGCTCTTGAAGCTGAATCCCTACGCTCCAATTTTGGGTTCAAGAGAGAGGTCTTCCTCCACAACCGACTGCAACCAAGCTTATTATAAGGTACTACTCCATTACTGGCTTCACAATCGCTCTTTTGTTCAAATATAAAGTACTGAATCTGTTTCAATTTAGTTCATGAAGAAATTCTGTACTGTCCATAATTTGTTTTGCAATCAGTATACCAAGTGATAATTTTTTTCATGAAGTTATTGAGCTAAATAACTTCTCAATTAATTTATGGGGAGATCCTAATTATCAGCCCTAAAAAATACAAAATTCTTTACATATTATTCTTCCTAAAAAAATATATATTATTTTGCTGATCACATCCCTCTGTTAGGTCCTTTTAAAGCTACTATCTACTTGTCAGGGTTAAATGAACAATGAATGTCACCGATTTATTTTACAAAGGGGTAACATTAATTTTCATGCAGTTTCATTTTTTAGACTTCGAGGAGTATTACTCTTTTGTATGGAAAATGGCCGGAGGCCATGACCATCACTCGCATGGTTCCGATTCTCTATGATGCTGCAGCAAAAGGCAACATCACGGCTTTCAAGGATGACAACTTCAAACAGCCGCTAGAAGACTTATTAACACCAATCAACACCGTTATCCATGTTTTCATCACAACCCTCAAACATGGGATAGAGTCAACAAAAAATAACTTTGTGGGAGATATACTCAACATGTGCCCTTTACTTTTATGTCAAGTCAATGCCAAAGATGAAACTCCATTACATGTCGCAGCAAGGTATGGGCATGTTGATATCGTTAAAGTTTTGATCGAACATGCGAGATATGCACATCATCAAGATATTGGAAGTGGGGCTGAAACAGTCAGGGAGATGCTTAGGATGGTGAATAAGAAGAAAGACACAGCCTTACATGAGGCTGTATGTTATAATCACTTTGAAGTGTGATTACGCCCAAAGAATAACGCGGTCGTTTGCAGTATAGCTTTGGGGTGTCGATTCCACAGGGAGATGGATTGAGAAATTGAAGAACAGTAACGAAATTAACAAAAAGATTTAGATGAGTGCGAAAAGTAAAGCATCGGGAATCCTTTGTATATAATTGGTATTGTAATTATTTTCGATTCATTAATAACTCAATTGAAAATTCTATGTCCAAATTTTCAATCGGAAAATAAAACATTAATAACCAGATTTAAATCAAATGTAATCTTTCGAAAAATCATTCGTCACAATATAAGAACAGGAATTGTTATCGATATTAAAGAAATTCAACGTCGACAATATACTCGTAGAGCAATATTGCAGCAGAGAATTAAATTAAAATAGATAACCAATTGAACCAAACATAATCAAAGAATTATTGCATTTAATAGAAAAAGCATGACTGAATCTATAAATGAAATAAATTCTAAGATTATTTGGTGACGAAAACATTTATAATAAATTTCGAATGACTAAACAAAAGAGTTTAATATTTGAAGAACACATATATGAATCAAAAACAATTACAAATACCATCATATATACAAATTCATCCCTAGCTCTACTAGAAAATTAGTTACACATATTGAAAATATGCAACAAAAATTCTTCAAGGGATAATATGGAAGAGCCAACCATTATTTTCTTCTCTCTTCTTTGGTTTTTCTTTTCTTTTCTCAAGCTCTCAAACAATGTATCTTCCAAGGCATCCAAGCACACTAAGCATGGTCTTAGAACACACACCCCTCCCTTCTATTTATAAGCATCCTTCATGCAAGTTGTCATGACAAAATCATCACAATTTCAACTTGTTTTGCCATGTGCCATTCTTGAATCCAAGTGATTTGTAAGTTGTCATTTTGATCATTTGTTTTCCCACCATGCATGAGCTGGATTTTGCTTGTAGGTTGAGTGTTTCAATTTTGCTTCTCTATCTATTAGTTGTCTTGTATGACTTAATATCTTGTGGTCAAATAATTTGTCTTGAAGAAACTTGAGTGCACTTCATCTTGTATTTGGATTTGATGCAAGTGGCTGAAAAATATCCAGGAACGTCAAGTGCAGGTGCGTCCACTTGATGGTCGATTTTGTCTTAGATTGAGTGGATATCTCTTCAAACACAAAACATAAAAGTTATAGATATTTCTCTTGCGGTTCTAGATCATCTTGAATCAGCTCAATCGGAGATTGGATGAGAGAGTTATGCCCATTTTACGAAAAGATGTCAAAACTGTCTGAAATTCCGCAATTATCTTCATTTGCTCCTAATGTCTCCATTTGTGTCCTAAATCAAAATATAAGAATAATGAGTATATTTAGGCATCAAATAAGAATAAAGTTTTAAACATTAAGAGAGGAAAATATGGTATTTTATATTCTCATCAATATATTAAATCATGCTTATATCTATCTCAAGATAAATGACCATTAATTTTATTAACATGAGTTATATCCATTGTTTTCTCATTTCTTTTAGTATTTAAATAGAGTATTTAGAGTGCATTTTTGTGCACTCATCAAAGTGATAAAACTTTTAATCAAAGAAGACCTAGATTTTTCATATTCTATTAATGATGCCGAGCAGACTCCACTCTACATTACCATAGAGAGAAACTATGAAAACTTGGTGTTGGAAATTTTGAACACCTGCAATTCACCGGCTTATGATGGCCCATTTGGTAGAACGGCTTTGCATGCCGCAGTTTTTTGGGATAACAAAGGTACTGCATTTATAGGTGTATAAATGAATTTATCAGGCAGCATGAAATACTTAATAAACGATTCTATCTTTTTCCACTTCGAGGAGGTAGTCCTTTTGTCAGTTACAAAGTTATTACACTGCTTAACATGTATTCAATTCTCTGTAGTAACTATCAAAGTAGAAATGGAGGAGCTATAACTTGAAAAGCAGACAAAGATGGTTGGACTCCACTGCACTTGGCTGCATACTCAGGTGGGTGGTCATCTACAGAGCTGTTGCTGGAACATGATTCACAAGTAGCATACATGAAAGAAAAAGATGGGATGACAGCTCTTCATATTGCAGCTTTTCGTGGGAATTATCAAATCATGAAAATGATTATAGCCAAGTGTCCAGATTGTTGCAAACTGGTTGACAACGAAGGCTGGAATGTGTTGCACTTTGCAGTGAGGGGCAGTTTACTGGTTTTGACAGTGAGAGTGATTCTTGAAAATTCATCTCTCAACAATCTTTTGAACGAGAAGGATGCTGAAGGAAACACTCCTCTCCTCGATTCCCGTTCTCTTTCATCCCATCAAAATAGAACACTAATTACTTACTCGTTTATGGGATTTATTTTATCCTTGAAAAATGTAAAAGTGGCACAGCTCATGCTTTCCTTTCTTTTTGTTGGTCCTGAAATTGAGGATTAATAGGATATCTATTATCTTGTTCTTTGGCTAAAACTAAATCGAGTACCTGGTCATGGCAAGATAAGTAGCGTGATCGATTCAAGCCTTACGTGAGTTTGCAACCCATGATTGAGATTTAATTTATAACACCTTGTACTTGGAGGTGTCAATAACTGAGTTTGAAAGATGAAATTGAAGGAGAAAAGGAATTCTTTCTCATTGATTCGAAAAGAAGTTGTACAAGGATATTTATATACAAAGAGATTTATGCTATAGCAGCCGCGTGTATCATGCTAAAATACAAAGAAACTATGCTGTCTAATATGTACAAAACTGACTCTACTCTATACACGACACACAACATGATTCTCCACTTCCTCTTTACACCCAGGGACATGCTTATCACCCAGAATGTCTACTTTCTAACCCTCAAGCTATAGATCATGATCTCCTAGCTGCAATATTAATCCGGCATCTTCCTTTGCAGCATGCATTTCTTGAGACTCCCCCTCAATATGGGTATATATGTTGAGAATACCTATCTTGGACAATAACAAGTGGAAAGGTGGTGCTGTTAATGCTTTGGTAAATAGGTCCGCTAACTGAAACTTCGATGTTACATGCACTGGTTTAATGATTCCAGCTACCACATTCTCTCACACAAAATAGCAATCTAATTCAACGTATTTTGTTCTTTCATGAAAAATAAGATTTTTTGTGAGAGGTATGGCTGATTGGCTATCACAATATAGGAGGGCAGGCTGCAAAGTTTCGATATTGAAGTCTTCCAAGAGAGCTCTTAACCAAACAATCTCACAACTAATTTGTGCTAGAGCTCTATATTCAGCTTTAGCCGACGATCTTGATACTACCATTTGCTTCTTAGACTTCCAACTTATCAAGGAATCACCCATGAATACACAAAAAATGGTTATAGATCTTCTAGTTTTAGGACAAGCCTTCCAATCCGAGTCACTATAACTCTTGAGATGCAAAGAAGATTTGGGGGAAAAGATGATACCTTGTCCCACCGATCCTTTAAGGTATCTAAGTATCCTATGAGTTGTGGAAAGATGAGTATGGGTAGGTTTATCCATGAATTGACTTAAGAATTCCAACCGAGTAGGTGATGTCTGGTCTTGTGGTGCTCAAATATATAATTTTGCCTATTAATTAATTGTAACTAGTCACATCTAAGAGCAACTCACCAAAGGAGTGTGCCAACTTGTGATTTGATTCTATGGGCATGATGACAGTTTTACTCCCAAGTAATCCAGCCCCTTCAATGATTTCCAACTCATCTTTTGATCTTGCAACCTCCAATCCCAAGAAGTATTTGAGTGTTCCCAAGTCTCTAATTTTAAACTGGTCATGCAGGTAGCTTTTCACAGAATTAATGGCTATCAAGCTATTGCTTCTCAAGATGATATCATCTACATACACTAGGAGGGTAATAAAACCATCCTTGTCATTCCTAGTAAACAATGAGTAATCTGACTTGGATTGACAAAAACTAGCTATAATAAGGGAGTGAGTGAATTTTTCATTTCATTGTCTTGCGGCTTACTTTAAGCCATACAATGATTTGTGGAACTTGCATACTGTTTTGGTGCCCTCAGCTTAAGACTCCCCCTAAAGTGGGAATTCGAGTGGAAGCTCCATGTAGATCTCTTCATCGAGATCTCTATGGAAAAATGCATTGTGGACATCTAATTGTTCTAAATGCCAATGAAAAATTGTTGCAAGAGAAAGAAAAAGCCTCATGGTGGTCATCTTTGCTACCGGGCTGAATGTTTCTTGGTAGTCAAAACCTTCACGTTGAATGTATCCTTTTGCCACAAGCCGAGCTTTGTGTTTGTCCACTGTCCCATCAGATTTCAGCTTGACTTTGAAGACATATTTGCAACCAATTGCTTTCTTTCCCTTGGGGAGAGATGTGATGGACCAAGTGTCATTATTTCAAGAGCTTGAAGTTCTTGAGTAATAGCATCTCGCCAATGAGCACTCACAACAGCTTCCTCATAGGTTTTGGGTTCATGTCTGAGGGTGAGAGACAAGGCATAACTTTGATGAGAAGATGAGAGTTGTGAATACGAAAGTTTGTTTTGAATAGGATGTGCAGTAGAGATGTTGGGAGGTAGAGTTTGAGTGGGATGAGAGACAAGTTGGCAATGATAATCAGTGAGGTGGGAAGGTGTATGTTTAATTCTTTCAGATTTTTGAAGTGGGATAGGTGAGTTTGATGAAGAGTCTGCTACAAGTTGTGTGTCAGGTGTTTGGAATGTAGGGTCTGCTGCAGGTTCTGATGCCATGTTTGGGCCAGATGTTGGTGTGGGTTCTGATGGCGTGTAGTTTGGTGCAAGGTTTGGTAAATGAGAGAATGGATGAGGTGGTGTTGTGGGATGTTGTGAGCTATGTAAAGAGGGAGATGAAGGATAATTTAGGAGGTCAGGGAAGGGAGGGGGCAAGGTGAGGCGCGGCTCAGGTATATGTGAGGATTCATTGATGGAAGGGAGAGTTTGGAAAGGAAATTCAGATTCTAAGAAGATCACATCTCGGGAGACAAAGGTGGTGTGGTTAGTGAGGTCATACACTTTGTAGCCTTTGATGCCTATAGGGAACCTAATGAATATGCATCTTTTGGACCTAGGATCTAGCTTAGTTCTATCTCTTTTAAGTGTAGAAACAAAACAAAGGCACCCAAAAATCCTTAGATGGAGATAGGATGGTTTGGATGAGAAAAAGATTTAATAAGGTGATCGATTTTGAAGGAGTGGTGATGGTATTCTATTGATCAAGTGAGCAGCTGTTAAAATTGCATCCCCCCAAAATTTTGTGAGAAAAGATACTTGAAGGAGTAGGGCTCTAGCTACGGTAATGAGGTGGTGTTGTTTTCTTTCAACCACCCTATTTTGTTGGGGTGTGTATACACAAGATTTTTTATGAAGAATTCTATGGGATTGGTAGAATTCAGGCATGTGGAACTCAAGACCATTGTCGGTTTTGATTTGTTTAATTTTAGAGTCAAATTGTGTGTGAATCATGAGAACAAAGGATTACAAAATGGACTTAGCTTCGGATTTAAACTTCATGAGGTATACCCAAGTGGTCCAGCTGTGATCATCCACTATGGATAAAAAATAATGATGTCCATTTAATGAAGCTTGAGAATAAGGTCCCCATATGTCACTATGAATGAGGTCAAACATAGATTTTGTGGAAGTAACACTTGATTGAAATTGCAACCGGTTTTGCTTAGCTAAAAAACAAATATTACAATGACTGTGGTTCCCACTAGTTACATCCGAGCAATGGGAATGAATTAATTCCATTCTTTTACTGGACAAATGACCTAGCCTAAGGTGCCACACATCAAAGTCTTGTTTGCTCAAAGCATTACAAATTTGACTGTTGGAGAAAATTGAAAGAGCTTTGTGGTGTTGAGAGAAATGGCTGGACCTGAGAGAGTTGGTGAGCAGATAATAGAGGCCACGATGGATTTTAGCTAGTTCTATCGTCATCCATGAAGTAAGGTCCTGAATAAAGCAGAATTTGTGCATGAAAATGAGGCAAATGAGAGGGTTAAGGATTAGTTTGCTTACTGACAAAAGATTAAATGTGAATGAGGGAACACACAAAACACTTAAGAGTGTAATAGAGCCAGAAAGTGTAACTATGCCAATGTGAGTAACCTGAACTTTTGATCCACTTGGCAGCTGAACAAAAGCATGAATGGTGGAAGTGATTGATGTGAGAAAGGTTGGGGAACAAACTATATGATCTGTTGCCCCCGTGTCAATGATCCAAGGTGCTTTGTTTGAGTGGCCCGAGTTATGATGCAAGAGTGATGATAGTTGGTATTTATGAAGTTGAGAAAAAATGGAGGTGTTAGAGACAGTTAACAGACATACACCTGCCATGTTCAAGTGGGGCGTATTCTGTGGTGTGTTGGATGAGCTAGATTGAGAGGTTGAGTTGAGTCCTTGAGGAGGATGATTCGGCTGCTATGATTGGCCATTGACTAATGCCATTAGCTTTTGAATCTGAGATTGAGTGAGTGAGAGTTGAGGCATCGAAACAGGTCCCTGCTCTGATGAAATCTGATTTGCTGAGTGAGTAGCTTGAGTGTTGTTATTGAACTGCCTTTGCTTGATCTTGGTGAATTTAAAATTGGGAGGGAACCCAATTAATCTATAGCACTTCTCTTGAATGTGCCCAGACTTTCCACAGTGACCACATGTTAAATCTCATTTCTCCCTTTTCTTGGAGGGGGCGTTGTTGAGCATGGCCAACGCTGAGGATTTAGTCAGGGGGACTGCCATGATCCTCGTCTGCCGTTGTCTTTCCTCCTGAAAGATTAGTGAAAAATTCTTGTCCAAGGATGGTATTGGGCTCATCAGGATGATTTGTCCCCTAATGCTTATAGGTCCCAAGAGAAATTTGAAGACATAATCCGCTTGTTGAGTTTCTCTCATTGTGGTGAGTGCCTTGCAAGTGTAGAGGCCACACGAACTATAGGGTTTCGGCCTGTAGCTGTTGAGTTCCTCCCAGATTCCATTGAGTTGAGTGAAATATTCACTCACCCATTTAGACCCTTGTATCGTTGTTCCAAGTTGCTATTGAAGCTGGTAGATTCTCACAGAATCAAATTGAGAGAAACGCGTATGGAGCTTGTCCCATATGGTCTTGGCTGAGCTAATGTAGAACATGTTCGATGCGATTTCCTTAGTGTCTGAGTTGAGAATCCATGAAAGGATAATGTTATTGCATCGCATCCAAGGCATGTAAAGAGGATTTTCTTGGGTCGGGGTAGAAATACTTCCATCGAGAAACCATCTTGTTTTTTATGGAGATTGCCAAGCTAAAGGATCTTTTCCAAGATAAGTAATCAGGTCCCGAGAGGGGTGGAGAGATGATTATGGTATGAGTTATCACTGTGATGTAAGTAAAATGGGCTATTTGGATTCTCTGATGGTGAAGGAATGATGTTGGTAGGATTGGGTTCCCCGGCATCTTCGTTCGACATTGCGAAAGGATAGACAGGGGAACTGCAGATGAGGTGTTTGTGAAAAGGTTTGAGAGCAGAGTAGCATAGATGTGACTAACCTAAAGTTCTGATACCATGTCAAAAACTGAGTTTGAAAGATGAAATTGAAGGAGAAAAGGAATTCTTTCTCATTGATTCAAAAAGAAGTTGTACAAGGATATTTATATGCAAAGAGATTTCTGCTATAGCGTGTATCACTAAAATACAAAGAAACTATGCCATCTAATATGTACAAAATTGACTCTGCCCTATACACGACACATAACATGATTCTCCACTTCCTCTGTTACACTCAGGGACATGCTTATCACCCAGAATGTCTACTTTCTAGCCCTCAAGCTGTCGATCATGATCTCCTAGCTGCAATATTAATCCGGCATCTTCCCTTGTAGCGTGCATTTCTTGAGGGGAGGGTCAAGGAGTTCATTCTTGTCGCTTAGAATCATAATCCAACAATATAAATACCACTCCAAATACCACAGGCTGAAAGCATTTCTTTAACACATGAAACTCTTATAATCGGCGTATATATTCCTCCATAAAGACATTCAATAATTTCTCCAACATAGACAATGAAGAATATCCCAAAGTCTAATGAAAGTTATGATCAATATTCTAAAATACTACTAAAAGAAAATAATAAATTCAGAACTGAAAAAATCTCTCCACGAATCACTTGTACTATTTGGCAGTTTTTCCAATACGCTAAACTAATCTCATCCATGCTATCTTTTCTTGATATCTAGCGAAACATCCAAATCATCGAGAAACTAATGGAGATAAATGGGTGAGTTTTTAACAACCTGTGACTTCGCTCAACTCTCGCTCGACATCCCGCTTGAGCGAGGCATCAGACAGAGAGTTCGCTCGACCCCTCGCTCAACTTCCAGCTCGAGTGAGATACAAGGAGATCCAGGCAGAGACTTCGCTCGACTCTCGCTCAACCTCCCGTTCGAGCGAGAGTCAATCTTAGGGTTGCATCGCTTCCAGGTACTAGGATTGGCGCTGTCTGGAATAGTGTTCCACTCGAACGAGCTATCACCTATAAAAAGGATCACGTTCATTTGAACGTAGCAGTGTGAGGAGCTCATTGTTTCGTTCGAGCGAGAAAAGTCCCGCTCAAACAAGAAGACACGCAGCAGCTCGTGAGGAGCTCAGATTTGTGTTTCTCTTGTTTGATTTTGTGAGTGAAGAACTATTTATAAGGGTTTGAGAGTTGTGAGAGAGAGTTTTGCAACTTGTAAGTGAGATTGAGGGTTTTAGTGTAAGAATCTTGTGATTCAATCTCTGTACTCCATCTCTGTGTTTTATAGTGGATTCATTGAGACCGACCCAACAGTGGACGTAGGCTTGTGTTAAGCCGAACCACTTCAAATCTTTTGTTTTAATTTCTGTTCCGTATCTTTTGTTTTAATTTCTCTTTGTTGCATCCGCTGTGTGACTTCCTATTTACTGTTTGTCAACCGGCCAATTCCCAACAAACTGGTATCAGAGCGGTTGCTTTGTGATCTGAAGGGATGGTCTTAGTAAATTTTGAAGTAAAGAAATTCGACGGACGGAACAGCTTCAATTTATGGCGCATCAAGATGAAGGCGTTGTTGCGACAACAGATAGGTTTATTCAATGTTCTAGATTGTCACTATCAGATGGAGTTTTGAGGAAAGTTGCTGAGGAAGAAATCTCTCACTAACCGGTTGTAAAATAACAGTTATACACTCTCAAAATAATGGACGATACTCCTATTTCTGTACATCTAGATGAATTTAAATTATTATGGATCTAAGGAACATTCAAGCCGATGATTTGTTTGTGAACTGTTCCTCTGGTGATAGATCTGGGGAGAGATATTCAGGAAAGAATATAAGTAGTTCCAGTAGCTCTAAATTTAACAAGAAAAAAGGTTAAGTGTTACTACTGCCATAAATTTAACAGTGAAGAAGATGACAATTAGTCTTTACTTCCTTGAGGGCAGTACTATAACAGAAGGAGTATCCTCACATGCTCCAGATTCAGATATCACTCGCATGCAGCACATGTGAGTGTGCCAGATAGGTGTGGTCATTTATGAGTCGACAACTTTTACTTGATGTGATCAAAAGACAGTAATCTTGATTTTTTGTTTGCATTTTATTCTCGAAATATAGTATAGAATCAGGTTTCTTGTAGTATTTCTGACCAGGATACATCTTGTGTAAAGTCGTGTTTTGTTTTACTCATATTTTTTTATGACCATTGGAGTTTGGCTTTGTCTATCTGTTTCTTTGTGATGTGTTTGGTGTTCAAACACTTTGGTGAAGACAAGTGATCTACAAACAAAAAGGTAGAGCGTAACTTAGACCATACTGTTTTGTTTCACTCCACAAGGAGTCCCTAGATGGAATGAGGTGGGCTCGTATCACAGTCCATAGTTTGCTTTTGGGTTTTCCAGGCTTGTCTACAGATTGTGGCTGAAGCAGTCAACTACAGCTTTTTATTGGGTGAATTTTTCTCTTCGTTTGTTTCCACAGGAAGGAGAGAGAGTTATAGCAAGAAGGTGGAGTTGTTGGGAGAGCATCAGAACAAAGTACGTATGATACTCTAGATCATGCTTTTGTGGTGGAGTATGATTTTCTCCATGGTGTTGGTGCACAGTAAGAGTAGGTCTATAGTTGGTAGATAGAGGAGGCAGTTTGGCCATCTTTTATGTATGCTCATGCAGGCTTTGTTGAGTTCTTACTTTGGCAGAGAATATTGGTTGTCTTCATTTGTATTCAGATGTCGTTTGTTCAAGTAAGCAGTTTGTATTGTGGTGCATTGTCATTTGTGTTGGGTATTCCCTTTTAAGGGATTCGTGGGTCTTTCAAAATTTGTGGGGCTTGTGACAATTCAAGCCAACGTGGAGATTTGTTGAGATGTGGCTTGAATTTAGTTCAATCAAGCACATCAGTATGCTCGTCGCTCGACCCTCGTTCGAACGGTAACTCGAGCAAGTCTCAACCCGTGACTTTGCTCAACCCTCGCTCGACATCCTGCTCGAGCGAGGCATTAGACAGAGAGTTCGCTCAACCCCTCGCTCGACTTCCAACTCGAGCAAAATCCAGAGAGATCCAGGCAGAGTCTTCGCTCAATTCTCACTCGACCTCCTACTCGAGCGAGAGTTAATCCTAAGGTTGCATCGCTTCCAGGTACTAGGGTTGACGCCGTCTGAAATAGTGTTCTGCTCGAGCTAGAAGATCTCGCTCGAGTGAGCTATCGCCTATAAAAAGGATCAAGTTTATTTGAACGTAGCAATGTGAGGAGCTCAGTGTTTCGCTTGAGCGAGAAGAGTCCCGCTTGAGCGAGAAGAGTCCCGCTCGAGAGAGAAGACGAATGCAGTAGCTCGTGAGGAGCTCAAATTTGTGTTTCTCTTGTTTGATTTTGTGAGTGGAAAGCTATTTGTAAGGGTTTGAGAGTTGTGAGAGAGAGTTTTGCAACTTGTAAGTGAGATTGAGGGTTCTAGTGTAAGAATCTTGTGATTCAATCTTTGTACTCCATCTCTGTGTTTTATAATCGATTCATTGAGACCAGGCAGAGTTCGCTCAACCCCTCGCTCGACTTCCAACTCGAGCAAGATCCAGAGAGATCCAGGCAGAGACTTCACTCAACTCTCGCTCGACCTCCCGCTCGAGCGAGAGTTAATCCTAAGGTTGCATTGCTTCCAGGTACTAGGGTTGGCGCCGTCTAGAATAGTATTCCGCTCGAGGGAAAAGATCTCGCTCGAGTGAGCTATCGCGCCTATAAAAAGGATCAAGTTTATCTGAACGTAGCAGTGTTAGGAGCTCAGTGTTTCGCTCGAGCGAGAAGAGTCCCGCTCGAGAGAGAAGACGAACGCAGCAGCTCGTGAGGAGCTCAAATTTGTGTTTCTCTTGTTTGATTTTGTGAGTGGAGAGCTATTTGTAAGGGTTTGAGAGTTGTGAGAGAGAGTTTTGCAACTTGTAAGTGAGATTGAGGGTTCTAGTGTAAGAATCTTGTGATTCAATCTCTGTACTCCATCTTTGTGTTTTATAATCGATTCATTGAGACCGACCTAACAGTGGACGTAGGCTTATGTTAAGCCGAACCACTTCAAATCTTGGTGTCCATTGTTATTCTGCGTCTTTTGTTTTGATTTCTCTTTGTTGCATCCGTTGCGTGACTTCTTATTTACTGTTTGTCAACTAGCCCATTCCCAACATCAATAATAATATATAAAAGACCATAGGCACAAGCATAATTGAAACATCATTAGAAACAGAAGCAGCGGCCATGCTTATTTCCATGATAGTATTGTGCATTTCTGTAGTCCAAGCAAAACATATCATTATTTCATCACCAAGGTGATGCATTCAAAACAGAGACTACTATTATATCTCGTGGAGGGACAAGAAGCCACTATTGTATCTCATGGTAGGGTCAAAGGCCACTATTAGGTCCCGTGGTTGGTCCAGAGGACACAATTACATCCCGTGGCAGGGCCATAAATCATAGTAGAATAGAATCTTATGCCTCGAAGTTTTCATATGTAACATCATTTCATAACATGAAACGAAATAAATATAGATCATTTTCGTAGCATCATGTATAAGACTTTCGAATTTCATATTTACTCTTTTATATAGTTTAGAATTAGAATGTAAAAAATGCTCATGTCTACACCAATCTTGACAAAAATATCTATCTTTTCTTATTCATATCCAATGAGTTTTGCAGAAAAATGATCAAGGTTGTTTTCCAGTTTTGCATAGCAAAATATGCATGTTTTTCATAAAATCAATCTCAGTCTGTTTGGGAAAGTCTAGCACTAAAACACCGTTTACCTGACTTTTGTAGAGGAGCAAAGTCTAGCATAGGAGCACTATGGGAATTAACCAATTCAAAGGAGCATAATCAGAAGACATTTTCTGTACTATATTCTTATTTTACATTCATTGTTTTGATATATTTAATCACTTTTTATCATATTGAAAAAAAATTAATCATTGATGGATAACGTCACTTTATTATAATAAGAAAATGATAAAATTGTTATGAATTAACGAACGAAACGGCGCCGCCCCCTGTCTTACCACTAAATTATGTGAATGACCTCACCACTATTATTTTAAAATCTGCATAGTGACTTGCATAGTGACTTGCATAGTAACTTGCATAGTAACTTCAACGCCTATAAATATGGGCTTCAGTTGTAATGAAATTCATAAGAAAATATAGAGAGAGAAAGAAAGTTTCAGTTCTTAAGAGTTTCTTTTCTCTTGCAATAGTAGTAGTTTTCTTTTTAGTTTTATAACACGTTATCAGCACGAGATTCTACCGATACTGAAGCTAATGGTCTTCTACTTCAAGTAAGTTTTTCAATATATTATTTGCAGTCCTTGAGATAAATATTAAAGGTAATATTTCTGAATATTACTTGATAAAATTTTATTTTTATTCCCATGATAATGTGAATATATTTCTTAAATTCACAGATTTATTTTTGTAATATAATGTCAAATATTGAGATTTATTACTATTGACATTTCTGAAAAATGTTATTTATCCAAGATCCTTGATGAGATCTATTTGGATATGATGATGAACTTGAAAGATACAATCATAGAAGAAAACCATGTGTCCCTGAAGGACCGTGCTGTGTATCTCATAATGAAAAATCATCTTACTGTGTGAAATAAATTAAGAGAGTGATATAAGCACCAGAAGATGTAATCCTCTCAAAAGATCATTATGATTTATTGCACCTGAAGTTGTAAGATTTTAAGAGTGGTATTGAATATCCTGCACTCTTTAAAATCAGCTCAATATTAAAATTATACAGTGAAAATGTCACTGATGATGATATATAAAAGAAGACATTATTTTTCATACCTCGAATATGCTCCTACAGTAGCAATATCGAGAGTGAAAGTTCAACAAATATTCTGAACTTTTGTTTTGTCTTCCAGTGATTGAGCTAAATAATGAGTTTTTATTACACCAGTTACGTCCTATTAATGATATTGAATTTACACAATTCCCAGAAGTGAATAGAAACTAAGGGCGTAGACGTTGTAGAAAAATTATAGAAGTGTTGGTCCTAAAAGCGACAACACTAAAGATGATAAAAATATATCGTATCACCAGAAGTGATCAAACTCAGAGAAAGGTAAAGGCCCTCAGAAATTCTTCATAAAAAGATGAAGATGTTTGTCATAGATGTAATATGACTAAACAGTAGTCACGTACCTGTTGTACGGCCAAGTACTTGATTTACTTATACTAAGTTTTTATATATAAGCTTATTAATATTTCATCATGTTTTGAAATAATGAAATATCGGTGCCTGAAGCACGACAAGAAATTACTTGGGATAATAAAGTCCTGTTTAAATTTGATCCTCTTACAAATAAATGTGAACCAGAAGTTCAGAGGATTATTTATCTGCAAAGTGTTGCAAATCAATTACATGATGTATTTACTGACACTAAAGGTGTTGTAAAATCATATATTACTGCTGTTAATGCTTAAGCAGGAATTGAAGTCCCTGAAGGACGAGTTGTTAAAACAGCAATAAATGAGTCTAAGATACACCTGAAGCGTTGAAGACCTATTGGTGCACAAGAAAAATAAAAATCGGTGCTCATGAAGAGACCGTATTTTCTGTATAAAATATAATCCTCCTGAAGAGGAAACCTCCTGAAGAGGTAACTCCTGAAGAGAAAACTCCTGAAGAGTATAACTCCTGAAGAGAAAACTTCTGAAGAGTATAAACCTCCTGAAGAGGAACCTCCTGTAGAGGTGTTTCATGAAATGTTTTCCCCTGGAGAGGAACAATGAGATCTCAATACATTTCATGAGTACTGGAAAATTTATGGATAGAAATAAAACTGTTGTCGAAAATATATACGATAACACTTGATATTACCAGAAGTAATGAAAAAAGTGAGCCAAAAATTGTCGAAGAATGTCGACGTAGAAATGATTGGCCAAAATGGAAAGCAGTTATTAAAACTGAATTAAACTCGCTAGTGAAGCGAGATGCATTTGGACCTGTTGTCCAAACACCAAAGGGTGTAATATTTGTCAGATATAAGTGAGTATTTATACGAAAGCGTAATGCGAAATGAAATTATGCGGTATAATATGTCGCACAAGGTTTCCTGTAGAAACATGAGCAATTATGAGGAAACATATTTCCTTAGTATGAATGCAATCACATTCATATTTTTAATTGATTTGATTATTACAAATGGATTAGATATGCAGTTAATGAATGTGGTCACTGCATATTTATAAGCATAATTAGATTATTACGATATTTGAAGCATCTAATCCAAGTACATTTAGGAGTATGTACTTTATAAAGCTTCAAAGATCTTTATATAGGTTAAAGCAATCCGGACACATGTTGTATAATTGAATCAACGAGTATCTATTGAAAGAAGGATTTAAGAATAATCCTATATGTTCATGTGTTTTATCAGAATCCGGATTCGTCATTATTGCAGTTTACGTTGATGATTTACCTTGTTAGAACTCTTGAAAAGATTACAAGGGTTGCTATAAATTCAAGGAATGCATTTGAAAAGGAAAGATCTTATTATTCAATTTATAGATGAGTTACAAGAACTTGAGACTTCTAGCCTCATCTCTCAAATGCATTTACTCTTCATAAAGCAACATATCATCCTTATCTAAAGGATTAGGCAGTCGAAATGAAGAGGCAAGTAAGGATTTTAAATCCTTATTCTCCTACTTTAAGTCTGCAATTTTTTTGTCAGACTCTTGAACGAGTCGTTGAAGTACAGAAACCTTCTCGTTAAGCTCCTCAATCTCACGATTTTTGGATTGTAATCGGTTGGAAAATCCAACAATAGAGGAGGAGTATCGGGTGCCGAGAGTCACCAGCTCATAAACAGCTTCACGATCTGACTTATTAGCCAGATCATTTGCTTGCTGCAACATTGCACCTGCGGAAGATGCAGGATCAACTTGTAATTGAGGTGAAGGATACCTCATATGTTGATTGTGAGAAATAGTAAAAGGAAATTGATGAGCCATTGGAAATTTGTAGAATAAGAATACAAATACAGATGAATTATAGATATGAGAAGAAGATTTGATGCGTACTAAATGAAGCTAAAGACGGTTCTTATAGAAATGGAAATAAGAACAAGACAAACCATCATCTCTTCAAATCTCACTTTACAAGATATGCTGGATGCATAATTTCAAAAGCCAGCGAGATTAATTACAGCTATCCCTATTTTCTTGTAAACGCTGAACCTCTGCCGTTAGCTGCTGTTGTTGACTTTGTATCTGAACTCTCTCTCGTTCCAACTCTTCTACTCGTGTTTTCAGGTCACGAGAATACCAGTCTACAAGTTTTTTTAGCTCCTCGTTATCTTGTTTTAAATCTTTATTTTTTCTATCTTTAGTTGCAAGCGTTGGATGCAACTCAGATATTTGATTTTTAAGATGATCAACCTCACTCGTTCTCGCCAATAGCCTCTGAGACATGGTTGTAAGAGAAGCAGCATATTGAGCACTGAGGGTTCTTGATGCTGCAATAATTTCAGGATCAGATTTACTAGATAAATATATCTCTGCTCCTATCATGGTATTTACAGGCTCAGGAGAAAATATAAGTGGTTGAGGTATAAAAGGTTCATGGTTTAAATCCGGGACATTAGAATTTCTATCAGACATAAAACCGTTCTGGATGAACAACAACTGAATCTATGAGGAATGCGAAATCTTTTTGCTGGAGTAAACCAATAGTAAAATTGGTTATATTTAAACAACAACAACCCGAAACCTTCAAATCTCTTCAAGATCTCGTTTGTCCACAATGTCAAGCGGATTTGATTTTCCGCCGAACCGATAATATTAAATCTCAAAACTTTTACAGCTTTTATCATACATAGATGGTTTCCAATGTTATTTCCGCCGTATATAAACAAGTTCTTCCTAATAACGCCGAATGAGAGGGAGAAAATTTTAGATGAAAATATTATTATACTCTCTCTAATGCATTATTTAGTTGGAGATCATGTTTGAATTCTTAACTTGTTATATATACTGAAATCATATTTGCTTATTACTTGAAACACTAACGCATATTATCAAGGGGAGTTTAAGTATTACTGCAGGTATCAGATTTCTATTAAGTTTGTCAACCAGATATTATTTTTCATCTTCAAATCACTCAGAGATTATTGCAATTTATGAAACAAGTCAAGAGTATATTTGGCTGAGATCAATGACTCAACAATTTTATACGAAGATAATGCTACTTGTATCACTCAAATCAAAGGAGGATATATCAAATATACGGTCAAGTGATAACCTGGCAGATTTATTCACGAAGACATCACCAACTGCGACATTCAAGAAAATTGTGCTAAATATTAAAATGTGAAGACTCAAAAACTATTGTCATGCACTTTCCAGGAGGAGTAAAAGTCCTGAAGACTTGTGCTGATTGTACTCTTTTTCCTTCGCTAAGGTTTTATCCCATTGGGTTTTCCTTTGCAAGGTTGTAATGAGGCAATCTTAAAGCACTTGTGGATACATAAAGAGACTGTACTCTTTTTCCTTCGCCATTGGTTTTTCTTCCCACTGGGTTTTTCTTTGGCAAGGTTTTAACGAGGCAGATTCTTTATGGGTGGTCATTCAAGGGGGAGTGTTATGAATTAACGAACGAAACGGCGCCGCCCCCTGTCCTACCACTAAATTATGTGAATGACCCCACCACTATTATTTTAAAATCTGCATAGCGACTTGCATAGTGACTTGCATAGTAACTTGCATAGTAACTTCAACGCCTATAAATATGGGCTTCAGTTGTAATGAAATTCATAAAAAAATATAGAGAGAAAAAGAAAGTTTCAGTTCTTAAGAGTTTCTTTTCTCTTGCAATAGTAGTAGTTTTCTTTTTAGTTTTATAACAAAAATGATGTTGTAATATATAACATTTTCATTTTTTCTATGTACCTCTTTATTGTTTGCATAGTACCGTTACTTTTGATTTTAAATTTGGTCATTCTAATCATGACTAGTATTAACGTAGCACGTTTTAAGTGATTTTATATATTTATAATTAAAATAATTATCTACTTAAAAACTACCGCATCAACACCTACAACAAAATTAATTTAAACTTTTGAACAATAATTTTATAGTTTATTACTGTTCTTCATTATAATGATAAGGCAAAAAGAAATGAGAAGCAAAATAAGAGTATAAAAGATAGTTTAATGCGTAATTAATCTTCTTTCTTTTCCACATACAACAACAGAAAGGACAAGAAATTAAGAGTCTACATCATAGAAATAGTCTATTTAGTTATCTTTTCTTTTAATAAAACATGTTGCACATATAGCTTCAAGAGAAGCCTAATTGAGTAACAAAGTAGGGGGGAACGCTATAAAAGGCCCAAAAACCCTCTTGCTTACCCCCATGAGAACACATTTGATTTGAGAGAGAGAAGAGAGGGGCACAAAATAATGTGAAATGAAAGAGAGAATGTGCGCTCTTGGTTTTTACAGTTGGCGCTGTTAACAGCCACAAAAGGTCACACAATCTTTAACTAAACAATAAAATATCACTGATTTCTATTCTGATATGAGCGTCAACTTTGGCTGTCTGTTGGGATTATAGCTCTTAACTTTCATTCAGACAACAAGACAAGAATAAGAAAGGTAATGGTATCTGCAGCTACATTTATATTTTTAAGAATCATATCAAGGAGCTTCTTATGCAGAAATGTGAGTATATTCGCTCCAGCATATGGTATCATATGCTCCAAAGTCTAGGACATAGTGAGAGAAAGATCCACAATAAATATTATGGAGCACACTTTATGCATCTATCTCTCTCATTCTAAATTCTGAAGTTTGAATGAGACTTTGAAGAACCCAATTAGAGAAATTGATCTAGTAGCAGCCTTCGGATAAGGCAGGTTTAAGCATTGCAGGACATCTTCATCTCTCCGACTTAGGCGCTTTGCTTCCTTCAATTTCATAGCAACCCAGGATACCCAATATCGGACTGAGTACCAAAGAGATTAATGCAAAAGGACATACGAACAGTATGCTATTTTATTTACAATTTTTGGGTTGTGTGCGTCTTTTGGTGAAGGAATTCTTGTCACCTACTCCTTTTAAAGTCCCCATTCTCCCAATGCTTCTGAAAGTCTCATATATATATATATAGAGAGAGAGAGAGAGGGGGGGGGTAAAAGCTTTGATCTTTGGTTGGTCTGTTTTGCTCTGTTCTGTGCCAATGGAGAGGCACAGATGCAAGCTCTGCTTCAGGACTTTCGGAAATGGCAGAGCTTTGGGTGGTTACATGAAGGCTCATTTGGCCTCCCCCTTCTTGCAGCTGTTTTAATATTGAAAGTGTTGTGATTTTCCTTTAAATCTGTGGATATGGTGATGAATGACAGCTGTCCAGCTAGTTCCGCCCCAAGGTATGGTTATGACTGCAACTGTTCAACTAATTCAAGTCACATAATTGATATTGAGCGGCAACTTGTGAATACTGAATATCAGAGTTAAGAAATAGATAATTTTGATAACTTTTAGAAAAAATTTCTGCATGCAAATAAAAAAAAAAAAAGAACATCTCAAGTTATGAGTACAAGCTGGTCGGCCATGTGGTTGTGATATAGCATGTTCTATGCTGAAATTGTTGGCTGACAAAGTTCTAAGCAGATCTTATGTGACACCCCGTACCCGTAAGGGGGGTCTTGAATATCAACCTGTTTGACTTGGACCTGTTTTCATCTACAAATTCTATCTAAAAAATATATCTGGTCAAATCCACAAATAATTCCTCATCTCCAAATTTAAAGAACAATTAAATTCTAAATATCCATAAAGTTCATACATTAAATAAAATAATGCTATCATATAGGGTCCACAAACTTCCCATCAAAATATCCTACTAACACTTTAATCTAAACATGCTAAATAACGTAACCACAAAATAATAAATATCGTCTTCACTTCAACCCCAAAGATGATCGCCTATCCTGGTCTCAATATATTAACCTTGGTCCTCAGGCGAGACCTCCACTTCATCTGAAATGTATATAGATAAGGGGGTGAGTTCATCCACAACTTAGTAAGCAAAACACCTATACTAGTATGTAAATCATGAGCATTTTAATAAAACCCTTAAGCATGTAACGGAAAAACTTTTATTCCAAGTAAACAAATTCCAAAACTTATAAACCCATTCCAAAAGCTAAGCGAACCTTTATTTTTCATAAAGTACACACAAAACTAACTTTTTTATTTTATACTCAAATCACTTTGGCAAAAATAACTGTAACATCTCATCCATTTTCAAACATATACCATGTTTAACCCCCGTGGTAGGGTTGTGCTATCCCCGGTGGCCAAACCAGGCAGTATCATATTGTGAGACTTTCTCTCATTCGTTCTCGGAGTCCCGAGTGTGCACATAGGAAAGAAACACATAAAAAGGATCACTTTGTTTCCAAAGTGATTGCACTTCTATCATATTGTATCATGGAGGTACCAACCATATCACGTGAATCCATATAATCATGTCCGAAACATATTCAGAAATAAAGACAAACAGATAAGTATGCCAAAGGTTTTTCCGTAAACATATCATATTAAGCCACTTGTTTTTCACTTTCTTATCCATTTCCATACAAGCCAAAAAACACAACAAAACATATTATTTTACATGCACAAGATAGCGTCAAAATCAATGTTCGCTCTTATGCATAGTTCAGAAACATGTCAAATATTGCTCATGTCTACACATTTCATGTCAAAAGAAAATTTTCTCTATCATATAAATTTTCATGAGCGAATACATAAAACATATACTGAGGTTGTTTTTCACCTTTTTCTTAAAAAAAACAGAACATGCACATTTTATAAAAACCAACCTCAAACAAATTTTTTCTTTTTATGTAAATTTAGGATAGGAGCCCCGCTTACCTGACTCCTGTAGCGAATTATCAAAATTTCGAGTCCGATCTCTAAGATTCTCGTCGCCTATAAAAAAAAACTTAACATTAACGGCCAGCAAACCCAATCTATAAGTATAAAAATGGTAATCTAAAGTTCCTAATCTGAAAAATTTTGCAACACTCCTTTCTTCAAACTACACTAGCTTAAAGCGTTATAATTTACTACAATTATCAAGTCAAACAACACCCATAACGTGCTGACCAGCCCCAACAATTCGGGTTGTTATCCCACGCTCACATGAACATATATTCCTAATTTTCCAGCTTACAACTCAACGAGACAGTCACCCAAAAAAAAATCATTTAGCAACAAAATAATTGACCTCAACACCACCGATCGGTCTAGCCAGCCAAACAACATTTTACTCGATTAATACCAACCAGCCAAACAACATTTTACTCGATTAAAACCAACCAGCCAAACAACAGCCACAAGGATCCAGAATTTCCCAACAAAACCAGCCATTAATCATCAACCCCAACTAGCATGTATTAACTTAAAACATTCTCAATCAATAACTGGAGTGATACAAGGGAAAACAACAACCAAAGTATCACAAAAAAATTTACATCTCTCAGACTTCCCTATGTAAAAATTTTGGTTCGGCACATTAACGTTTTACGCTAGATAATTCCCTTAACAGAAATCTATCCAAAGAGTCTTGAACCTTACCTAAAAATGAAGAACAACCCACAAGAAACCGAAGCTTAGAAGATGAATCATTGCTTCCCCAAATGCTCGGCTGCCACCCACGAAAATGCTAGATTAACAGTGGCTAAAACCCCCAAACCGAACCCTTTAATTTAGATGAAATTCCAGAAAAGTTGAGAGGTTTAGATCAACTTACCGAGGAGATGAGTGGGTGGCCGCAACAGAGGAGATCGGCGGCAGAGAAATACCCAAAAACAGGGGTATTCCCGTAGAGAGAGAGAGAGAGAGAGAGAGAGAGAGAGAGACTGGTGAAGTGAAACTGACCGCGAGAGGAGGGAACTCCATTTGATGCAACCGCTAGACGTGGCAAACGGTTGAGTGAAAATCGGAAGAAACCGAGGGAAAACAGGGGGCTTGGAACTGTCGGGTGCCGAAGGAAAGAAAGGAAAAGAAAGGAAAAGAAAGAAAGAAGAAGAAAGAAGAAGGGCGGAAATCACTTACCTGGGAGTGATACGGCGTCGTTTCGTGGTCGGCTGGGCTGGGCTGGGCTGCGGGCTGCGGGCTTTACATCTTACGAACTCCATCATCTTCTCTAATGTCTAATTATTTCTAATGTCTAATGTCTACATATTGGTTTGTTACTATTTTTCCAGTTACTTTTGGTGTTCCTAACCCCATCATGTCGTTATTCAGCTATTTATGGTTAATCTGAAATTGATATTTCTTCCCGCCCAAGGCCCAACGGTTGTGGCTCAGAAAGTTTCTGCTCAAAAAACTAGAAGGAATGTGACAACAAAACATGTCTTATTTGTTGGTTTAATTACCTCTTGTAGCACATCGTAGTACGTACTTGAAGGGTCGGGCACTGGGTATGGGATTTGCATTGGGTTGGTTTAAGATTAGCAAAAGAAAATAATTATATTTGCAACCTTATTTCTAAGGGGTGTGCATCCGGATTCAGATCCGTATATCGGGCCGTAACCGAATAAGTAAGGTATCGTTAGAACTTTATCCCTATTATATATAACAATTAAACCTTTGCTTCAAGCTAGCATGATACCAATTGTATCAAAAGAACTTTATTCCAACTGTGATACCATGAGTAATCACAACTCCAACTCTCCAATCTTGATCAAGAGAAAGGTATCATAAGAACTTTATTCCAAGATACATTTCCTGGCCTCTTGAATAGTTTCTAGAAGAAAATATTTCTATTCGCAACCCTATTTATTGACGCACCATAGTTGCATAAGAAAAAAATATATCCATCATATATTTTCTCGTCATCTTATGATGTAGTATTAGATAAAAGATTATAAGTTAAATATAATAAATAATTTTTAATAATCTAATATCATATCATAAAATGATGGAAATTAGGCATGTTCATCCGGGCCAGATTGTAACCAGCCCGATTTGAAATTTTATTTATTTATGAATTTTTTTGAATTTTTTTTTTTAAAATATTTAAGGAAATTTTGAATCCGGATTCCGGATTTTCAAATCCGGATTCCGGATTTTCAAATCCGGATTCCGGATTTTCAAATCCGGAATCCGGATGAACATCCCTAATGGAAATATGATGAGAATTAAAATGATGAATAGCATTACCCATTGCTTAAATACCAATTGTAAATTAAAAATGTCAACAAGCAAGGCATCGTCAGATCGAACTTTATTCCTACGCTATAAGAAAAGTTAAACCTTTGCTTTAAGCTGCTAGCTTGCTACCATATAAGTATCACGGACAACTCCAACTTTCCATGCATTCTTCGCTTCAAGAGAGAGGTGATCTTCTTCCACCAGCTTTACTTTCGTTCATGTTCTTTTTCCAACCATTTCGAACACAGTTCTGGTGAAGGTGGAGGCAGAAATTAATTAGCGTGTATTAGAGGATCAAGAAGGTCGTTGCATTCACTCTAAGAAAAATAGGTATTTATAACACTTTAATTACAATAAAAAAGACTATATGCTACCAAAATAGATAATTTTCTTATAGTGATTGCAATTACAAAATTGGCAGCAAGGTTAATATTATTATTCATTTACATAAACTTATAAAGGCAAACCAAAGATGTTCTAGTGCTCCGCTTCTCTTGACCGCATACATACTTCCATCATTTTCTAGTCAACTGCTGCATGCTAACCTCATTTCCAGTCAGACGTTGTTGCATGATTCCACGTAGGGTTCAGATTGCTCAGAGTACCACACAAGTAGAAGGGCTATAAGCTTTCTTCCAATTACAAGAGTACTCTGAAATAAAAGGCTTTTATGCAAATGGGGCAAAGATTTACTGTTTGCGGTTTTGAGTTTGAAGAAGTAATGAAATCACATTTATATTATAAGTTACAAAAAAATAAACGAGTAACATTGGACTTTGATCTGCTTCCAAGTTATAATGTTCTTGATTTTTATAATGTTTTAATGGAACTTTAATTATATTATTAACTAGTCATTTTAGAATATAAGTCATATAATTTGAACCTTCTATTAAAGCACTACAAATAATATCAAAACATATGCCAACTAAAAATGTGAGACTAGAGTCATGTTCCCAATGGAGATTGTGATACTCCATTTTGATAAATGATAAGGATAAATAGTGTATGAAATTCCACATTTCTTATGAAGAAGAAGATTTGTTTCTTTATGATATTTTAATGGAGTTCCAAATTATATCATCAACAACTATTTTGAAATATAAGTTGTGGTATGGGCTTTAGCCTTTATCTTGGGCAATTGCACACTGCATTTGTTTCAATTTAATTCTTTGAAGAAAAAAAAATCTGTATTCTCCATGGTTTGTTTTGCAGTTAATTAGTATACCAAGTGTTATATATAAATATATATATATATAATTTTTCTTGGAAATGTAAAAGTGGCACAGCTCTTGCTTTCTTTTGCTTTTGTTGGTTCTGAAATTTAGGTATACATATAGCCTGGCGTGGGTTTGCAACCCATGATTGAAATTTCACTTTGGGCCTATTGATCCGTGCCCTCTCCCCCGATTGAAGCTGTCAAATATTCATTGTTTAATAAATTTTGCACAGACTTGATTCGTTTCTTCTCTTTCATAAACAATATATTTTATAAAGGAAAAATGCAATAGTTTTATTCCTATATCTTGATTACGGCTTTGTTTATCATAAACTACGGGAAAAATACTAATGCTCACATTTATTCAATACACTAAAAATTTTACAAAAGATGGATATTACGACTGAACTTCAGTCTCATTGCAGAAAGATATTTTTCGAGGACCAAAAAAATGGTACGTATTTATCTACCACCTCTAACCATACAATGGAATGTGAGGAAAGAATATTTGGAGAAAGCGGCCGAAACACATTTGGTAGTGGCTGCCCTCATCACAACTGTGACCTTTGCCGCAGCTATAACCATACCTGGTGGTTTTGTTAGTACTGGAGGTGACCCAAATGATCACCAAGGCTCTGCAATTTTGGGGAGAAATGCTGCTTTTAAAACGTTTATTATCACTGATGCCATATCCTTGGTGCTATCTAGTTCTGCTGTTGTTACCCATCTACTCATGCCACTTTTGTTCAAGTATACCACTGGATCTGATAAAGCCGAAGCTAATGAAATCGAATCTAATGAAACTCGCAACACTTTTCTCAACCTGGCCTTCGGTTTTATTTTGATGGCCATGGGTGCAATGATGCTGGCATTTATCACAGGTGATATGCAGTGTTAGCGCATTCCTTAGATGTTGCTATTACCACTTGTATTATTGGCTCATGCTTTTTTGTCATCATCTCTTTGATATGTGGAAGGTATAGGAAGGAACTAGGTTATGTTGGTAAACAAACAGAGCAGCTTTTAGGTTAATTATCTTTCAAGTCCACCAAGCTGCTTCACCATGTAAATCATAAAATCAAGTCATGGGTCCAATTTGTTTGCTTGTTTGTTTATTGCAATAAAAAAGATGTTATAATTATTATTACTACTGACCACCTAGCACATCCACATTTAATATGTACAAGCATCGTTCCCAAAATTGTAAGAATCTTTTCTTGTCTTCTTTTTCTTTCAAATCTTTAATTTCTTTTTTCACAATAGAATAATTTAAAATATATTGTAATTTAGATTCTATTTTTCTTTGCCAAGATCCTTTAGATTAATTCGCAACACCTTGGTCTCATTAATACAACCAAGGATCGAATCCCTCATTCCCCATATATATATATATATATATATATATATATATATATATTAATTTGGCTTTAGTAAAAATCTATTATGGACTTTACACCCATCCACCTTCAAAAAAATTCAATCACCTGCCAAAGGACTTAACCAATTCAAAGGTTCGTAATAGTAAGACCTTGTTTTTATTATCTAAGAGTAATGTTGTATACTATATTATTATCCGAATTTCGTTCCATGATTGTGTAAATGTGATAGATCCCATCGCTTTTTGATCATATTTTTCAAAAAAATAATGACTAATGGTGGAATTATTGATGGTGACTATTGTAACACCAATGGGTTGGAGAGTTACTTCTTGTTGTGTAATGCCCTAGTCCTAGATGGTCGAAGAGTTACTTCTTCTCACGTAAAATCGTATCTCATGGTACAAATATAAACTCCAATTTCTCAATTATATAGATCTTAGTGATTTAAACCAATTATTGTAAAATAATTAACTTTTTTTTTTTTTTGAGAAATAGGATAGCAACTCCAACGTTTATTTAAAAACCTCACTTATGGTGGATGAATACTGTGGAAATAATAATGGACCAACATTACTAAACACCAATAAACAAAGAATCAAAGGATTACTCTATATTAACCATGTCTGAAATAAGGCACCTCAATTTTGTCCTACTCGATCCATCCCTTCACTACCTGCGGTAATTCCTGCCAATTGAACCAAGTCTTTTGAGATTCCTTCTGAACCCATTTTGGCTAAACCATCCGCTACCGCATTACTCTCCCTAAAAGAGTGGTTGATCTGATATGAAAAAAAAACCTAAGAGTAATTTATTCTCTTCACAAAAATCCTCAAGTTACTAGATCTAAAACGAAGTTCATGAGCGAAATGCAAGCCATGAAGCAAATCCATCATTTCTGCTAAGTTATTGGTCCCTTGTCCAAAGTGCACTAAAAAAATCACCCATTAGCTCACCAAGATGATTTCGTCACACCACCTACACTTGCCTGTCCTAGGTTCCCCTTGAAGCTTCCATCTAAAGAAACTAGAAAAATAATGAAGAAGAATTGAATTGTATTTCCATTGATGTGTAATGTGTAAAGTTAAGAGGCTATATATACAAGCCGTTTGATATCAGACTAAGTGAATAAAACAGAGAGAATGAAAACAAAGTTCTTAAGGAAATAATTGATATGATTCAATATAGATTAATGCTAAGGTCTAACTTTCTTGTAGGAGTTGATTCGTTCTCTTGATGGGATATATCACATTTACACAATCAAGGGATCTGTATGATAATATAGTATTATTGCCCAATGGGATCTATATGCATTTGCTGATGCCGGATAATAATATGGTATTATTGCCTTGTAATAGTCACCATCATCATTAATTTGTCAACCCTAAACTATTTGCTAAGGTCTAACTTCCTTGTAGAAGTTGATTTGTATTGCCTTTTGATCAACTTGATGACAAATTAGTCGAGCATTTTCTTGGTTGATTGCTTGACTGCTGTAATAATTTGTTTTCTTTCCTTTATCACCCCCTTTCAAGTTGAGCTGCCGTTGAAGGTTCAATTTGCTGGCAAGCCCGATTAGCTGAGCACGAGAAAGGGGTTTTGTGAATATATTAGCAAGCTGGAGAGAGCTAGACACATGTCGTGTCTGAATGAGACCTAAAGCGACTCATTCCCTGTGTGAAATTATGAACAACATGAAAACTGGAAAAACAAAGAAAGGGAATGAATTGAACTTCTTATTATCGAAAAATGAATATCTCGAACTTACAGACTCTGTACAATGGGCTATTTATACAAGTATGATGATTATTTACAAGTTTCCCTCTGGACCACTTAATTACAAAAATGAATAACTAATTTATCTGCCGTATATTTGAAGACCTCTGTTTGGCTTCTAAAGCTTTTAATTCCAAACCCTCTACATGGTTTTATATATTCCAACACCCTCCCTCAAGATGAAAATGGATATTAATCATTTCGGCCATCTTGCGGATAAGGTGATGAAAGATGAGTAATCCAAGAGGTTTAGCTAGTATATCAGCCAACTGATGTTTTGAAGGTATGTGAATGATTTTGATAATCCCTTTAGATAGTTTTTCCCAAACCAAATGACAATCGAGTTGAATGTGTTTGGTTCTCTTGTGATGGACAGGATTAGAAGCAATATCAGAGGCTGGTTTGCTATCTGTATATAGTGGAGCAGCTTGAGAATGAGTGACATTCAAATCAGTTAGAAGGTAGATAAGCCATTGAACTTCACTTGTTGTTGATGCCAAGGCCTTGTACTCAATTTTAGCAAATGATCTGCTTACAATGGACTGTTTTTTTGACTTCCATGAGACAAGTGAGTCTCTTATAAACATTGTGAAACTTGTTACACTTCTCCTAGTGTCTAAGCACCCGCCCCAATCACTATTTAAATATGCTTTGAGGTGTAAAGGAGAATATGCAAAAAGGAAAATTCCTTGACCTGGAGTGGCTTTAATGTACCTGAGTACCTTCTCAACAGCTTGGAGATGTAAAGCAATTGGACTAGCCATAAATTGGCTTAATGCTTGGACATAATAAGCTATGTCAGGTCTTGTTATAGTCAAGTATAACAATCTGCCCACAAGTTTACGATATGCTGCAGGATCAATTAAGAGTGAAGTTGGATCATTTGCAATTAACTTGAGATGAGATTCCATAGGAAATGCAACTAGTTTGCTAGCAGAAAAACCAGTGTCTTCTAAAATATCCAGAGTAAATCTTTTTTGAGATAAGGCTATGCCCTTGTATGATCGAGCCACTTCTATCCCCAATATGTTCAGTTCACCAAGATCCTTACTTGTGAATGAATCATGTAAGTGCTTCTTTACAATGTTGATCTGCTCAATACTATCAGAGGCAAGTATTACATCATCAACATAAATGAGTGAAGTTATAAAGGATGTTGATGTCTGTGTAGTGAACAAAGCATAATCTTATTTTCCTTGAGTGAAACCCAATTGAAGAAAGGAGGATGAAAGTTTGGAAAACCATTGCTTGGATGCCTGTTTCAGTCCATACATACTCTTTCTAAGTTTGCAAACTCGAGGGTCATTGGGTGATGAGTAACCTGGTGGCAATTGCATATACACCTCCTCATCGAGGTCTTCATGCAAGAGGCATTGTTGACATCTAATTGATGTATATGCCACTGTTTTATAATAGCAACAACAATTAATACCCTCACTACAGTCATCTTAGCAACTAGTGAATAGGTGTCAAAGAAATCAAACCCTTCCTTTTGAGTGTACCCCTTTGCTACTAGTCTAGCTTTGCATCTCTTAATTGTGCCATCAGCTTTGAATTTTACCCTATATACCTATTTACAACCTATTGTAGTCTTATTGGGAGGTAAAATAGCTAAATCCTATGTTTTGTTTAGTTCAAAAGCCTTTATTTCTTCTGCCGTGGCAGATTGCCATTGAGGATGAGAATTAGCTTGTCTAAAACTTTTAGGCTCAAAAGTTGAGGTAGTGTCAGCAACAAAATTTTTGTATTTGGAAGATAACTGAAAAGTTGAAAGATAGGATAATATTGAATACTGAATACCTGTTTGGGAGGTGGAAGTGCAATGGGAGATGATTGGGCTTTTAAAATTGTTTGAGTTGTATTGCCACAATAGAAATTATGCAAATGTATAGGAGGATGCCTGATTCTTTGAGACCTTCTTAAAGGTTGTTCAGTTGGACTTGAAACTGAGACAGGTTCTATATCAGGAATAGGATTTGAAACTAAGACAGATTCTATAGTACGAACATGATTTGAAATAGGATTTTGAACTGAGTTAGAATCCGAATTTTCATATACTTGAGGGTAATTAGGAAACACAAATGGTGTATGAGTTTTATTTGGTATAGATGGGAAAATGGATTCACAAAAAATAACATTTATGGAAACAAAGGTTTTAAGAGTAACAAGATCCAAGAGTTTATAACCTTTGATGTTTGGTGGATATCCTGGAAAAAGACATTTTGAGACTCTCGATTCAAATTTTCCTCTATGATTTTTAAGTATGCTAGCAAAACACAAACATCCAAATACTTTAAGATAATAGTAATTTGGATGTTTTTGTAATAGAAGGAAACATAGTGTTTGATTTTGGAGTACAGAAGAAGGGGTTCTGTTTATAATATGTGTGGCTGTCAATATATAATCAGTCCAATAGGAAAGAGGCAATTTTGATTGAAAAAACAATGCTCTAGCCACATTTAGTAGGTGTTGATGTTTTCTTTCAAACCTACCATTCTGTTGGGGTGTTTCAACACAAGATAATTGATGTAATATGTCATGTTCTTGATAGAAGATAGGCATATTAAACTCTTGTCCATTATCAAACCTAAGAGTTTTAATGACTGTGTTGAATTGAGTATGGACATATCCGATGAAATTTGAGAGAATTGTTCGAGTTTCAGCTTTAGTTTTCATGAGATATAGCCAAGTAAATCTGTTATAATCGTCTACAATTGTTAGAAAATAATAACTAAAACCAGAATATGATATGGTAAAGAAAGGTTCCCAAATATCACGAACCAATTGAAATGCTTTATTTGAATGGCTATTTGATACAGAGAATGGAAGCCTCTTCTGTTTGGCTAGAAGACAAATTTCGCATACATGATTTTGAGAAGAATTTACAATGGAATTTATTTGAGTAATAAACTGTAATCTAGTAGATGGAATGTGTCCTAAACAAAGATGCCAAGTATTAGCATTGACAGTACATTTATTTGCTATAGAAGTAGAAGGTGCACAAACTGAATCAGGTTGTTTGTCCTTTGATTGAGTAGCAGGAAGTTGTAGGTGGTATAAGCCAGACTTGACTTCAGCAAAACCAATTATCCACCAGCTGATGAGATTCTGCAAGATACAATTTGATTGAAAGAAAAACAAACCAATGGAATTATCTTTGGTTAGTTTGGAAGCAGATATAAGATTGACATTGAATGAAGGTATGTAAAGGGCATCATGTAATATTATATCAAGTGATAAATGGACAGTTCCAATAAATACAATAGCCATAGATTGTCCATTTGGTAAATGGACCAAAGAAGTTTTAGTTGGTAATTGAATTGATTTGAAAAAATGAGGAGAACAGATCATATGATCTATTGTTCCGGTATCTAAAATCCAAGGAAAATCATTCTTGAAAGAAGAAACAGAAGTATGACAGAATTTCATACCTAAAGTGGAAATTGTGTTGGCTGTAGAATTAGAAGTTATATTTGTATTAGACAAGCTATTAGCAAGTGACAGCAGGTTTTGAATTTGCTCTTGAGAAAATATATTTGGGATGTTTGAATTATTCTTCAAAGAAGAAGCAACATTTGCAACAGGTGATCTGGTATTTGAATTTCCAAATTGAGTAAGGAGAATTCTTTTGCCCCTTGGGTCCTTCCATCCAAGTGGATAACCAATTAACTGAAAGCATTTATCAACAAGATGTCCATTATATCCACAATGGAAACAGATGACATCAGATTTTGCTCTAGTCTTTGTAAACCGAGTACCAATTTGTTCTTGATTCTATGCAGCAAGCATGGCATGGGAATCCATAGGAAGACCAACAACATTTGTTAAAGATCTTTGACTCTCTTCTTGCATCAACAAAGAGAATACTTTGCTCATAAAAGGCAATGGTGATTGCAGCAACCACTAGCTTCGCATCATAGAGTAAGAATCATGCAATTCAATTGAAAATTTCATCACATAATCGAATTGCTGCCTATTTGTGAGATTCTTGATTCACAAGTGCATTTGTCGAATATTCCACATCTATAACTTGGAATAGGTGTGTAACTAATGTATTCGTCCTAAAGGGTCTTGAATTTACTAAAATACTCAGTTATAGACTTCGATCTTTGAGAAATTGAACTAAGATTTTTTTCTAAAGAACTCTTGGGCCATTGCTATGAAGGTACCTTATTTTGAGTTTGTTCCAAATGTCATATGCAGTGGTAAAATACAGCAGACTACCACGAATTTCTTTAACTATTGAGTTCATTAACCAAGATAGAACAAGGTTGTTTGCTCACAGCCATGCAGTTCAAAGCAGAGGATTGTCAAGATTGGACGGAACCAGAGTTCCATCAATGAATGCGATCTTGTTCTTTACTGTGAGGGCAATAGAGATAGCTCGACTCCATGCAGTGTAGTTTTCTCTAGTAAAGATCTCAGAAACCAATAATGCACCAGGATTATCAGACGGATGGAAGTAGTAATAGCTAGACGAATCATCAGAGGGATTAACTCTAGAATTCGCCATAGGAGCAAAATTTTCAGAATTTTCAAATTCTGTCATAGAGATAAGAACGTAATTTCAAGAACGATGAAAAATCAACAGAATTTTGCAGCAAAATTGTATTACTCGGTGATACCATGTGAAATTAAGAACAACATGAAAACTGGAAAAACAGAGAAAATGAATGAATTGAACTTCTTATTATTGAAAAATGAATATCTCAAACTTATAGACTCTGTACAATGGGCTATATATCCAAGCGTGATGACTATTTACAACTTGCCATCTGGATCACTTAATTACAAAGATGAATAACTAATTTAACTGTCGTGTATTTGAAGCCCTCTATTTGCCTTCTAAAACTTTTAATTCCAAACCCTCTACATGATTTTATATATTCCAACACCCTGACAAAGTGATAGTCTATGTCGATGTGTTTACTTCGAGAATGATGCATTCAATTGCAAGTGGGGTGGAGGGCACTGAGGTTATCGCAAAGGAGCAAGGGAGTCATGGTTAAAGGGACTCCAAGCTCGCGTAAAAAGGTTGCTAACCAAGTGATTTCAACAATGGTATGGGCAAGGCTTTGGTATTCAGCTTTGGTGTTTGATCTGGAGACAGTGTGCTGTTTTTTCGCACACCAAGAAATACAGTTATGATCAAGGAATGTGCAGAAGCCAAATGTGGAGTGACGTGTTTCTGGACAGCCAACTCAGTCGACATCGGCAAATGCATAAAGATCAAAAGTTGAGTTGGAGAAGAGCTGGGATTTGAGATCAACAGCTGCATTGACATAATGCAGGATCCTCTTAACCATTTGGAAATGGAACTGAGAAGGACTTTGCATGTATTGAGCCACGAGGTTGACACTGAACGACAAGTCTAGACGAGTGAGAGTGACATACTGAAATGCCCCAACATGGCTCCGATGCAGTTTGGGGTTGGAGAAAGGTAGTGATGCATCCCGTTGCTTTGATTTGGTGGTCATGGGAGTGACAATAGGTTTGCAGGCTGTCATTTGAGCTCATTGAAGTAGGTCCAAAGCATATTGAGATTGTGAGAGAAAGATATCTTGAGAGTTGTGTAACCTATATGCCAAGGAAATAATATAAGGGGCCCAAGTCTTTCATATCAAATTCATAGTGGAGATCTTGAATAAATTTAATTAGTACATATGGGTTAGAGCCGGTAAGAAATATGTCATCTACATATAACAAAAGGAAAATAGTCGCATGATTTGGATGATAGGTAAACGGGGAGGGATCTGACAGGCAGCATGCGAAACCATATTCAAGTAAAAAGGAGCTAAATCGATCAAACCAAGCCCTTGGAGCTTGTTTTAAATCATACAAAGCACGATGCAATTTGCAAACGTGAGTAGGTTTAGAGGGGTTAGTAAAACCTGATGGCTACTCCACAAATACAAGTTCTTGAAGATAGCTATGGGGAAATGCATTTTTGACATCTAATTGTCAGATTTTCCACCTGCGCACAAGAGCAAAAGATTAAACAGTTCTAACAGTACCAAATTTTACAATTGGAGAGTATGTTTCAAGAAAATCCACCCCCATCAACTTGGTGGTAGCCAATGGCAACCAACCGAGCTTTTGGATGCTCAAGTTTACCATAAGCATCGAGCTTGGGTTTAAAACCCCATTTGTTGGCGATGACATGCATATCAGAGGTATGGGGAATCAAGGTCCACGTTTGATTCTTTGTCAAGGCAACAATGTAATACATTTTTTTTTGGGACAACGAAGGTATTTCATTTATAGTTTTATAAATGAATTTATCAGACAGCATAAAATACTTAATAAACGAGCTCTTCCACTCTAAACGAGCTCGAAGAAGTTGTCCTTTTGCCTATTACAAATTTATTACATTGCTTAACATGTAGTCAATTCTCTGCAGTAACTATCAAAGCAATTCTAAAAAGAATTGGAGGAGCTATAACTGAGAAAGCAGACAAAGAAGGTTGGACTCCACTACACTTGGCTGCATACTCAGGTGGGTGGTGGTCTACAGAGCTGTTGCTGGAATATGATTCACAAGTACCATACATGAAAGACAAAGATGGGAGGACAACTCTTCATATTGCAGCTCTTCGTGGTAATTATCGAATCATGAAAATTATTATAGACAAGTGTCCAGATAGTTGAACGGGTTGACATCAAAGCAATGCCCCCCACCCCCCCCCCCCCCCAAAAAAAAAATTGAAAAAAAATATATATATATGTGAATTTCGTATGATTTGATAAAATAATATTAATTTATTATGTATTGGCCCCTCTTCAATAAATTATTTTAATTCCTTTATAAAATTTAATCTTATATAAAATAAAATTTTAAAAATTTTAAAAAATAAAATAGATGATTTCTAACTATATTCGGTAGGATTTTTAACCTCTTTTCATCCTTCAAATCATCCCAATCGGCGATTCGGCATGGTTTGGCTTACGGCAACCTGCCAGTTCGTCTTACAGTTACAGGCTGCCATTTCTTTAGCAGTTCGCACACGGCACCGGGCACAACTTAACATCCCATGGTATCACATTTTGTCCTTCACATTTATTCTTTAAAGCATCGAAATAATAAAAAGAAACATCAAACAGACAACCCAAACTTGTTACCTTACCTCCTCAGTCCTCTGTTCTTCATCTTCTCGCTGTAGATTGCTCGGCGTGCTCACATCATCGTTGCTCAAATAATCTTCTCGGCATTCTCAGACTCGCTGACTGAAGTTTGAGGTAGGCTCGTAGTCTTCTCCCCCGCTTTGTTGCCAATTGCATCTTCCCCTCCTGACTTTTCCATTCTTTCTCTCTGCGGGATGCCATTTTACCATTTTGAAAGGTGAAAGTTCCAGACTTCCAGATCATTTGAGATGCTTCTGGATCGAGTGGACTGTACTCACGCCTCACGGATCACTAGTTTATTTATTTATTTAACCGTTTGTATTTAGAGGTGAGTTAATTATCTTAATTTATTTTAATATATTTTTATTTTATTATTATATTTTTTATAATTTTTTTATATAAAATATAAATTTTTATATATTTTTTTTAATTCTTAATATATATATTTTAATTCTTAATATAATTTTTTAAAATTTTAAAATAATAATAATATTAAAAAATAAATTAAACTCGTTCGAACTGACGTGATTTCAGAATCGAAACGAAGCCAAGGGCTCTTTTCTTTTTCTCAACTACTCGCAGTCCCTCTGGCCGCTGGTTTATATATTTAGTAAGTAATATGTTTTTCATTTAAAAGATATTAGACGTTTAAATTTAGAGAAATGGGTACATTTAAATTAATATGTTTTTCTATTTAGTAGACCAATGCCTGGTGCTACTTTTGAAGTTTCGAGAATCGGCATCCTTTTTATTTTTAATTCTTTTGTCTCTCATTACTCGTTAGTATATCTATTGTTTAAATTTATTTAGTAGATTATTGATTTTTTTTATTTAATAAACTAACTTTTTTTTTTTGGTTGATTAATCATTTGCAGACAATGTCACAACAGGTAGCCGATAGCACCCCAAGTCCCACGGAGCAATAATTCCTTATTATTTTCTCTGTACGCTGCTCACAAGTATGTCTTTTTTCTTTATAAAAATTATATATTGATGGTTTAGATATATTTGTATATTATATATATTATGTGTATGGATTTATATGTACTGAATGAAGTTGTTTTTTATAGCATTGTGTGTATTAATAAATTGTTTAATTTTCAATTTTAAATTGTTTGTTTTTTTATTTTTTAGACTTTATTATTAGAATATTTATAAAACTAATCTAATTTTATTTTATATGTTTCAATTTTATTTTAAATTTAGGTTCATGAGTGATGTTTAGATTAGAAACTATCCACTCATTATTTAAAAGAAAAGAAATTAAGCTTCCAAAAAATTCTTCTAAAATTCTAAAGATTAAACATAAGAAAAATCTTAATCTTAACTCTCTAATTTTAAAATTCGAATGAATTCATTTTATATCACCAATACGTGATTTTAAAGATATTGATATATCTTCATTATAACGAAATCCAAAATTACGTCTTCTTATATGAAATTATCCAGTCAATCAGCATAACGAAATAAAAAAAGTTTATTTAAAGAGAAATGATAGATGTAGTCGTGGAGTTGCAAGCGGCATGTAGTCGGTTTGAAAAAAAGTGAATATATATGGAACCCACGTAAAAAAGTTAAATTTTTTTCTAAAGCGACTGCACGCCGTTTGTAACTCTACGATTGTATGTAGCATTACCCTTATTTAAAAAGGGTTGCGCTATAGGAAACCGCAGGATGTGTAACCTGCGAAACCGACGATGCCATGTCAGCTATTTAAAAAAGAAAAGATGCTGAAATACCCAAAATGAGAGGGAAAACATAACAGAGTTGATTTTAGCACCTCTTCCTTCGCACCAGTCGCACCATTTCACACTTTTGTGAAGGACTCTTCTTCCGTCGCACCAGTTCACACCTCTTTGAGGGTGGCTTCCGCCGTGGATAGGACTGGACTGCCGTCATGCAAGGCACCTCTGGTTTACGATAGAAGCCATGGGTTTAGACAGGAAGATTTGGTTATTTTGCTTTGACTCGACAGATCTGACGGTATTTTTTGCTCATTTCTCTGTCAAGTTGAAAATAGGTTATTCAAGATGTAATTTTTCTGTCTCCCCTACGCGACTTTTGTTGTTGTACTCCTCGTGACTCCTGCTTGTCTGCCATTGTGCACAATCAGCAAAACTCATTATTTTGATCCTTTATCTCACTCTAATCTCCTTGACAAACCCATCTTTTGGCTCTAGTTTGTGCTCTCAGCGTTTGGTGCTTTCCTTTTCAATTTATTTTTGTTAAACTTTTATGTGGTTGCAGTGTTTTATCTTTGAATGTTTGAGTCTTTGTGTTCTATGAGCGGTTTTAAACTTATGATGGTTCGATATGATTTTTTGAGGTGTATTGGTGTTCTATGAGCGGGTTTAAACTGATCTTGGTTCGATGTGGTTTTTTGAGGTGTATTGGTGTTACTACTGTAGATTCTGGGGTTCAATCAAAGGCTAGGTAGAATTTTTTGATATGCTTTTGTTACATTCAACTTGTATGGTTTGGTTCAATAAAGCCAATGTTGACAGGTCATTTTAGCTGATGATATTTTACTTCACAATATTTGAATGTTATCATTATAATTGCTAGATCATTGCCTTATGTTATGGTTTGATTAAACAGTTAGAGATACTACAGTTAATAACTATAGCCTTCTAAACCTGCAATTATCCTCTGTAGTGAGGTTATGCTTAGGTCTGAAAGATTGGGTTGATTTGAAAGGTTATGCAATTATCCTCTAAACTTGCAATTAATAAATCTTCATGCATTTGTCTGCCCATAGCTTCAATTGCAGGCCCTTTTAAGAGTTAATGATTGGTTGTTATACAATGCATGCAATACAATTTAATAGACTTATAACATGAGATAAAAATAAAATTGAAAGGTTGGTCCGTTGATTGGTCTATAGTTGGCACCCTAAATGAGTTGTTTTCAAATTTGCCACTGATGGCTTGGTTCTGCAGATGATTTTTTTTTTTATTTAGAATCTTGACTTTTTCTTTCACATTTTGTGCTTTAATTTTCCACTAAGTGAAGGGGTTCATAGATGTATTGACACTGGGATCAGTTTATTTATATGTATCTTGGGGAATATTTTAACATAGCCAATACTCTTTTGATGAATAATAATATAGTATATTACGAGGGGTATCAAAAATATTATTTGTTGAATTTTTATTTCAAGTCCTTCATTAATTTTTTATTTAACTTGCTTGTGTAGGAGAAAAGAGAAAGAATCAATATAAATGATGATGTTGGCTTTGTGGGCAAGATGATGTTGAAGAAACAGAATGTTGTGGCTGCTGTTTGAGCAGATAGTGAGGGAGATTTTGGTGTTTGATTTTCTGGGTTTTGGGATGGGTTTTGCTAAGGGGGATTTGATACTTGTAAAGTTTCCTCTGGGTTACTTTTTACTTGTAAAGTCTCCCCTATTTTTTGGCCAATACCTTAAAATCCCACTCATTGTTTTTTGAGGGTGTACTTGTTTTAATATTATAATGAAAAAGGTTTATTTATGTTCAATGTTTATAGATTTTGTGTGCTCTTCTTTTGCTTCTTATGAAGAAAATCTGCTATTTTGTTTCCATCCAATTGGTTTTGCCCATAGATATGAATTTATGGTATTGGTAAGGTTGTTTGGGCTAGAATATTACTAGATGACAATCATGACAAGCTGCCATGTAAAAAAAACCTGTTAAAAGTATCTATAAGTTGTTGCTGGTGCTAAGTGAATATGCTCAGTGATGATGGAGCCGTGAAATGGACAGTTGCCATTCATAAGAAAGAACCTGAATCACATGGGAGAGAGAAAATACCTATTGCAACAAAAAACTCTTGGACGCTATCTTCTGTTAAAATAATTTTCATACACAAAATTGAGACATCAAATCCAGCTACCGGGTCAATTTCCAATGACCAAAAAAATACATTTAAACTTGTGGAACCAAGCATTAATTACTTAAATTAGAAAACCCGTCATAAATACAGAGAATAATAGAGTAACGGAAAAACACAAGTGTCGAAGTCGTTTATAAAACACAATATTGTGCCCCAGTAGTAGGGTTTATGTTTGGGTTAGGATTTGGATTTGGGTGGGAAAATGACACCGACGAGGACCGACTGGTTTCATGGAGACAACGCCAACGAGACCGATTGGTTTCATGGAGACAACGCCGATGAGACCCACTGGTTTCGTGGAGACAACGCCGATGAGACCCACTGGTTTTGTGGAGACAACGCCGACGAAGAACACGAAGATCTTCTGGTCTTGTGGAAAAGACGCCGATCGCAACCTATCGTGGGTTTGGGCCGAGGCTTCGTGAGAGGTAGGAGTGGGGATGGAGAAAGTTGGGATTTTGGAAAACGAAGTGAGATGCACAGAGTGAGAGGAAAGGGATGTGTCGTTTTGAATTGAAATGGAAATTTGAATTGAAATGGAAATTTTGAATTGAAATTAAAACGTCGTCGTTTTGAATTTGCCACATAGGAGCCGGTTTCGCAGGTTACGCCCAGGTCAGTTGTGAATAACATTTTTCATTTAAAAATGGGTCCATATCAAATCCGTCTTTCAAAATATCCATTTTTTGGTCTCGAAAAGTATCCTCATCGCTTTCAAGCTTCATGGTTTATACAATTTGGAACTTGGTTAGAGTATTCCCCATCAAATGATGCTACATATTGTTTACCTTGTTATCTTTTTACAGTGAAAGCATCTCAACGTTCTAGATGGAATGTATTTACTAGCATAGGATTTAGAAATTGGAAGAAGATTAATGATAGAAAACATTATGCCTTTTTTATTCATATTGGAGAGGATCATTGTTCTTATCACAATAATGCCGTCAAATCTTGTGAGGATTTATTAAAACAATCACAATATATTGATAAAGTAATGAATACACAAAACTCCAAGCAAATTCTCAACAATCAACTCTGACTTAAAATATCTATTGATGTTGTTTGATGGCTTGCATTTCAAGGATGTGCCTTTAAAGGTCATGATGAGACACTTGATTCAAAAAATCGAAGAAATTTCTTGGAGATGCTTAAACTCTTGGCTTCATATAATGACAATGTTGGAAAACTTGTTTTGGAAAATGCTCCTAAGTCCTCAAAGTATACTTCACCCCAAATTCAAAAAGATATTTTGGAAGTTCTTGCAAAGAAAGTGAGAAATCAAATTCGTGAAGATGTTGGAAATTCTCTATTTTGCATTATTATTGATGAGGCACAAGATGAGTCTAAGAGGGAGCAAATGACTATAATTTTGAGATTTGTTGATGATGATGGTTTTATACAAGAACGATTTTTTGATCTTGTACATGTTAAAGATACATCGGCATTAACTTTAAAGAATGAAATATCTGTAGTTCTTTCTTGTCATTGTCTTGATATTCAAAATATTCGTGGGCAAGAATATGATGATACTAGTAATATACGTGGTGAATGGAACGGATTGCAAGCATTATTTCTTAAAGATTGCCGATATGCATATTATGTTCATTGTTTTGCTCACCGATTACAGTTAGCATTAGTTGCTGCATTTAGAGAGGTGCTTTTTGTTCATAAGTTTTTCTCAAATTTAAACTTCATTATCAATGTGGTGGATACTTCATGTAAACATCATGATGAATTGCAAACTGCTCAGGCAACACATATTGCATATATGATAGCCATTGATGAACTTGAAAGTGGAAAAGGAGCAAATCAAATTGGCACTATCAAACGAGCTGGTGATTCTCGTTGGGGTTCTCATTTTTATTCTATTTGCAGTCCACTACGAATGTTTGAAGCCACTTGCTCAGTGCTTGAAACTATAATAAAAGAATAATCTACTTACTCTCAACGCAGGGATGTGAATGCTGCTTATAAAATGATTACCTTATTCCGGTTCATATTTATTTTACATTTAATGAAGGAAGTCATGGGTATTACTGATGTTCTTTGTCAAGTTTTGCAGCAAAAATCTCAAGATATTTTGAATGTCATGAATATGGTTTCTAGTACAAAATGACTCATTCAAAACTTGAGAAATGAAGGTTGGGAAAATCTTCTTGAGAATGTTGTCTCTTTTTTCAAGAAATTGGATATTGACATTCCAAAATTGAGCTCTCATTATGTACAAGGTCGTGGTTGTCACAAACGAGATCACATTACGATAGAGCATCATTATCATTTTGAAATATTTAATGCTACTATAGATTTTCAAATGCAAGAGCTTGACAATAGGTTTGGTGGAGGAACGACAAAGCTTTTAACTCTTAACTCAACTTTGGATCCAAAGGATGAATCTAAATCCTTTAATATTGATGATATATGTTGTCTTGCGGAAGAGTATTATCCTCTTGATTTTTCTGAGAATGAGAAAATCAATTTAAGGTTTCAATTGAAACATTTTGAAGTTGATGTACTTAACAATTCAAAGTTTCAAGATCTAAGATCCATTGCAGATTTATGTCAAAGATTGGTAGAGACAGAGAAATCAAAGGTGTACTATCTTATTGATAGATTGATTCGTCTAATTTTGACTTTTCCAATGTTTACAGTAACTAGAGAATGAGCATTTTCAGCTATGAAGATTGTTAAAATAAGGCTTCGCAACAAGCTTGAAGATGAATTCTTAGCAATAAATTTAGTTGTCTATATTGAAAGAGAAATAGCTAAGAATTTTAATTTAGATTCAATACTTGATGATTTTATTTGTTTAAAAGAATGTAAGTTACAATTTTAGACACTCTGTATTTCTTTTATTTAATATATTGTTCTAGTTTTATTTGGCCCCCCTAAAGTATATTGTTGGCTCCACCACTGACCACAGGTATTGCATTGTGTCTATCTCGGTCTCGCTTCCTATCTAAACCTTAGAGTTGGATGATGAATCCCAGAGAATTAAAATCCCATAAATTCTCTCTCCAAACAAGACGTCCTTCTGTCGGTTACGAAGTTATTACAGTACTTACATGTATTCAAATTCTTTGTAGATATGATCAACAAAATTCTGAACAAATTTGGAAGAGTCATAACTAAAAAAGCAAACCAAAAAGATTGGACACCATTGCACTTGGCTGCATACTCAAATCAGTCCTCGAGTACAGAGTTGTTGCTCTAATATGATTTAGAAGTAGCATACATGAAAGATAAAGAGGGGAGGACAGCACTTCACCTTGCAGCTCATTGTGGCAATATTCTAGTCATGGAAACAATTATAGACGAGTGTCCAGATTGTTGCGAACTAGTTGACGACAAAAGCTGCAATGCGTTGCACTTTGCGGTGGAAGGCGATTCGCCAAATTCTGCAATTAAAATGATCCTTACAAACTCATCTATCAGCAATATTCTTTTGAACGAGAAGAACGCCGAAGGGAACACTCCTCTCCATCATCAATATTCCCACGGTTTTGAGGACCTGAATAATGATCTCATGGATGACCTCAGAGTAGATAAGATGGCCTTAAACAAAAAACAACCGTACTGCTTATCAAGTCGCTTTAACTAGTAGAAAGTTAACAATAGAAGAGGTACGTCCGATCGATCTATTCTCTTTCCTCCCATGCACCAAAATGGAACACTAATTTGTTACATGTTTATTGTTTTTTTTCCTTGAAAAGTGTAAAAGTGGCAAATCATGCTTTCATTTGTTTTTGTTGGTCCTCAAATTGAGGTATAGGATATCTACCATGTTCTCTGTGTAGAACTAGTTCGATCAACCTGGTCATGGCTTCAAATGTAAGTAGTATTATTTCTGTCAGAAATGCTATTTCCATCGAAATAGTACTCTGAATGCAAAAAAAGTTTTTCTTTTTAATTATATTTTTTATTGAGTGAATAAGAAATTATTTTTTTAATAATATTGTGGATTTTTTTATTTTTAAAAAATATTTAAAGACACCAAAAAAATAATGAAAAAAAATCTTTAAAAAAATCTACTTTGCCTATTCAAGAAAAATTCGGTACATCGGGACATGTAACAGTAGTACTCTATTTCTGTATCTTGATTAGGCTTTGTTTATCATAAGCTAAGGGAAAAATACTATTACTCACATTATTTAATTCACTACAAATTTCATAGATGATAAAAATTGGGTTTAAATCTTGGAATCATTCGAGAAGGGTATTCCTTGAGGAGGAGGAAACAAAGTTGACAGAATATCTAGAAAAAGACATGAAGAATAAGTTGCAGGTGATGATGAAAGAGTACTTAGACAAAGTGGCAGAATCACACTTGGTAGTTGCTGCACTCATCACAACAGTGACCTTGCAGTAACTATAACCATGCCGGGTGGTTTTGTTGGTACTGGAGGCGACCCACATTATGAAGGCTTTACAGTTTTAAGGAGAAATGTTGCTTTTAAGGTGTTCATTATCACTGATGCCATATCCTTGATGCTATCTAGTTCTGCTGTTGTTACCCATCTACTTATGCCTCTTTTGTTGATTAAGCCTTCTGAATCTTATGAAACTCGTGATGCTTTTCTCAACCTAGCCTTCAAGTTTATTTTGATAGCCATGTTTGCAATGGTGCTGGCATTTATCACAAGTGCATATGTTGTGCTTCCACATTCCTTAGATCTTGCCATTACCACTTGTGTTATTGGCTCATGCTTCTTCCTCATCCTCTTTTGGATATGTGGAATCTTTTCAAAAGTTCTAGGTTTACATAGATGCATATCTGAAAAGTACAATAGCCTATTCGACATAATTATTTTTATATTGATAGCGATTTTAGGTATACCATTCACTTTCCTTTGGGTACTTAAAGAAATTATTGTTAAGTTGATAGAGATTTTGATAGGTATACCATTCTCATTCCTTATGGTACTTATATGCCATTTATATAATTCCTTCATGGATTAAGTAAAAATATTGTTCGTATATTTTTTTTAATATTATTATTATTTTGGGATTTGAAACAGTTGAATTGTTTATTATATTTTGTGTGAAAATTTATAAAATTTGTAAGATAAAATGAGACTAAATGAGATAAGATAAGATGAAACACTTTCTAAATCCAAACGGGGACATAATTATGGCAATTTCCTGATACATCACATGGAACTTCCTTTCTTACCCAATGTCGAGGATAATCACATGATCAACTTGGAGAACACTCAGCCATTTAATTAGGAGCAGTTATCAAATCCCCACAAGATCAGATTGGATAATGTTCAGCTATGCAATCAAGACAAGTTAGAGCAATTATCAAATCCTGGAGCCTAAACTTCAGTTAATTTGAATTTATTCAAATCTGTAATTATTTTGTAATTAATCATAGGCTTTAATCACGGCATTTGTCATATGTCAGATTGCCTACAAATACTTTGTACATGATACACTTTGAATATAATGAAAATACTTTCCTTACCAATTTCTACATGGTATCAAATTGAACCAGGCGGCAAACGTCTTCCAATGGCTTCTCTGAATTCTTCAAACTCTGCTCCTCTTCCCACCTTTATCACCCCACCTGCTATCAATATCCACAAATTAACCAAAGACAACTACACTATTTGGAAAACTCAAATTATTCCCTATCTTTTTGGTCTTGATTTATTCGTTTACGTCGATAGATCCATTTTCAAGACCGCTGCCACTCTTCCCTGCACCACCAACACCAGTGACTCTAATCCTCCTTCTATAAATCTTGCATACTCTCAATGAGTTCGACAGGATGCTCTCATTTTGAGTGCTAGTATGTCCACACTAACTAAGCCTATTGTGGCTAAAATTTCCTCTCTAAATACATCCCACGATGTCTAACATGCACTACAACAATCTTTTGCTTCTCAGTCCAAAGCTCGTACTGTTCACCTTCGATCACAACTCTCTAATCTCTGCAAAGGTTCCCAAACAGCCATTGATTATTTCTTCAATGTAAGAAAATCACTGATGAATTGGCTATTGCAGGTCAAAACTTATCATGTGATGATGTAATCATATATGTTATTGCTGGTCTTGGTTATAACTATGACTTGTTGGTCACTACTATCAATGCCAAAAAGGAATATGTCACCATGGAGGAACTGTATTCCTTGCTTTTAACAACTGAATCTCATATTGCTGCCAACAACTCAGCCTCTCTCATTGGTAATGGATTTGCTAATATATTTACTCGCCAGCAAACACATTTTGTACCTTGAGGTCGTGGAGGTCATCGAGCTAGGAGGTGCGGCAACCATTGCAGTAGACCAAATTCTACCAACTCCACCTTCCATAATGCTGGCCGAGGACAATCTAATCGAAAGACCACTTACTGTCAAGTTTGTGACAAACCTAGTCACACAGCCAAGAAGTGTTACCATAGGTTTGATATCTCCTACTCTAATCTACTTGTTAACAAACCAATACAAGCTATTGTTGTAGCCAACAATCAATTTGTGGATAATGATTGGCATCCAGATACAAGAGCTACACATCATCTCACCAATGAGATGAATAATTTGTCTCTGTGCAATGATGATTATGATGGCATAGAACAAATTTAGGATGGTAACTGTGCAGGTTTGAGAATTACTAAAACTGGTTCCTCTTATCTCTCCATTCCTTCTAAATCTTTTCTCCTATAACAAATTCTTCTTGTTCCTGAAATTCACAAGAACCTCTTATCCGTCCATCACTTCTATAGAGATAATAATGTTTATTTTGAATTCCACAAATCTTTTTTTCTTGTCAAAGACTACTCGGAGAATATCCTTCACCAAAGGCCACTTAAAGATGGTCTACTCATTCTCTACTTGTGCGAATCCAGAACCACACCATGTGTACTCCGCTATTCGTTTACCACTCAGCCTATGGCACAAACGGCTGGGCCATGCCTCTATCCCTGTAGCTCTATGTGCTATTTCTAAATTCTCTATTCCTATTGAAGCTAATAAACAACACTTTGTGTTCAGATTGTCAATTAGCAAAAAGTTATAACTTGCCTTTAAAAAATACTCATTCAATATCTCATTTTTCATTGGATTTGATATATTCAGATGTATGGGCCCTGCTCTTACTATTTCTACAATTGGTGCACGCTACTATGTTAGTTTTCTTGATGATTGCACTAAGTTTTTGTGGGTTTTTCCAATAAAAATAAAATCTGATGTTGAAAACATTTTTTTGCAATTCCAAGTCTATGTTGAACAACATTTTGACACCAAAATAAAATCAATTCAATCAGATTAAGGTGATGAATATTGAAGGCTTTCAAATTATTTCAAACAAATTGATATTCAGCATCGAATTGTTGTCCTCATACGCATCAACAAATGAGTGCTATAGAGCGTCGACATAGACAAATTGTTGAAATTGGTTTGTCTCTTCTTTCTCTTGCAAACCTACCATAAATTTTTTGGGAAGATGCCTTCATAACTGCTGCATATTTCATTAATCAACTTCCTACACCAATCTTACAAAATAAATCACCCTATGAAGTCGTGTATATGAGAAAGCCAAATTATCATTTTCTAAAAATATTTGGATGTGCTTGTTGGCCTAAATTGCATCAATTTATTAATCACAAGTTGGATTTTTGATCAAAAACCTGTATATTCATCAGATACAGCTTAAACCATCATGGATACAAGTGTTTTGATGCTTCAATAGGAAAAGTGTGTCTCTCGACATGTCATTTTTTATGAAAATAATTTTCCGTATCAGTCTCTCCAACCATCTTCTTCATCCACACGTGTCATCCACCATTTCTCTACAAATTCCAAAAATCTACCCAAATGAGGAATCAAGTCAAGTATCTCATTATGTTACTAATGCCAGCTCACAAATTTCTTTGTCTCAAGATCATCATTATGCAGGAGTAGTGAGTGAACTTCCAAATTTGGTAGCTGAATCTAATCCACACATTGATAGTTCATCTACACCACATGATCAGAGTCATACCTTTGTTTCAACAAACTCTCACAGCATGATCATACGATCCAAGAATAATATTCGCCAACCCAAAAAGTTCCAAGATGGCTCAATCAGATATCCTCTTCCATGAGCTCTTATTGCTGCAGCTCTTCAACATGAACCAACATGCCACACTGAAGCTTCGAAGCATAGTGAATGGACGAATGCAATGAATGCTGAATTTGATGCACTCTTGCGAAATGGAACTTGGACTGTAGTTCCACAAAAATCAAATACCAAAGTTATTGGTTGCAAGTGGGTCTATCGCATCAAGCGACGAGCCGACAGCATTGTTGAACGCTATAAAGCCCGCTGGTAGCCAAAGGCTTCCACCAACAACAAGGACTTGATTTTCTAAAAACATACAATTCAGTTATTAAACCAACAACTGTTTGAATGGTTCTCACTTTTGCTGTATTTTCAGGTTGGCCAATACACCAAATTAATGTACAAAATGCATTTCTTCACGGCAACTTACAGGAAGATGTTTTCATGCTTCAACCACCAGGCTATCAACATCCTCAGTTTCCACAACATGTCTACCACCTATGTCAATCATTATATGGTCTTCGTCAAGCTCCTCGTGCTTCATTTTCATGACTAACAAAAAAGCTAATTACTTATAGTTTACAGGGAGCAAATAAAATATCTCCTTATTCATCTATCAAAAGGAACCTAGAGTAATTCTCATCTTGATCTATATTGATGATATAATCATCACCGGATCCTTTGCTGTAGCTATAAATAATCTCATTAAAAATCTTAATGCAGACTTTGCTATCAAGGATCTCAACTAGCTGAATTTTTTTTCTTGGAGTGGAAGCATTACATTGTCCTAATGGCCTTTACCTCTCATAGCAATGTTATGTAACTGATATATTGCTGCGATCTGGCATGGACAAGGCCAAACCTTGTTCAACTCCAATATAAACATCGATTAAATTGTCCAAACAAGACAACATCGAATGCACCGACCCAAATCTATTCCATAGCATTGTAGGAAGTCTTCATTATCTATCATTCACTCATCCGAATATCGCATTTGTTGTTCATCAAGTAAGAAAATTTATGCATGATCCTAAAGAGACTCATTGGCAGGCTGTCAAGCGCATATTGCACTACTTAAAAAATACGATCTCTTTTGGACTCTTCCTACCAAAATCATCAATATTAAACTTTCAAGCATTTGCTGACAGTGATTGGGTCAGTGACCCTGACGATCGTCGGTCAATTGGTGCCTATTGTATTTACCTTGGATTAAGCTTAATCTCATGGAGTTGAAAGCAGCAAGCCACTGTTGCTTGTAGTAGCACAGAGGCAGAGTATAAAGTACTTGCTAATGCAGCAGCCGAACTACAGTGGCTACAAAAACTAGCAACTGAACTTGGTCTTGAAACTACATAACAACCAGTTATTTGGTGTGACAACATTAGTGCAACATATCTCACTGCAAATCCTATTTTTCATTCTCGGACAAAGCACATTGAGATCGATTTTCACTTTGTGTGTGATCTTGTCAAAACTGGAAAGTTACAGGTCAAGTTTTTATCAACTAGAGATCAAATTGTTGATTTACTTACTAAACCTCTAGTGATAAATCGGTTTACAAATATTCGGAACAATCTCAATGTCTGTGAACTTCCCTTAAGATTGAGGGGGCGTGTCAAGGACAATCACATGATCAGTTTGGAGAATATTCAGCCATGTAATCAGGAGCAGTTATCAAATTCCCACAAAATTAGCTTGGATAATATTCCGCTATGCAATCAGGAGAAGTCAGAGTAGTTATCAAATTCCCACAAGATCAGCTTGCCTTCCCTTTTTTATAAAAACATACAATAAGTTTTTTTGTTCACTGAAATATGGCAATTTTACCCTCTAGGCAAAAACAAACTAAAAAAAGGGAAGGCAAATATTCGAAGTAATAAAAACTGGGTTATACTTATTAACAAAAATCTTAAGAAAACCACCAAACAAAGCAACGTTTAGAATTATCTTTCGAGTGCACCAAGTTTCATCATGTAAATTGTGAAATCAGGTCATGGTTTCAATTTTGTTTGCTTGTTGTTTATCACAATCGAAAGATGTTATAATTATTATTATTATTACTGACCACCTAGCACAATCACAATTACTATATTCTTATCCTCTTTTTTTTTTTATAACATTTTTATCCGACTTTCATTCCATTGTATAAATGTGATATTCCATCACATTTTGATAATAGTTTTTCAAAAAATAATAACTAATGGTAGAGAGTGGGGAGCTGAGATTTGTGGTGAGTGGAGAGCTTTCTCTTAAACAAGAGAGAATATCCTAACTCTCTCTCGCTCAAATAGCACCACCCGGGGGGCAGCGAAGAGGGTGCGCCTCCACCTCCCCCCCCTTCTCCTCTCCTATTTTCCTTTCCTTTCTCCATCTTTCTCACCCTTTTCCTTCCATTCTTTTTTCTTTTCTCTCGGTTTTTCTTTTCCTTTTTCAATCTCTATTTTCTCATCGTCCCCATTTTCTTCTGGCTCTCCTCTCAGTCTTCTCCATTTTCTTCTTCTCTTTCTTTTGTTGGTTTGTGTTTTGTTTTGTATTGTAAGGACTAGATTGTTGGGAGGGGTTTGGTGTTTCAAAGGTCGACAAATGCAACGGCTCTCGGCATGCTGAACTTCACACGCACCCCTTCGTGATCCTTCTAGGGTGCTAATCTACCAGTCGCGGTGGAATCGCATCGATTGGAATGGTACGTGCTTCACACATGCCTTTCACAGTGGGCGGTTGCTCTCTGTGCGCCACCATTGGAGGGGTCCATCGCAACCATACGCGAGGCCGTAGTGTCAGAACCCCTAGGCTAGTGGCCCTAAGCCACACCTCGACACCACCCTTTACCATCCTCGACGCCACCACAGTGGGCCTATTTGCATGCCTTGACATGCAGGTAGACCTTAGCGAGACTAGTGGCATGCCCTCACAGGTATGCCATCCAGCACATGGCACAAGCCCTTGTCTTGCAAGTAAAGCTAGTAGCATGCCCACAAGGCATGCCATCTAGTGCACAGATTCAGCCCGTACCTTGTAGGCTAGGCCACTGGCATGTACACTATGCATGTCATCCAGCATGCAGCTCTAGCCTGCGCCACGTAGCTCTAGCCTGTGCCTTGTAGCACCAAGGCCTAGGACACTTACCTGGGCCATGCAAAGGAGCAGCATTGCATCACCCCGTGCCTATCATCAAGTACAAGCATGACACACTACCATGCCCACCATCAGCAGGCCTCGTGTAGCGCTATGCTAAGCACATCGTCAGATATGCTCATGGCACCATGCCATGCTATGCTGCTAGACACCATGTAGACCAACCCAACTGTGGGCCATGCCGCACACTAGGTCACCATTGGGCCATGCATGCCATAACCACACCATCCTTGGGCGCTACTTATCTTCTTTTGCTTAGGTTATTTTACCTATTTATTTCATTTGATATTATTTTAATTAGTTATTTTTATCAGAGACCTTTTGGGAGTTTCCAAATTGTAAGGCTCTATAAATAGGATCTTAGGCATTTCATTTAGAAGTTTTGGAACAATTGACATTTGAGAGAGTTAGGCCGCCAGTCTTGTGGTTGAATTATTTTCGGTGCTTTGTACTTAGGCTTCTTGAAGTGCAATTCGTGAATCACCTTGAAGAGGAACACATTGTGTAATTCGTGAATCGGTGTGATTCCACTTATCTTTTTTATGTTTGATTTTCAATAAAGTTTAAGGTATTGTTTCATTGATTTGGTACTAGTGTGAGTGAGTGAGTGTTCTTGAGAATCTTGAAATTCACACCACTTGTGAATTTCGAATTCATCAATTTGTTAAGAGTGTGAGTGTTACATCATTGGAGTTGTGTTGAATGATTTGAAGTGTTGTGTATTGAGTGTTGGAGTGTGTTAGCCGAAACTCTTGTGGAGGCATTAGGTGTAACGAGTTCTTGATTGTTCTTGAGTGTTTTTCCATTTTCTTGAAGATTCCTAAGAGCCAAATACAATACTCGACCAGCCCTTGTCCATTTACTTACCATATTAAGCCCCACACATTGCTATACATGCCCCCTCCACTTTCCCATAGCCTGCCATCCATCTCCCAAAATACTTGCCATATCAAGCTTCCTCCACTTACCATACTCGACCAAGACACCATTTCCATAGCTAGCCACCATATCACCTTATACATTCAATATTTCCACCTTCCATAAATAGCCAAAGTCGCCCCCCCTCCCCCATCAATCCCTTATAGCCGGCCACATATCTTCCACCAATTCCATATATTCCCAAATCAAGCCTAGTCCATATACCATAATTATACATATTCGGCCAAAGGCTCCTTGCCATAGCCGAACCCCTATCTTGCCACCTCACTCACCATATCTTTCCTTCCTTTGATTGATTGATCAATTATCCTCTAATTGATTCAATCGAATCCCAATCCACCTAGTCAAACCCAATCAATCTCCTAATCAACTCCATATTCGGCCAACACAAATCTCATCCATTCCTCAGTCTTTTAATCAATTAAGAGATACTCTTACAAGTCAAAATCCTAACCAAATTACCTCTCATATCCTTGGCCGAAATTTACATTCGCAAACTTTAGCCATTTCGACCACTCAAGCCCTAGCCTAAACACTTGTCTTCCAAACCCTAAACGGTGATATGATGATATGGTGGCCAGCTCATTGGCATAATTGCAAATTTCCTCTAACTCTTGTAGTTGCAACTTTCTGTGTTCTCCACTCTCATCTATCTTCAAATCTAGAATAGGGGCCTGCAAAACTGAGGGTAAAGGCCTCTCGTTAGAAACTGATAATGAAATATAATGAACGTTACTTGACTGTTGTAACTTCGAAAAATCATTCAACGCTGCAACAGTTTCCTGCAATTCAGTACTCAAGGCTAACCCATTATTCTTTTTCTCAAGATGCTTACTAATGGTAACTTCCAATCCATCTTTTCTATCAAGTTCAAAAATTTGCTATGCTAAAGAATTAATCACATCAATAGAATAAACAGATCATCACCAGGATATTTCATGGCATCATAAATACTTAACTTAACAATTTTACCATCAAATTCCATGGTAAGTGTGCCGCTATGAACATCTATTTTAGTTGTAGATGTCTTTAAGAAAATGTCTTTCTAACAAAATAGGAACATTTTGATCACCATTATTCATATCAAACACATAGAAATCAGTAGAAAAAATCAAATCATTAACTTGCACAAGAACATCCTCAAATACACCCTTAGGATAGGTAATAAATCTATCAGCCAATTGAATCACAATACCGGTTTCATTCAAAGGTCCAAATTTCAAAGAAGCATATATGGAATATGGCATGACATTGATAGAAGCTCCTAAATCTATCATGGTCTTCTCAAATATAGTGTTACCTATCGTATAAGGAATAGTAAACATATCTAGATCTTTGCACTTCGCATGGAGTTTTCTTTGAATAACTGCAGAAAGATTTTTCCCTACTCTCACATTCTCACATCCTTTAAGTTTTTGTTTCCTCTTAATTGTACATAATTCTTTCAGGAATTTAGCATAATGAGGTATTTGTTTAATAGCATCTAAAAGTGGAATATTTACCTCGCATATACAAGAAGTCTCATATAAATCTTTATTTTGCTCAAATTTTCTAAATTCTGCTAAAGCTTGAGGAAAAGGAGGTACTGGTTTATAATCAGAAATAGGCGGAAACTTACGCTTAGGTCCGTCATTGTCATTGAGAATGTTCCTGTCTGCAACAACGTTTTTCTCATTTTCTTGCTTCGACAATGCAAGGGCTGCCTTTACTGGAATCTCAACCTCTTTACCATTTATCAAAACGATCGCACTTGCATTTTTTCTTGGATTTACTATCGTTTGAGAGGGAAATTTTTCCGAACTTTGTGCCTCTAGCCAGCTAATTGTGGTTTCCATCTGGCCCATTTGATTTTCCAAACTTTGAATACTGGCCCTCGCCAGTATTAGTGTTAGTGGCAAGAGACTTAACAATATCTTCTAAAGACATACCAGAATTAAAAGTTTGGCCTTATTGTTGTCTAGGGGGTTTAGCTGCTTATATTGCTGGAAACTTGGATGATTTTGAGTTGTGGGCTAATTTATTTGTGGATTTTCATAGCTAAGATCAGAGTGACCCTCCATCCTGGGTTATATGTGCTCAAATAGGGATCATACTTCTTTTGCGATTGTCCAGAAAAACCACTTGCCACATTCACTTGCTCAACGGGTTTCTCTTAAAGAATTGGGCACATATCGATTGAATGCTCTACTACCAAACACATCCCACAAGCCTTTGTTGTTTGCATATTACCTACAGCCATTTGACGAACAAGAGAGGTTAGACTCGCGATTTATTTTTCAATGGAGGAAATATTTACCTCATTAACTTGCTTAGATGGAAGGTCAAGCCTAGTGCCAAATTGTTGAGAATTGGTCGACATATTTGCAATCACATTTTAGCTTTGGTGCAGCCAGTATCTCTTCAAAATTAAAACATAAGAGTTATAGATCTTTTTCTTGGAGTTCTATATCATTTTTAATCATCTCAATCGGAGCTCGTATGAGAGAGTTATACCTAGATTACGAAACCATGTCGAAAGTATCTAAAATCACCCAATTAGCTTTGTTTTGCATTTAACGCCTCCATTTGCATCCTAAATCAAAATATAAGAATAATAAGTACATTTAGGAATCAAATAAGTATAAAAGATTAAATATTAAAGGATAAAAATATGATATTTTATATTCTCATCAGGCACCTAACCCATCCAAGTCATTGTCGTGCACCACATTATCAACTTAACCCTACCATTGCCAAGACGAACTCAACCATTTTTCCATAAACACCATAACCTCACATCATCCATTCTCACATTGTTGGTGCACGAGAACCATCACCAAGCAAATGAGTCTATTCGGTCATCTTGAGGTGCAACAAGGCAAGGAGGACCCCATAGGTGCTTGAGGGCTAGACTGAGGTCCCCATCAAGCATCTGGCTCTTCCACAACTCTCTAAAGGTAGCGCGTGAAGACCATGCGCCGCTGAGAGCAGTGGTCCACTGTTTTGTCCTTTTAAATTCCTTAAAGGTTGAAAATGGATCGTTATGATTTGGTTTTCCCAATTTAGTTTTAATTCTTGTTTGTTAGTTTTAATAAATAAATAAATAAAAATTAGTCTTTAGGAATTGTGGTCCTTAGATTTTGTCTTCCAGTCTATCTTGGTACGGAAGTAAGGTTTAGTTGGGTTGTTGTCACTCTATTTTAGAACAAAGTTAGGGCTGTCTTTCAAACGGTGTTCTTGAGAGTTTTGCAGCTAGAGTTAGAAAATGCCAGTCACTTTTAGTATATTAGGGAGCTACAGTTCGTTATTTAGTTAATTTGTAATGTATGTTTCAAGTTTGTTTGTAATGCCCGTTGTTAATAACAGGATTGTAGTTTTCAAAAAATAAAAATAAAATAACTAATAGTAGAATTAATGATGGTATAGTATATCAGGTACTGTATATTAGATTTTCTTTTTTATATGTACCTATTATTGTTTGTAGAGTACTATCACTTTTCATTTTAAATTTTGACATTCTATTCATGACCATTAATGTGACATGTTTTAAATGATTTTATATGTCTATAATTAAAATGTTTATCTATTTCAAAAATGCCATATCAACAACTATATATAACTTAGAGTACTCCCAACGGCGTAGCTAAAATTTTTCTTTAAAATTGTACTTTTTGCACAACTTTCCAAAAATTATGCCATATTTGATCAAAAACTACTAAAAAAATTGTTGAAAAAGGTCAAAAAGTACACTTTTATTTTAAAAAGTGAATCGTAAAGTTAAATTTTTCTTTAGAAAAATTTTAGCTACTCCATTGGAAGTACTCTTAGACCACTAAATTCAACAATGAAGAATAAGATTTCTTAAATTTATTATCGTTCTTCGTTTAATTTCTTACCAAGATAAGGGAAAAAGGAGCAAGACACTAGAAAAAAAAAATCAGTTTAAGGTAATTAGTCTTCTATTCTTTTCACAATATAAAGGACAAGAAATTAAGAGTCTACATCACTAAAATAATAGTCCATTTAGTTATCTTATTTTCTTTTAATAATACATGTTGCATAGCTCGAAGAGAAGCCTAAATGATTTACAAAGTTGGGGACACTAACACATTTGATTTTAGAGAGAGATATTAAAGAGAGAGAGGCAAAAAATAATGTGAAATGGAAGAGAGATTGTATGCTTATGATTCATGATACATTATGATTCAGGAGGATCCGAGTCAAATGATGTTAAGCTATCATATTATATCTTAATGGTGCTGAAATACCTTGAGTTGACAGATCAGTACAAAAGTGACAAGTAATCGTATTTTTTTTCCTACTTGGTGTAGCTCTAGGTGTCTTTCACTATTTTGGTCATAACTTTGATTACGAGTAATAAATCGCACATAAGATTCCAATTCGAAAAACTTAGTTCAGTGTGCACGTCGTGGGCATTGAGCTATGCTCCATGCTTATCATTTTTTAGGTCAAAATCCAATATTTTCCTTCCGAATCTCCACTTTTAGTTATTTTTTCCTTATTTGGTAATATTTTCATTTATCGTTTAAGAAGTGATTCTAAACTTGATTTGGGCCAAACTTTGGTAGATTTCTTCTTTTATTCCGTATTTAATGTTGGAATGATTACTGAGATTTTGCTAATTTCTATAAAATTTTGATACAAACAATTTTCGGCTATACAGTTTAACTTGTTGACTAGTTTTCGACATGCTTGATTTGGTAATTTTCAGTTGAACATCAGAGGCATTGTATGTATTTTTGGTTGACTTTCTTTTGTTCTTTCATGCGAATCATTTATTAAAAGTAACCTGTAGAATAATCAATATTCTATCTAGTATCACGTTCACGCGAGACAACAAAAAATGAAAAAGAAAATAAAGTACAAGTGGTCATGCTATGCCTAAAGCAAAACAAAGCAAAGTTATCCATCCTCTTGGACCATGCTAAGTAAGAAATGAACACGTTGGCCCTGATCTCTACTAACTATTATATGCCCAAATTGACCATTAACATGGCACTAGAGCGTTGTTATGTGTGTTAGCGGTCTAAAGTAGTTCTCACTAATGTAGGCCTGTATACTCTTTTACTTGTTCTTGAAGCTCCTAGTTCTAGTTTTTTCTTTAATTTACATGTACGAAAAACCTAACTAAGATTTTACGAGTATTTTCTTTTAAAGACTTTAGGTGAAATCTTAGTAATCTTCAATAGCGACTTTATTTATTTATGTTTAAATTTTTATTTGAGCTTTCCATATTTATTGAATTCTTCAAATATTTTTGAATGAGTTCTGCTAGGTACATCCGACTATGCAAAACCTTGCAAAACTGAGTTTGCCATGTCTGATAAAACTAAAAAAAACTGAAAACTAAAAAGGACTGAGCTCGGCGGAAATAAAGACATATGAGAGAGAAATGCCCAAATCCCAAACTCATTTCAAAACCCATCTATGAATTGAGAAGACAATTGCAGCATGTTGACTGAAAAATTCGAGGTACCATCTGATTGGAAAATACGAGATGCATCCGTAATTTGAAAACCATCTGTAAACCATTTGCCTTGTATTTCCTTGACAGTAGAAAGTGTTCTTTGAGTCCGTATGAAGTGATGTGGTTGAAACAAAAACTCTATTTTTTGGGGTAAAATCTTAAAGCTTTCGGATCTAAGATGCATTTTCGTGGATATTATCTGACAAAGCGATGATCCTGACGATAGTAGCAATGATTTTGTGTTAAAAATCTCAATTCTCGTTTGAAAGTTTTTGTGTTGTACCTCAGATCTGACAACATGAGGAAGCTAATGAGGATGTTGGGAACCTGTTTTAATTTCTAAAGCACTGGAATTATTTTTGCAGGACCTTTGTGACCATACATATGAGATAACCATTTAGAGGGCAATGACTGTGAGTGCCTTGTATTAAGGAAGATGCTGAAAATGTTTCAAAGCAAAATCAACAAAAGTCAAAGCAATATAATCATCCAGATTTTATGCTCAGCGATAATCAAAGAGCAGTTTATATTGTATTATAAATGCTATCAGTTTTGATCCTCTTTGTAATTATCATTTATGTACACGCTACATTTCCTTAGATGGCTAACTCATACTTGTATTTATACATACGGTGAAATCAATAAAATTCTGTGTGTTCAAAATTCAAACCTATAGCAGTGCTTCGTTTCTTCACCTTGCATTTAAAATATTGTGTTCAGAGCTATAATTTGTTTGATTTCTGAGAAAGGTAGCGATTAGGGTATTATTCCAAAGAGAAGAAAACCTGCAGCTGATAAAAGCAATGAAAGTGATGACCAGACAAAGAAGAGCAGGATGCAGTAGAGAAATGTAGTGAAGCATGGCAATTTATGTTCTGCAAATTTAAAGGTTTTGGCGAAGGTGAAAGGGAGTAACAGTGGAGAGAGAGGTAGAAGGAGAAAGAGAAAAATCAAAAGGGTATTTATTGAAACACGGTCGTTTAATTTACTGACGTGGAGTCGGTTGCACAAAGATTACATGGGTCGGTTACCTTAAGTATTGTTGTTTTTGAATTGAAAAAAATAGTTTATTTCACAACTCCAGACACGTTACTAATACGTTGGCCACGATAGATTTTGACGGCAACTGTGCGTATAGTGGATTTATATTCGCGTTGCTGTTATACGTCCTTTTCCTTTTATTTTCTGGTTTCAATTTTCAATTTAAGAAATGATAAATATAATTTAAGAATTGTTAGTGAATGCAGTTATTTTGAAAAAAGTAAAAATATATGAGCAAGTGAAATAATTAATTTTTTTAAAAATGATTGCACCCGGTTTATAATTTCACCTAACATTCGCCTTCCACGTTTCTCGCTATATATATATCTTCGTCACACAGTATCGCACACATACCCGTAAGCCATCCTCAAGCTGCCGCTTCAGCTTTCTCCCTTTTCTCTCAATTTCTCACTGCCGCAGACCCCATAAGCGAGTTGCCAACCCAAAGCCAATCCACTACAATCGCCACCCTAAATAACCGATGCTGCCCAGCGCCAGTGTGCACCACGCAACCTCGAGACGGTTGCACAGAAAACCACTGCCAAACTCCATACCACAGCCACGGGCATCTCTGTTGTGGCTCTCAAGAACAGAGCATTGCCCAGATAAAAAGGAGCCGCGTCCCACCCTTGGACAGCCCCTGTTTTAACCATCTATAAACAGAGCATGGTTCTCTTCATCAAAGCATCGTAGACTCCTCCCCAAGCCGCCTATCCCTTCTCTCTCGGCCCCTCGTCGGAAAACACTGTGGTTAGCATCCGCTGCCTAGAGCAGCCACTGTGAGTCACGACCATCGAACCCTTTCGTGTCGTTCCGTCGTTCCAAACGCCGTCTACACCCACCCAATGCCGCTTCGATCACTGTGGAGTTTCCCTCACGGTGAGCATCCCTTTTCTTGCATAGTTTTGATCTGGAAAGCTTAAACTTCGGGTCCCTTTTCTGTGTTCGTGTCTCATACAGGGCTATGCACTTCGTGTTTTGTTTTGACTAAAATAGCCTTGACCGTTATATTAAACCTAGTTTCTTTACGTGGACTTCACTCTTATATTTGTAAGTTATAATGAAAATAGCAAGCAGCAGAATTTTTAAAGTGATTTTCGTTAGGCCATTTTCTTATTATATAAAAGAAAATTGTTAGGATGCTTTGGCTCACTTTTAAATTTCTTCAAAAGTTATTTAATAGAAATCTTTTAAAAGATTTTAATTATGTTATTTAGTTCTTTACTTTTATTACTGAATTTTGGACGCGTTTAGTAATCGTGCGGCTTTTACAATTTTTATATCATTTTTTTAAAAATCTTTTTGAAGAAAGTTATGTCGGATTTTCTTTAATCAAAATTTTGGAGAATATTGAAGAATTTGGGAAGTGATAATATTTTTGGAGTTATGAGAATTTTAAATTTTTGGAGTATTATTATAAGTTAATGTTGGCATTCCGTGTTTAGGTCTCGATATATATATATATATATATATATATATATATTTATTCTCGATCAGCAATTAAGAAAGTTAAGCTTGATTATTTTATAGGTGATGATCAAATTTGTGGTGGTACTAACATGAGGAAAAATTAGAAAAGTTAAGAAATTCGGATAAACGGGATTTATATATTAATTTTTCATAAAAAAATAAAATGAAATTGACTTTGAAAATATGCATTTTTTATTTTTAAAAAGAAAGCTGAAAACGACCTCAGATATTTGTTCTATATATGCATAAAAAGTTGTATAAGAGGAGCATTTTTGTCATGAGTCGTGTAAACATGAGCTTGTTTTTTTGCATTCTGTTTTTGAACTGAAAAAGAACAAATATGAATTTTTTGATAGGCTTTGTTTGATGAAATAAAAATGTTCTGATTCATGAGATCCAAAAGTTTTGCTGTAAATAAATGAAGAAGTTTTGATTCTGATTTCGAACATGTGAAATGATATGAAGTTATTCAGAACTTTGTTTTGATAAGATGTGGCATCTGAAAACTTTAGTATTAGATTCTGAATATGTATTCTGATAAAAGTCTGATTCTAATGTTCTACTCTGTTTTTTATACGGCCCCGCTGTGAATATAATAGTGGCATATGGCCCTGCTATGGGTATTATAGTGGCATACAGTTCCGCTATGGGTATAATAGTGGCATACGGCCCCGTTATATGTATAATAGTGACATACAGTTCTGTCATGCATATAATAGTGGCATACGGCCTGACCACAGATATAATGTGGCACAACCCTACTACGAGGGTTAAATATGATATTTGTCTCGATAAGATGTTATGAGATGAAAAAGATTATCATGGTTTAGATGGGGAATGCCAAAAGGTTTTGTCTTTGGAAAACGTTTATTTATTTATTTGAAATGTTTCGCTCTGATGTTTGTAAGTAGTTTGTTTCTACATTCTAGAAGTAAAAGTTTGGTTTCCATATCTAAAAGAAAATGCTTTTGTTCTGCATGATGAAGTTATAAATGCTCATGTTTACATACTAATATATGCATTTTGCTTCCTGAGTTGTGGGTAGCTCACCCCTTACCTCCAAATATTTTTTTCATATGAATTTGGACATTTCAACTGAGGATTAAATTATGAAGTATTGAGTAAAATGACTTAAGAATGGTGGATTAAATATGGAGAGTCACTATGAGTATTGGTGAGAGTTTTATTAAGAAATTTTGTAGTATTATGATGACTTGCCATGTTGAGAACTTGATTATATTAAGGAAATTGATATTGAATAAGATTTTTTTTTATATAAGATTGGGAGTTTGGAGTCATTAATTATACTATTGAGGTGCGAGTTAAGAGAACGGAAGTAACTCTTCGACATCCTACGGAACCATGGTGTTACAACGTTAGTATGGACTTTGTATTGGGCTCACCTCATAAGCAACAGGCTTCAGATTTTATCTTAGTTGTGGTTGACAGGTTTTCCAAGATAGCCCATTTTGTAGCTTACAGGAAAGCAATAGATGCTGTCCAGATCATCCATCTCTACTTCAGGAAGATTGCACATTTACATGGTGTTCCTCAATCAATCACTTTGGATCGTGACACCAAGTTCATATTTCATTTCTGGAAGAATTTTGGGGACACAATTGAATTTTTGTAGTACCAAACACCCCCAGACAGATAGTCAAACCGATGTGGTGAGCCAGAGTTTGGACAACTTTTTGAGATGTTTGGTAGGAACTAAACTAAAATAGTGGAATTCGGAGTTAGCTCAAGCAGAGTTAGCCTATAACAAATCGAAAAATAGAATCATAAGCATGAGCCCATTTGAGATTGTCTTGGTCAGAATCCATCCAGGTGCTAGACTTAGCCTCTATTCCACGTGTAGGACGTTTGAGTCCTAAAGCAGATGAGATGGCATAACATCTTCGGGGCATCAATGAGCAGGTGAAGCTGACCATTCTTGAAAGCAATGCCTATACAAGGCTTGGGCCGACCATCATCGTCATCAGGTGCTTTTTGATGTTGGTGATTTTGTTTGGACCGTATTAACTTGTAATTATTTTCCTGTTGGAGAGACAATAAATTTAAGGAACGGAAGATTGGACCCTGTAACTAGTTGCACCTCCCCAATCATTTGAATAGTTCTAATGTCATTCAAGTAAAACACATGAGTCCTTGTTTTGTGGGTTTCGATGACAATATTGTGAACTCGAGAATGAGTTCATTCCAACTCGAGGCAACTTATGTAGAAAGATCCAAGTCAATAGATGTTGAGCTGTTAGATTGCATGTTGATAACTCTAAAATACCTGATGGCAAATTAGCACAATGGTGGCAAGTAATCGTGTTTTTTTCCTATTTGGGGTAATTCTAGGTGTGTTTCAGTATTTTGGCCATAATTTTGGTTAGGGTTATCAGAATCGCGCATAAGATTCCAATTTAGAAAACTCTTTTCGGTGTACGCATAGTGGCTATCGTGCTATGCTCTGTTTGCATCGTTTTCGAGGTCAAAATCTAGTGTTTTTTTTATCTCCAATTTTAGTGTTTTTCCTAATTTAATAATATTTTATTTAACATATAAGAAATGATCATGAACTCGATTTGACTTAGATTTTTGGCAGATTTCTTCTTTATTCCATATTTAATTTTGAAATGATTATTTAGATTTTGGTAATTTTGGCAAAATTTTGATACAAACGATTTTTGGCTATACAATCCAGTTGTGGACCATTTTTTTCATTGCTTGATTTGATAATTGTCAGTTGAACATTTGAGGTGTTCTCTGTGTTTTTGGTCGACTCTCTTGTGTTCTCTTCTACGAATCATCTATTGAAAGTAGCCTACAAAATAATGAATATTCTGTCCGACATCACGTTTGCACGAGACAAAAAAAAATGAAAAAGAAAAGGAAGCATAAGTCATCATGCTAAGCCTAAAGGAAAGCTGTCCATCCTCTTAGACCATGTTGAATAAGAAATGAACATGTTGGCCCTAATCACTGCTGACTATTATAGGCCCAAATTGACCAGTGACTTGGCTCATTATGTGGAGCGTTGTTATTTATGTTAACGTTCCAAGTGAGTTCTCGCCAATGCGGGTCTATACACTCTTTTACATATTATTGAAGCCCCTTGGTACGATGTTAGTATGGACTTTTTGTTAGGCTTACCTCGTATGCAAGGGGTCTCGGTATCTATCTTGGTTGTGGTTATAAGTTTTCCAAGATGGCCTATTTTGTAGCTTGCAAGAAAACAATGGATGCTGCCCAGATCGCTCATCTCTACTTTTGAGAGATTGTGCATTTGTATGGTGTTCCTCGATCAATCAATTCAGATCGTGACACCAAGTTTATAAATCATTTTTGAAAGAGTTTATGGGAGAAACTGAGGAAACGGTTGAATTCCAATAGAGCCTACCACCCTCAGACAGATGGTCAGACCAAGATGGTGAATTGGAGTTTGCACAATCTTTTGAGATGTTTGGTAGAAACTAAACCAAAACAATGGGATTTGGTGTTACTTTAGACAGAATTTGCTTATAAGAGATCGAAAAACAGAACCACAAACATGAGGCCATTTGAGATTGTGTACGGTCAGAACCCATTTGGGGTGCTAGACTTAGCCCCCATTTCATGTGTAGAACGTTTGAGTCCTAAAGCAAATGAGATGGCATAACATCTTCGGAGCATCCATGAGCAGGTGAAAATGACCATTTTTTATAGCAATGCCCCGTACAAGGTTCGAGTTGACAGTAATTGTCGTCAGTTACTTTTTGATGTTAGTGATTTTGCTTCGACGGTATTAACTCATGATTGTTTTCCCATTGGAGAGTATAACAAGCTTAAGGTATGGAAAATTGGACCTTGTGAGATATTGCAAAAGATGAATGATAATGCTTACAGGTTACACCTCTGAGGTAACTGATGCAGGAGGATCCGAGTCAGATAATATTGAATTGTCAGATTGCTTGTTGATGGTGTTGAGATATCATGAGCTGCCAGATCTATACAAAGGTGGAAAGTAATAATGTTTTTTCTCCTAATTGAGGTAGTTTTGGGTGCATTGCAGTATCTTGGCCATAACTTTGGCTATGAGTACAGAATCGGACATAAGACTCCAATTTAGAAACCCTTGGATGAGGGAAAGAAATATGCAAAACATGAAATAACTTATATCTATTCTATTATACAAGTTGTTGTTGTGAATCACTGAGTATAGTGGTTGAGAGATTAGAGGGACGACGTTGGTGAGAGAAGTGTATGGGAAGAACATGCATATATATAGGAATTAAACCCTAGGGGGAGAGATATGTATGGATGGGAATGGGAGTTGAGTCATGTATAAATGAGAAACGTAATGAGAACCACTAGCAAGTTTGAAAACAAAAGATCATTCTATAGATACAAGTTGCAAATATTCATATATCCAAATATAATATATAATAATAATAATAATAATAATAATAATAATAATAATAATAAATAAATAAATAAATCCACACAAACATGGCTTGAGAATTTTAAAGAAAAAAAAGAGCTCAAGAGTTGTAATCATAGCCATTTGAAATAGATAACAAGTATAAAAAAAATAATAAGCATAATCCTAAAAAAAATAAAGAAATAAATAATTTGGGCATGTAATGTATTTCTTATCTTAAAAAAAATTATTTAAAAACTCAAATGAACACAAAAATAAAATAAAATAAAAAGAACCGAACTTTTTAAAAAGCAATCTAGTGTCGAAGCTAGGTGTTACAAAACCCATCTCTGGCACCTTTGAAAGTGTCGCACTTTCTGTTTCCTTTTGCTGCATTAACACTTGCTGCCATCAAAACTCGCCGGAAATAAAACAAATTATACCTATGGCTCTGTTTCTTGCCTCAAATTCTACAATGGGAAGAAGACAGACTTCACGATGCTACCAACTCACCTTGCTAGAAAGAAAAATGCAGCAAATGCCCTTATGTGTTGTAGTGACAGCAAATTATAAACCTGGTGGATGCCCCAAAAGTTAAGGATCTCCTCGTGATGTGCCATACTCACATTCTTGCTAAATATCATAGTTGTTTTTGTCTCAGTTTATCCTTTACCCCAAGGCCCTCTCATACTCCTCTAGCAACCTTTGTATGTTAGCACATTCATGCAAAGTGGCCTTCCAGAATAACACAATGTCATCAATGAATAAAAGGTGTTTCATCCAAGAAGACCCTTTACAAATCTTAACAACTATAGAGGAAATGAGGCTCTTAGTGCATAAAGGAAAGAGGTAAGGTGACAAGGGGTTACCTTGCTTTAGTCCTTTCAGGGGAGAGATCTGGCCTATAGGATTCCCAATGCATATGTATAGACGAGATTGCCTGCAAAGTTTTGCTATGCGTTTTGGATGTTATTTGGGAACGAACAATGCGACTTTGAACCGAACCAGGGTTACGGGTGCAAGAATCTATGTGGAGGTGGACTTGACAATGGAACCAATTCACAACATTTCCAATTGTAGTCTCACCAATAAAATGTTTTTGGCAAGAGGCCAAATACGAGAAACTAGGTTTCTACTGCATGAAGTGTTCCAAACAAGGATACACAACAATAGTTTTAGGGTTGGTGAGAGGGGAAGGAAGATGGGAAACCAAAGGATAAAAGAGTTTGGCAACCAAGAATAATTAAAACAAGGGGGAGAGATGAGGCAGTGGAAGAGATTCTTAAAGTCACACCGAAGGAAAATTTACCAATTATTGAAGAAATTGTTCCGGCAAAGGGTCAAGTTGACGAAAATATTGTGGGAGTGCCTATTTTGATCAAACATACAACAGATGGTCAAAATAAAAAATTTAATGATATTGTGGTTGAACGGCCTATTCCGGATGAACATATTGATGTTGATAATGAAGAGGAAAGTGAGGCAGAAGATTGTGATGAAATTTGGCATGATGAAGAAAATGAGGTGGTTCCAGATTCTATGAATACACAAGTAGAAACATCTCCTGTAATAGCTGGTAAATTAACCAAATCAAAAGTTTCTCTAATTGAGAATATGGTTGGTAGTCACAAAGGAGAGGCGGCTCTGGGTTTCTACTCAGATCAGGAAGAGGGAGAGAGAACTAGTATGAAAGGAAAAGAGATGGCATATGATTTTGAAGAGGATCCTTGTTCGAATGTTAGAAGAGATAAAAGTGGTACGGATAAAATCATTAGGAAGTCTCAAAGGGTGCACACCCGGTCCAAGAAATTGAATTTATGATAGACAAACATTTTTTATTGGAATGTTAGAGGGTTGGGTAGTTTGAAGAAAAGATTGAGATCTTTGCTTGTTAAGGAGGATATTAATTTATGTGCTATTGCTGAACCTTTTGTTGCAGAGAATCGTGTGGCAGCGCTTGGAAGTTTTCTAAATTTTAATTATTTTAGTTCTAATGAACCTGTTGGTGGGAAGCTGTGGATTTTTTGGAAGGACCTTAATGGTTTTTAGGTTTTATTTTCCACTTCTCAAGCTATTTTGGGTTGGTTATTTTTGGAGAGTAAGGGAGTGTTTGTTACGTTTGTTTATGCCAAGTGTTCGTATACGAAAAGAAGAGATTTATGGTGTGAGTTAGAGACTAGACAAACAAATGAGTATTTGTGGATGGTGTCGGGTGATTCTAATCCCATTCGTAGGGAATCGAAAATAATTGGTGGTCAGCCTAGACCATTTATTTCTATGTCAGAATTCAATGACTGTTTGTATAATTGTGGCTAGGTTGATCTTCAAGGTAGTGGACCTTCCATGTCATGGTGTAATGGTTATGAGGGGGTGTCTAGAAGTTGGGCAAAATTAGATAGAGTGGTCATTAATAATGTGTTTTCTTCTCAGTTTGTGTTGGCGCATTCAACATATCTCAATAGGAAATCGGATCATTATCCTATACTGGTAAATTTGGATAGGCCATTTTTGAATTATGGCCCGATGCCTTTTTTGAATTATGTAAAGAAGGCATGGCATCGGCAGGATGTGGAAATTGGGCTTTGGAAACTTGCTCTTAGACTTAAGAGAACTAAGCTAGCCTTGAGAAGTTGGAATAAAAGCATTTTTGCGCATGTAGATACAAAGTTGAAAGCCCTTGAATAGAGAATGGAATTTTTAGAGAATCAATTGTAGCTGGGATTTTCCAAAGAAGTGGAAGCAGATTATCTGGTGACTAAAGTGGAGATTGATTTTTGGGAAAAAATGGAGGCCATCCGATTAGGTCAAATTGCAAATAAAAAATGGATGATAAAAGGCAACCAAAATACGAAATTCTTTCTTTCGGTGATAAATCAGAGGCGTAGGAAGACTTATATTGGGAAGATGAACCTTTTGGATGGGAGAATTTTGGAAACTGCAGAAGATGTTCATATTGGTGCTGCACAGTTTTTCTGAAAAAGGCTTTCAACGCAAGCTGATGGAGAGCAATGTCAGTTGTCAGATATTATTAGTAAGGTAATTACTGATGATGAGAATCATATGCTTGGTTTGGAACCGACTGAATTAGAAGTCGAAGAAGCTATTTTTTCTATTCCTAAACAAAGTATCCCAGGGCCTAACGGGTTTGGGTCGGAATTTTACACGACTTGTTAGGAGGTTATTAAAGATGATGTTGTTGAGGCAGTTAGAGATATTTTCCGAGGTATGGCGCTTCCCAGGTTTTATTCTTCATCATTTATTGTTTTGATAAATTTTGGCCTATTAGCTTGTGTTTAGTAGCTTATAATATTTTTTCAAAAATTATTGTAAGTCGTTTGACTCGAGTGATTCATAAGTTGGTCTCTCATAAACAATGTACGTTTGTCCCAAGGCGAAATATTTTTGAGAATATAACATTTGCATAGGAAATGGTTCACTCCCTAAATAAAAAAAATTTTGGGGGCAATGTGATGTTCAAAATTGATATGGTCAAGGCATATGATAAAGTTGATTGGGGTTTTCTTATGGAGGTTCTATTTGCTTTTGGTTTCTCGAAATGTTTTTGTAAATTGATAGGTGAATGTGTAAAGTATCCATGGTTCTCTATGATGATGAGTGAGACTTTCAAGGAGTTCTTTAAATCTTCTCGAGGCCTTCGTCAAGGAGATCCTTTATTACCTTATTTATTTATTATTATGGAGGAAGTTTTGACTAGGTTACTTAGAATGTTTTTTGAAGATGGCCGAATTGATAGATAACCCGCGATAACATAAGTGAGATAACAACAAATAAAATTTATTAAAATAAATTAAAACAGCCAATGTTAAAAATTTAAAACAAATACATAGAGGTATACAAAACCCGGGATCTCACAAGGTAGTTGTAAGTTCTTTGTCTCCTCTTTTTCCTAATAAAATGTTTTCTACATAAGTACAGTAGCACTATTAAGAGGAGCCATGCATACTTGATATGAGAAGTTTGCTTACAGTCTTTTGATATATTTTGGACCTCTCTCTCTCTAGCACATTTGAGGTGTAGGCAAAGTGTTTGATGATGGAAAGGTGGTCTCATTGGAGGGAGCACCTATTTCTAAAAAATCATTCCTTGTTATTAGGATGTATGAACTAATTAGACTTGCTTTGAGCATTGTGTCAATTCAGTTTGACCTTGAATTCTTGTATTAAGGACTGATCATGGTCTATTGGTCTTACATTGAGTGATATTTTTATTTTATGCAAATGAATTATACGATTGTTAAATGATTTTAATATAAGTGCAAGCTACTTATCAAAAAATATATATATATGAAGAGAAGAAAATGATGTTTATGATTGGTTATTCATAAGATCAACTATGTTTATATACGAATACCAAATGAAAGTATAGAGAGTGAATATACAACTCTCTTTTGAGTAATGTTGCTAATATAGAGTAATAAAAAAGTAGCTAACAACATTTACACTAGTTAAGATATTCTCTGCTTACTGGTTAAGATACTCTCTACTTACTGTCTTCTATTTTTTCATTATTTGTAAGATACTCTCTGCTTACTGCTAACTTTTAAGTAATTTTTACCTAAATGTTATGCCTCTATGAGTAGATTTGAGGCTTAGCATGCCGTTAGAAGTTTTTGGATTGGTTGCTGAAAGTGCAAGGTATATTATATAAATATATATATATATATGTGTGTGTGTGTGTGTGCGTCTGTGTGTGTGTGTGTATTCCATTGCATCACCCATTTACATGTTGGCAGTGCCTTAGTGTTTTCTTAATAAAAATCTGAGCCACACCAATGTCCACAGTTGATGTATCTAGACACTTTTGTGTTTTCCACTTGTTGCTGCATTTACTTTATTCATTGTTAAGACACTGATGTTAGACTGTCTTGAACATACAAGGGCATTTTGAACTTTTAAATTATGGGTTGAATTTCTTTTTGGCTTGTTGACATATATTTTAAATTCATTCTCCCAATACATGTGACTTGTGATTTGCATAACTGCCACTCAAGAAACGTTAGGTAGTAAAGTATCAAAATATGTTAAAGAAATGTGTCCTCCATGCTATTAAGGTTAGTTGACATTTTATTAAATGTAAACTCTATTCTATTGCAGGTACTATAATCAATATGTTGACAATTGTACCTCATTTTGGCAAATGAGATTCCGCATTATCTCCACCCACATATAGTAATAATTGTTGAAGATGTAAGTACTTCATGTTGTTTGCTTTTATTTCTATATAATATCAAAAGATACTACTTGCATCATCTGTTAACTGCTGTGTTCACAATATATATATATATATATATATATATAAGTGCAAGCTGAGTTTTTAATATAAGTGTCAGTTGCTTGTTGATCATTTTAATCTTGAACCTTTACTTCATCTGAGAAAGACGGAGAGAAGCCCTCTAAATTAGGTCTAATCCTATATCTCTTTTACTTTGAGAAAATTAAGATATTTGGTTTTGATAAGTAATAAAAGATTTCATTCAAAAGAAATAGGCATTAGCCTTAGTACACAGAATGTATATAAAAGGAAATACCTACCTCTAAACAACAAAAGGAAATCAACCCCATAAAACTAAAGCAGAATCTAAAGATTATCAACTAACACAAAATATTTGACCCAAAAACCCAAAGTGCTAAAAAAAAGCCCCTAGAACACTCAATGAACGCTCCGTCTTCGAAACATCTCTCATTTCTTTTGAGCTAAATGCATCACATAAAATAAGGAGGAATCATTTTCAAAACAGTTTTCGCCTTCTTGCAATCCTTTAAACTTTTCCACCTAGCCAATAAATCTGTCATGTCTTTGGGCATAACCCATTGAAAACCTATCCAGCTTAAAACCTCATTTCACAAGAATCTTGCCGCATCAATGTGAAGAAAAAGATGGTTAACCGATTCACCATCTCGTTTGCACATTACATTCCAATCAACGATAAACATACCTCTTCTTCTTAGGTTATCAGTGGTCAACACCTTGCCCAAAGATACCATCTAATAGAAAAAAGAAGCCTTGGAAGGAACTTTCCAAATATTTTTCCAAAGGAATACACAAGCACTATGGCTGGACAGAATTCTATAGTAAGAAAAGACTAAGAATTGTCCATTTGCAGCAAGGTGCCACACCATGCAGTCCTCTCTATCTACCATCAGATTTGAGCCTAATGTTTATGATCTACAAATAACCCAAGATTAATTTCACACTAAAGCTATAATTTTCATCTTCTTTGTAATGTTGTTGTTGTCAATGTAAGCTACTACTTCATTATGTAATTTGTCATAGAAAAATCAATTTTACAATGAATCACTTGAACTTCTTGTATAACTAGTGCAAGTTCTAGGTTCCATACATTTAGTAAGGAGTTGGTTTGAATTTCAAGTTCAAGTTCCACTTTAGTTTCCATGAAAACTCTGTACCACAAGGTTTCAGAGCATTCTCCCCTCAAAATTACTCTTTTGCATATTTCATTGAATTAGCCTTTTTTGGTAAATTTTTGCAATTGTTTTTCCACTAGCTAATCATATACTATTTATAGAACCCTCAGATTATTGGACCAAATTTAATATTACAATTGAACATAGGTTGTTTCGAGTTGAAAGATTACTCCAACACGACACTAGTTGAGCTTGCACAGATAAGACTTTGCACAATTCTATTATGGTGCATTTTGAGCATCTTTTCCACATTCAGTTTGCACAATATAGAGTTATTCATTTACACACACATCAAGCACATATATGCAAGGCTAATTAAATTGGTCTTGAAAAGGGTATTTACTGTTAAAATAGTGAATCATATATGTGCCAAGCATTTGGTTTTGTACATGATATATATATATATATATATATATATATATATATATGATCAGTGTGTACATGGAGTAGTATATCAGACACAAAGCAATTTGCACTTGTAGCAATAAGACCTTCTCATGCAATTTGCCACTTTAGTTTTTACATCTAGTCTTAAAGTAGTATCTCAAATAAGATGACCTAGATGTTACAACACATGGTCATTCAACTTTGTCCATAACTTAGTCTAGCTAAATATACATCTCAAAACATATTTCAATACTTGCTAATTAACAGTGTTTGCTAGGAGCCTTTATCAAAATTTGGGTGCTCGAATAGCAGTTCCAAGTAACCTCTACCCTTGAGCATTTAGAATATTGACTTGCCACAACATACACAATAAAATAAAAAACAGAGCACAAAATGCATTTATGTTTAACCATCTAAGGTAATTTTTTAAAAAATCACTTCATGATTTTTTTCGAGAAAACAACCAAAACAGACTAAGTAATTTGAATGTATATTAATATACCTGGGCAGCCTTTCATGAATTTTTAAACTAAAGATTATACTTAGTTAGACAAGGTCATGTTCACCTAGTTTGTATGAAATGTGTGTATATATATATTGCCCTTGGTTATTTAGATACTTAGTTAAAACTGTCCACCCTAAAACCATTTACATTTGGCAGAAATTTCTATGTCCAGCTACATAAAATATGGGTAATGGATATAAATTCACCATTTGAAACACATTGTAATTGCTTAACACTAGTTTTCTATCATAATAACATTAAATGGTTTCACAGAAAATGCATGATGGCCCTATGAGAAAATCCTAAATTTGGAATTTCCAGTCACAATAATTGTGTAACTCAACAATACCACTCAAGCTGAAATGCCAACTCCAAATTTCTTGTAACTCATTTATTTTAGCATGCAGTAAAGATTTATAATAGACTTTTGGATTTGGGGGATTTAACAGCTACTCGAATTCAATCTATGCTCATTTTTTAAGATAGCAGCACATATTGATTTGTACCCTTTAAGGGTGACATTCTTATAAATAAACAGAGCCACTCAACTGGCATGGATGTTGTTGAGAGGTGGCTTGGATCAAGCGCCTCTTCTGTATGCTTGCTCGAGTCTCTCTCGATCCAGCTCGAGCAAGACTCAACTTGTCAGTTCACTCGACATCCAGCTCGAGCGAAATACTAGACAATAAGTTCGCTTAACCCTCACTCGAGGGCCCGTTCGAGCGAGATACTAGGTAGTGAGTTCGCTTGACCCTCGCTCCAGGCTCCAGGGCCCGCTCGAGTGAGATGCAACCCTAAACGTTCGCTGTGTTCGTCTTCTCGCTCGAGCGAAATCCTGAGCTCCTCACAGCTACTGCGTTCAAATGAACACGATCCTTTCATAGGCGATAGCTCGCACGAGCGAGACCTTCTTGCTCGAGCATAACACTATTCCAAACAGCGCTAACCCTAGTATCTGGAAGCAATGCAACCCTAGGATTGACTCTCGCTCGAGCGGGACGTCGAGCGAGATGTCGAGCGAAGTCTCTACCTGGATCTTCTGTGATCTCGCTCAAGCGAACTCTCTGTCTGATGTCTCGCTCGAGCGGGATGTCAAGTGAGGGTTGAGCGAAGTCACGGGTTGAGGCTTGCTTGAGCGCAAGGGTCGAGCGAGTACAGTTTGATGCACTTAATTGAACTCAATTCAAGCCACATCTCAACATATAGAATTTTGCGGAGGTGAATTTGATGAAATCTGCAAAAACGAAAGAACTGTCAGGCATCGTACAGTTAGACATACTCTACAGAAAAATTGGGTAGCTTAACGAATGAACATGACTCTGTTAGAAAGAGCACGCAGTATACTTTCAAAACAGTCGACCACCAATGCAAGGATAAGTAATCCTAAGCTGTTTATTAGTACGAAACACATTATGGACCAGAAATTAAAGACCAGTCGATTATGTGCTAATGCTAAAGCAAAGCAAGGCATCCATCCTCTTGCCTCTTGGTTTTTACAGTTGGCGTTGTTAACACTCACAAAAGCTCACGCACTAATCAACCAAAGATCACTGATTTCTATTATGATATTAGCGTCAACTTTGGCTTTGTCTGTTGGGGTTATAGCTCCTAACTTTCATTTAGACAACAAGACAAGAGTAAGAAAGATAAATTGTATCTACGGCTACATTTATATTGTTGGCAAGCATATCAATTAAGGAGATGCTTATGCAGAAATGTGAGGTATATTCACACCAGCATATGGTATCAAATGCCCCAAACTCTAACATAGTGAGAGATATATACACACAATAAGTATTATGGAGCCCACTTTATGCATCTATCTCTCTCATTCTAAATTCTAAAGTTTGAATGAGACTTTGAAGAACCCAAATCCGGATCAAGTTTTGATTTCTATAAACACTATATATTAGTGCAACAGGACATACAAACAGTAGGCTATTTTATTTACAGTTATTGGGTAGTATGCGTTTTTTGGTGAAGGAATGCTTCTCACCTACTCCTTTTAAAGTTCCCAATCTCTCTCCCAATGCCTCTAAAACTCAGAGAGAGAGAGAGAGAAGTAAAAAGCTTTGATTTCCGGTTGCTCTGTTCTGTGCCAATGGAGAGGCACAGATGCAACCTCTCCTTCAAGACTTTTTGCAGAGCTTTGGTTGTCACATGAAGGCTCATTTGGCCACCCTGCCTCTTCTTGCAGCTATTTATATTCAAAGTGATGTGACTTTCCTTTATTGGATATTAAGAAATATTGAGAAGAGTTGTGATTAGTAATAAAAAGTCGGTGAAAAGTAAAAATAAAATATTGAATAATAGTGAAAAAATAATTAATAGTAATAAAAGTATGTGAAAATTAATAACAAAGTAACGAGTAATTGTGAAATATTCTAAAAATACATAAGATATTCTTGATTGCCAAACGTAACCTAAATATGTGGAAATCGTAATGAATGACAGGCTAAAACATTGAGTGATCAATGTGCTTGTAAACATTTGAATGTTTGGTTAGCATCTTCCCATTCAATATGGTACTGCTTAGCGAAGATTTGAAATATTATATTTGGAATTTGGTGTGAAGGACATACCCTCAACAACATTGACAGGTTTTGATTTACCACAAAAACTGATTTTGAACTTCTCTTACGAACAAAATCTTGACGGTGTCTTTCGTGAAAGATAGCAGATTAGAGCAAGAATTGCATAATGCTCAACAATGTTCAAAGATGCATAAGTTCCACCATTTTCTTAAATGTTTTTGCATAATCATGATGTGCTTTGCTGTAATTTTTCTGGTCTTCCGAAATTGTTGGAAGATCTTGCGAACTCCATCATCATTCTCTGGTGCACCAAGTTTTGAGCCACCAGTCAACATTTCTTGTCGAGCATGTCTTCTGTTTTTTGTATATTGGGAATGTATAATTATCAAAACATACGAAAGGCAAAACAGAAATCATGTATCAACTAAGAAAAAGGAATCCCATGTAAATACGATCGGTTTTGTTAATATTATTTCTTATGAAGTTCCTTTTGGTGTTCCTAACCCCCCATGTTGGTATTCAGCTATTTCTGATTAATTTTAAATTGTTATTTCTTCCGTCCTAATTATGGTTGTGGCTCGAATAGTTTCTCTTCTTTTTTTTTTTGATAAAAGAAAGTAATTCTATCTGCAATCCTATTTATTGCCACATCGTAATTACATATACATCAATTACAAATTTTAAATGCCTTACCAAATCCATGGTTAAAACCTAGGCCTCTGATTTGTCATGGGGCTAATAATTTGGCGATTGTGAAAAGAAATTGCTAGCTGGATGGCAGACATGACTTCTACTCGGCAAATAATTGCATCTTTCGTCTTAAATATTTAATCATAGAGAAATGTTTAAAGCTAGCTAGACTACCTTCCATTATATATATAATGGAACCCAACATTGTAAGGTACTACTCCAAGCAGCTTAATTGTAAAGGTACTACTCCACTAGCTTTACTATTCCTCTTCTTCTTTTCCAGCCTCCTCTAATTACATCTATCTATCTATCCCCAAATTTACAAGCCTTTCTTTTCAAGTAGCTGAAAAACTCTGCAGATAACAGTTGTAGCTCTAACGTAAGTTAACTTAAGAGGCTGACCAAAATGTTGTAGTGCACCGCTTCCATCTCTTGACTGCAGTGCTTATATACTAATCCCATCGTTTTCCAGTCAAATATTAGCATCAATCATTTCCAGTCAGTTGCTGCATATTTTCAAGTAGAAGGGCTATAAGCTTCTTCAAGTTTGAAACAAAATGCCGCTTTTCTACTTCATGGGGGCAAAGATTTCTGTTTTGTGTTTTCAGTTAATTTGAAGAAGAAATCAAATCACATATTTTGAGTTAAAAAGAAAGAGTAACATAGGACTAATTCGGCTTGTATATACTCCTTCATTTCATCTTCAAATATAAAGTAGTACTACAATCTGTTTCGATTTAGTTCTTGCAGTAGTACTGCAATCTGTTTCATAAAATATAATGAAATGTAACATTTATTAACAATCTGTTTCAATTTTGTGTACTTTTTTGCACAATATATTAAGATTCGCTTGCATATTATTATTGGTGTGAACGGATATTGTAATAAGGAAAATGAAATTTGTAACGTATCCTAAATTAAACTTTTCTTCCACCATTTTTTATTTTGCATCCCCTTTAAAGTCTCGTTTGGATTCAGAAGTGAGTTAAGCTCATTTTCACTCACTTTTATTTCATCATTATATTTTTATAATTTTTTTATATAAAACATAAATTCATATACACCTTTTTCAAATTCCAATACACATTTTTCAAATTTCAATACACATTTTTCAAATCTAAAAATAATAATAATATTAAAAAATAAACTAAACTCATCTCATCTCCGAATGAAGCCGAAACCACCATTAGTTTCATAATATTTTATAGAACCATGTTTTTACATAATGATGTTTTATAAAATAATGATAGATAAGTTATATTTTTGTAAAAATATATTTAGTTTAAAATATAATTTTATAAAAGATTGTGAAAAAAAATTGCTAGCTTGCGGGAAGTTTCTTAAAAGCAGAACTTGCTAGCTGGATGGCAGACTTTTGGGATTTTTTTTTTAATAACATTGTTACGTACAACCATAAAAAGTATAAATATCACGTAATTATTTTAAAAAAAGAAGATGTTGGGATCGGTCTGACTGTCCCCAATATCTAAAGCAATCCAACGTTAGTTGGGCTGCTTTATGATAAAAAACATATTAAAATAAAATAAAAAAATATGATTAAATAAAAAAATGAAGATTAAAAATATAATAAAAAAATAAAATAAACAAAACATAATAAAAAACATAATAAAAAATATAATAAAAACATAATAAAAAGCACAATAAAAAAATAAAATGAAGATGAATTTAAGGAAATTCGACCGTGGAGAAAACGGAACCGCCGTCGGTGGCGGTAGGACTGCTTTGGTGGAGGGGGACAGCCCATCTGCCCCCAGGATTTCTCTTTTAAAAAATAGTAAAATTTATTATTAAAAAATTAGTTTTTTAACATAAAATCCATATTTACTCATTTTTTTTAAATGATTTCGTAGTGCATATGACGATACACATTCTATAATTATAAATATTATTTTTCTTTATTTTTTTACTACTAAACATCTAGGGTAGGTATTTCCGAGCGAAATAAATAATAAACGTCTAGAAAGATTACTTGTTCGTTGCTTGCTGCCAATTGTTGGGTCGGTTCGGACAAATTTTTAATTAATGATTAAAGAAATATTTTTTCAAATTTTGTAAATATTTTAAAATATATATATATATAAATCTAATAAAAAACGAACAAAAGGACAAAAAAAAAATTTAGTGGTGAAAACAAATAATAATTTTTTACTCTTATCTAGACCAACACACAACTGGTCTTTGAATATTTTAGTCCCCCACCTAAAAGCCAATGCCGTCAACGCTCTTCAAGTTGAATCCTGCCCTGTACCTTACAGTGGTTAATCACACAGAAATCTTAAAGCTAGCTAGAGCTAGCTTCCATTATATATATAATGGAACATTGGAACCCAAAGATTGTAAGGTACTACTCCAAAGTCCACTCTTAGGTTCAAGGGAAAGGTCTTCCTCCAAGCAGTTTAATTGTAAGGTACTACTCTACTACCTTTACCATTCCTCTTCTTCTTTTCCGCCCTACTCTAATTACATCTATCGATCTGTCTATCTACCCAAAATTTACAAGCCTTTCTTTGAAGTAACCGAAAAACTCTGCAAAGAGTAGCTGCAGCTCTAAGTAAGTAAACTTAAGAAGCAGACCAAAATGCTGTAGTGCTCCACTTCCATCTCTTGACGTAGTGCATTTATCCTAACTCCATCAGTTTGCACTCATTTGCTGCTTGCATGCTAACATCATTTCCAGCCAGTTGCTGCATATTTCAAGTAGAATGGCTATAAGCTTTCTTCCACTTTGAAATAAATTGCCGTTTTTCTACTTCATGGGGGCATGGTTTCTGTTTTCAGTTAATTTGAAGAAGAAATCAACTAACACATTTTAAGTTAAAAAGAAAGAGTAACATAGGACTTCAGCTTGTATATACTCCACTTCATCTTCAAATATATATAAAGTAGTACTGCAACTGTTTCAATTGAGTTCTTGCAGAAGAAAACAATTCTGTAGTCTCGGCCATAATTTGTTTTCCATTCAGTATATATACCATGGGATATCTTTTTCATCAAGTTATTGTACCATATAACTTCTCAATTAATATGTTTCTAACTCAGGGTCTTTGCCACATATCTTCTTTTTACTTAAAAAGAGCCTATCCTGATATGAATAGTGATTTTATTTCACATTGCCCTCACTGGAACAATTAATTTTAGTAAGAACATGCTTTTATTTTCTGAATTTCCAGGACTAGTACTGCTCTTTTGTATGGAAAACGGAGAGGTCATGACCATCACTCGCATGGATCCGATTCTCTATGATGCTGCAGCAAAAGGCAACATCATGGTTTTCAAAGATGAAAACTTGGATCAGTCACTAGAAGCCTTATTAACACCAAACAAAAACACCGTCCTCCATATTCTCATCACAACACTCGAAAATGATCAGATAGTGTAACACCCCGCTCCGACGTCAATTGCTTTATAAAATTATTGGTTTTATATGATCCAAAGGTCTATTGGAGTTTTTCAAATTTTTTTTTTATTTTGATTTCATTACATTCCTAAGTTATTGATTTATTTATTTAATGAGAATTAAGCTCATTATTTGTTTTAAATATTTGTTATCTAGTTCAAATAGCTAGAGTTACTAGTTACTATGTTCTAGAGTCCTTTTAATATTTGTCACTATTATTATATAATTTAATTATATTTAAATATATGTACAGTTCCGTATTTGTGAAAAGATTTTTCTTTTTCTTAAAACCTTGGTCTATTACTCGTTGCTCTTCCCCCCACTAAACAATACCATGTTCGCACCTTTCAACTCTCCATATTGTGGTTCAAAATTCGTTTAGTTACAAACTCTCTATGATGCACGCCTCCCATGTGATTTGTCTCTCTAAATTTTATCTTGGATTTTCGACAGCGGCCATATCTACCATCAAACTACCATATATCTTTTAACCCGATTTTCTCTCCATTTTGCATTTAACTACCCATGATTTTGCTACTTATCCTTTTCTTTCTCACATAAAATCTTCCTCTTAACAGATTTAGATACTCAAACTCTCCCTCTCTTTTTCTCTAGGGTTTTTAGGGATCCAGATACATACATACATACATATGTATATATATACACATATACGTGAGATCCTTGGCTTAGCATTTCGGAAACTACCCAAAGGCCACTGCCGTTGTGCCCCTGCAAGCGTAGACCACAACCTTCCAGCTCTCAAGAAAATGCTACCATTTTGTTTCCCTTCCCTAAACAAGCAATGTCGCCCACTCAAACATGCCGAGACCACCCCAAATGAAAGAAACCGAACCCACTCAGCCCTGTGCCACCAAGACCAACCTCTACAAGCCTATGGAAAGCCGCGTTTTCTACCACCTCAATCTTGACGCTGCTACTCTTGGCTAGCAAACTCACCACTCTAAGCCGTAGACCGAGAGAAACCTAGCCACGACAACCTCTTACCCAACGATTTGCACCGTAACACCCCTGTTTTTGACACTTGGAAATAGAGCAGCCACCATGACCATCCTCCTTGCACCACTCACGCAGAAACAGCCGCTTCATATCGTCGTCCCAGCACCTTCATAGAACCACCATTGTCCATCATTGAAATTGGAAGCCTCTGTTTTTAGCAACCGGAAATAGAGTAGTCCCATGCTCCTGCCTCGTTCACACTTCACTCAGCCGCACCCCCCACATGAAAGAACAAGCGGAAACTACCCAGGAGCCTTTGACTGTACCACCCCTACTGCTGCACCCCCTCGGTAAGCCCACGACGAGCTCCCTCCCAACTGCTTTCATCTTCGTCTCTCCCTCTTGCTCTTAACCCCTCCGTCTCTCTCTCTCTTGATATGTCTCTCTCATTTTATTTTATTTTGTTTTATTTTATTTTCTCTCTGACCTTAGTGCAATGTTGTCGACATAACTCCTGCCACCTCCAAGCCCTTCGTGCCGCTCCTTCTCTTGGTGAGTATATACACCCCTGCCGCATGGTTTGATCTGAAATCTTCAAGTTTTCATTGTCCCTTTTTGTTTTCGTGTGTCTTCTAGGGCCATGCATCGAATGTTGTTTCTACTAAAAGAATACATTACCTTTAAGTGGTGTTACTTTTAAGTCTTATCATTTTTATTTTGTGAAGGTTTTATTTATTTTATTTTGATGCTTTAATTAATTTTGGGCTCTAGTTTTAAACTATTTCGAGTTCGCTTTTAAACTATTTTGAGCTTTGAGTTATAAATTATTTTGGATCGGATCTTGGGTGTTACATTATCTTTGATAGGTTGAATTTTGATTTTTAAAAAGAGACTTTAATTTGAATTGGAAATTGAGTTAAGTGTTTATTAAGTAGAAATCGAGGTTTTAGACAATTTAAAATATTTTAAGGTTTTAGAAAAATTTAGTAAACTCAAAATATTTTGGAGAAAGTTGTTAGTAAGGATTTTGAGGGTTTTTAGATATTAAGAGAGGATGCTGGATTTTATGTCTTGGGTTCTATTTTTTTGAAGTTTGTAATCATTAGAAAATTTATGGAATTACATGATTATTTTATTGATGTCGATTATTATTTGTTCAACGCTATTTGGAGAATTTTTGAAAAGCTAAGAAGTCCAGGCAAGCAGGGTTCCTATGCTTGGCTTTGTACTAAATGTAGACTGAAGTTGACTTTCTGAAAATTTATGCATGTTTCGTTATTAAATGAGATCTTGAGAAAAACTAACATCAGTTATTTCTTTGCATTACTTATGAAGTTTATATGAAAGAAAGAATAATGTTTCTATAATGCATTGTGCAAACATGAGTTTAGTTTTTGTCATGTTGTTTATGAAATGTGAAAAAGAGCGATATTAATGATCTGAAAAGTGTGCATTGATTTTATAAATATGTTCTGATTCTGTTTTATTTATATAAGAATAATTCTGAAAATAATTTGGAACTATGTGTTATTTTGATGACTCTGAAAATCTTTGGTATGGTATACTAGATTGTATCTGACTCTATCTTTGCTCTGCTCTACTCTGTTTGGGTTGGTACCAACTTCTCTGTCTCTAAGTACACCTATTTTGGAAATAAAGTGGTTTATTGTGGATTTTCTTGTATGCACACTCGGGGCTCCGAGAACGAATAAGGGAAAGTTTTCACCTCTGTCTCTGCTCGGTTTGGCTACCGAGATTAGCACAACCCTATCATGGGGATTAAATATGGTCTCTAGTCTGTAAGATGCTCTGTTTTGCTATGATGATGATACTCAGTTTTGTTATACCAAAGTACTTTGTGTTTTATATGATTTAAAAAGCATCGCTCTATTATATTTGAAAATATGTTTTGTTAATGATAACTCTGAGAATATATTTTTTTGCTTTGCATACTGTACTTTAGAAAATGCTCATGTTTGCACTCTGGTATATGTTCTTTGCTTACTGAGATGTGGTTAAACTCACATCTTATCTCTGAATATTTTTCAGACGAGTTTGGATATTTCAGCCAAGGATCGGACTATGAAGCATTGGGTGAGTCAACTTCATAATGGTTGATTAACCATAGAGAATTTATATGAATATTGATAAGGTTTAGTAAGAAAATATTATTGTATTCTTGTAACGTAACATTTTTGGAATTAGTGATATTGAGAAAAATGATTTTTGGAATCAAGTTTCATATGATATTTGGGAATTTGTGGTCTTTAATTATACTGTCGAATGTGAGTGTATGTGATAAGAAGTAACTCTCCGACCCTTGCAGAATCGAATGTTACAGATAGAATCAACAGATTAAAATTATAACTTTGTGGAAGATATACTCAATGTCAAAGATGAAACTCCATTACATATCGCAGCAAGGTATGGGCATGCAAATATCGTTCAAGTTCTGATCAAACGTGCCAAATATCCACATCATCAAGATCTTGAAAGCGCAGTTGAAGTAGTCAGGGAGAAGCTGAGGATGGTGAACAAAGAGAGAGACATAGCCTTACATGAGGCTGTACGTTCTAATCACCTTGAAGTGATTAAACTTTTAATCAAGGAAGACCCAGATTTTTCATATTCTGCTAATGATGCCGGGGAGACTCACAGTCTACATTGCCATCGCGAGAAACTATCCAGGATTGGTGAAGGAAACTTTGGACAACTGCAAATCACCCGCTTATGATGGTCCCTTAGGTAGAACTGCATTGATGCAGCCGCAGTAGTAAATTGGGATAACACAGGTACTGCGTTAATATAAGTTGTATGGATGAATTTATCAGACAAAATGAAATTTTTAATAAATAACACAGAATTGAATTCATTGTGTCTATCTCGATCTTTCTTTCATTCTAAATATTAAAGAGTTGTAGAAAGAATTTTAGGGAATTTAATGTAAATCACTAAAAATACATGCTAAAGAGAAGAATCTTAATCAACAAAAATATTATATAATATAGAAATCATACCTGCGGAAGTCATTTTGAAAATAATATTAAAATCCCACAAATAATATATTAGTGGCCAAATCTTCATCTCCTTCTCCTCACAAAAGTATTAGCTATTAATGGGGCAAGCTAATGGACACACATGGAGAGGAGAGGAGACCTAGCCATATATATAGAAGTCTTATGTAGAGTCCTCCTATTAAAAACTCCAAATCCCAATGGGTCTTAAAAAGAATAAGACCCTTGAACTTCTAGGCTTATATACAATAAACCACATTTATAATATAGGATAAAATCCTATTTTATTAAGGTGCAATAAACCCCATAATGATCACTTTAACTTAGTGGGTTTAACCAAAATACCATTATGAGCTATTTACATCTACCCCGTTTTTATAAAATACGCAATCAATAATCGTCCATAAATGAAATTATTCTAACATTCTCCCACTTGGGCGAATATTGATTGCTATAAAAACTTGTTTTGAAAAAGACTCTTGGGTTAGACTACATAGGTGGCCACAAAAATAGCTCAAATGACAGCACCTTAGAAAACATGATCTAGTCCAACAAGAATATCAACATTGAACATGGAAGTCGTTACACCCTTTAAATGATGTAAGACTACTCCACAGTCACAAATGCTAATATCCTCATCGACATAAATCCCCATCCTCCAACCAAATGTGGTAGTATGTAGTATGAACTTAGCACCAATGTGATCAAAAACTGTGCTAATTCATACAAGTTCTCATAATACTTCAAAAATGAAGCCACATGTCTTTTAAAAAGACTCATCTTATGTCTTTATCCATAGTATCTCAAGATTTCAATAATATCATAATAAAAGACATAAGCCATATGCATGCTCAAAAAATAGTTTATGGATAGGAGAGATATATATTATTATTGAAAGAAGCTGTACTCTAATAATATATGGGTTGCCTACGTACCCCGTAAAGGAATCAAGCCAAAACGTAGTTCTTATTACATAAGTAACTCCCACTAACCAAAAACATCAAAAGTTTCCACAATACCCATATTAGCAACATGTGTTTTAAAAACTTTAGGAGCAAGTCCCTTAGTCAAATGATCTGCAATCATCGCATCTGTATGTATATGCTCTATCTTTGTCTGTCCTTCTTTAACTCTGTCTCTGACCACCAAATACTTGATGTCAATGTACTTGGACCCACTAGAGCTTTTATTATTCTTTGAAAAGAACACTGCTGCACTATTATCACAATAAATAGTAATAGGCCTCGAGATGGAATCAACAACATTCAGTCCAGAAATAAAATTTCTTAACCAAACAGCTTGGATAGTAGCTTCATAACATGCTACAAATTCAGCTTGCATAGTAGAAGACGCCACCAGAGTTTGTTTAACACTTTTCCAAGAAATAGCACCCCCAGCTAACATAAAAACATAACCAGAGGTTGATTTCAAATCATCTTGACATCCAGGAAAATTAGAATCTGAGTAGCCTACCACCTCAAGGTGATTTGAACGCTGGAAAGTAAGCATATAACATTCAGTCTTCTTCAAATATCTCATAAATTTCTTAGTTGCTTTTCAATGCTCTTGCCCTGGATTTGACTGAAACCTACTAAGAACACTGACTGCATAGGCAATATCTGGTCTAGTGCAAACTTGAGCATATATCAAACTCCCTACAGTACTAGCATACAGAATATTCTTCATAGATTCCTTTTCAAGCTCATTTCTAGGACATTGAGTTTTGTTAAACTTATCTCCTTTTATGATGGGTACATCACCAGGTGCACAGTTTTGCATTTCAAACCTTTGTTGTACACGTTGTATATAAGCTTTCTGAGAAAGTCCCAACAAACCACGAGCTCTATCACGACAAATTTCAATGCCAAGCACAAAAGAGGCTTCTCTAAGATCTTTCATTTCAAAATTAGCAGATAACATTTTCTTTATTTCATGAAGTAATCCCAAGTTACTGCTAGCAAGCAAAATATAATTAACATATAGAATGAGAAAAATGAAATTCCTCCCACTGGTCTTTCGATATATGCACTGGTCAACTTTATTTTCAACAAAACCGAGAGAAGTTACAATCTCATCAAACTTCAAATACCACTGTCGAGATGCTTGCTTGAGGCCATATAAGGACTTATTTAACTTACATACCAAGTTTTCTTTTCCCTTCTCAATAAAACCTTCAGGTTATCTCATATAAACCTCTTCATAAAGATCCCCATTCAAAAATGTTGTCTTGACATCCATCTGATGAAGCTCCAAATCATAATTTGCCACAAGTGCCATGATAATTCTACAAGAATCTTTTGATGAAACTGGTGTAAATATTTCAGTATAGTCAATGCCCTCTCACTGAGTAAATCCTTTTGCAACTAATCTTACCTTCTTTCGTTCAACATTCCCTTTTGAGTCCAATTTACTTTTGAAAATCCACTTGTTGTCTATAGCCTTAGCATCAGGAGGAAGTTCAACAAGTTCCCAGACTTTATTCTTCTCCATAGAATTCATTTCATCTTCCATAGCACTTAACCATTTATCTGACCCAGGACATGTCAAGGCTTGCTTAAAAGTAACAGGATTAACTATATGCCCAATATTAAAATCACTTTCTGATAAATATACAATGTAATCAATAGGCAATGCAGATCTTCTTTCCCTTTGCAATCTTCTCACTTGTGACTCAGAAACTGACTCAATCACTATTGACTCAATAACTGGATCTGGTTCAATAAGAGGTTCTTTCAACATAGAACGGCCACTGTCACCAACATCATTCTCCAAAAATTTAGCAGTAATGGATTCAACAATTCTGGTACCACGATTAGGACAATAGAACTTATATCCTTTTGATCTATCAGGCTACCCAACAAAATAACCAGGGGTTGATTTTGGGTCTACTTTCTTTTCAAGAGGAATATAAATCCTAATCTCAGCTGGACATCCCCAAACTCTGAAATGAGCTAAACTTGGCTTACGACCTGTCCAAAATTCAAAATGAGTTTTTGAAACCGCTTTACTGGGAACCCTATTTAAAATGTACATGGCAGTTTTCAAGGCTTCACCCATAAATATTCTGGTAAACTTGTTCTGCTCATCATGCTCCTAACCATATCTTTCAAAGTCTGATTACGTCTTTCAGAAACACCATTCTGCTCGGGTGTCCCAGGCATAGTGTATTGAGGCACTATTCCACATCCTTGTAAAAATTTTGCAAAATACCCATATTTTGACTAGATTCATCATATTTCCCATAATATTCACCACCACATCAGATCTTACAACTTTAATACTTTTCTCACATTGCTTCTCTACTTCTGTTTTGAATATCTTAAATTTCTCAAGAGCAAGAGATTTATCATTAATCAGATAGACATATCCATATCGAGAGAAATCATCAATAAAAGTTATGAAGTACTTATTTTCACATATGGTAGAAGATAAAGGTTCATTGATATCAGTATGTATTAAGTCCAAAATATTGTCACTCCTAGTAGAACCCTTCATTGTGGATTTACTCAACTTTCCTCTTATACCGTCCACACAAGTGTTAAAATCTGAAAAATCTAGAGAGGGAAGTATTTCAGCTTTTATCAATCTCTCCATTCTATCCTTTGAAATGTGTCCTAATCTCTTGTGCCACAACATAGAAGATGATTCATGGATTAAATATCTTTTCTTTGCTACATTGGTAACACAAGAGACTTCATCAAAAGAGTTCAAAGACATTCTCTATAAACCATCACATAAGAAACCATTTCCAACCAGACGAGAATTATAAAACAATTCAACTTTTCCATTACCAAATTTAAAAGAAAAACCAGAATCATCAAGTTTTGATATAGAAATCAAATTCCGTCTCATTGTCGGTACAAAAACTGTGTTCTCCAAAACAAGAGAAAAACTAGAATCTAAAGTTAATTTTATTACTCCTATAAACTCGACCTTCACATGAACTCCATTCCCAACACACAAGCTCACTTCATTCTCACTTGGCGTCCTTTTGCTTACGAACCCCTGCAATGAATTTGCAATATGAATACTTGCACTTGAGTCTATCCACCAAGAGTTTAAAGGTACATCAACCAAAGAAGACTCAAAACAAACTATGGCCAAGGAGATACCTGCCGAGTTTTTCTTTTTCTTTTTCTCGAGCCATGCCTTAAACTTAAGACAATCCTTTTGCCAATGTCCTTTCTTTTTACAAAACTTGCATTGATCATTTTTCATTATAATTTCTTTAGAACCACCAAAAGTCTGACCTCCAAACTTCTTATTGTGCTCATTTCGATGTAACTTATTACCTTTTTGAAACTTATGCTTATGATTATGAGAAGATCCCTTGTTTTGTTGTGGCTAAAAAGCCAATTGCACAGTTTCAACAGTCTCACGACGCATCCTATACTCCTATTGGGCACATACAACAATTAAATCATTTAAATCACATTCATCCCGCTGAGCATTATAAGCAACATTTAACTGATTAAACTGGCTAGGAAGGCTATTGAGAACATGATAAACCAGATAAGGCTCTGCAATGGGAATTTTTAGGGCTTCTAACTTAGAGGATATATGTATCATTTTCATAATGTATTCCCTAACTCCACTTGAACCATCATATTTCATACTCATTAGTCTATCCATCAAGTCTCCAGTTTCAGCTTTATCAGATTCAACAAACCTTTGTCCTATGGCACCCAAAAAGTTTTTAGCATTGTCATTGTCCGAAATAGCTCCCATAATGGAATCAAATATAGACCGTTTGATGATTTTTAAACAAAGCCTATTAGCTCTTTCCCATTTTTGATATTCAACCACATATTCAGCAGTGCTTTTATCAGTAGGTTCTGAAGGCTGCTCTTCTAAGGCAAAATCCAAACCCAAAAGACCAAGTGCAATTTCTACATCTCTTTTCCATCTCACATAATTATTTCCAGTCAAAGTTTCAATAGTAGATAGTTGACTTGAAATAGAGGAGGCACTCAAAACTGTGGAAACATGAAATAATACATATTATTTAAATATCATCCAAACCTAAAAGCATGCAGTCAATGGATGATAACAAATCTATCTAATTAATATGAGCTATTAATTAGACAACTTGAAACCATATGAGCTTTATTACGATAAGAGTTTTGGTGTATCATTGTAAAGTCACCTTTGGGCTAACTAAACAACATACTATAAGGTACTCTTAAAACATATCGGTAAGAGCCTTGGTGCATCATTGTAAAGTCACCTTTGGGCTAACTAAACAACATATTATAAGGTACTCTTATATCATGAAATCAAATTAATAAAATCACATCAGTTTTCGAAATACCATCACCTTTAGGCAGAAGGAAATTTCTAAACTAATGCAATCTCATTAACTACTTCTTACAATTTTCTAAAATATCACACACAATAAAACCTTTGGGCAAGATATTATGTGCAATAAATTAGATCCTCTTTTTTTTTTTTATAAAAACAATGAGTGTACCACTTTTGGCAGCTATCACCCACAAAAAATTCAAAAGATTTCTCTTAAATAAAAACAAGGATAATCATAATGCCCATGAAAAATTCAATCACAAAATGATAATCATAAGCATTAACAAGACATAATCAAAATCAGAATGTAAATATGATTGATAGACAAAAATAATATAAACAGATTAAGCATATAGGACAGTAGATATGTCTAAAATTAAATATGAACTTGAAAAGCATATATTCACAAAATAATGTTTATCAATGTTACAAAATTAACACTCATTCACATTCATGCTTAGAGAGAGTACATATATGCACAAATCTTATAAGACATTGAGCATTCACCAGAAAATATATCATAATTTTTAGTACACTGTAACCCCTCGAAAAACGTGTAAATAATGCTCTAAATTATAAAATAGTGTCTTATGATTGTACAATTTTTTTTTTAAAAAATATAGAAAAAAGAAATAGGGCGAGTGAATGAATACTGAAAAAAGAAACAACCGAAAACCACTGTTTTTGGGTGTTCACGCGCCTCACGCGCCACTAGGTGCGAGTGGGCGTTGTCAAAACTGGAGAAGAATTCATCTTCTACCTCTAGCAGGGTCATAAACAGGTCGCGGGTCTGCGAAACGGGTTAAAGGGTTTTCAAATGGATTTTTCTCCATTTCTTGTAATTCTTGGATAAAAAATTAAAATTAATTTAGAGAAATTGAAAGAAATACCCGAAAAACACATATATAGTGTTTTAAAATAATGGGTATGTATAAAAAATTACAAATCAAATTTAAACGGTATAACCATAGTTGCGCACAGGTCGAGCTGCAGCGGTCACACTGGTTTCCTAATCTTGCTCACGGGTTTTGAAACCCAGCAATCCAGTGGTCACCAAATGAACGACCGAAAAAGAAACAAATATGAAAATGATTCGGAACATGAAAATGAAAATGAAGCAAATATTGAGAAGCAAATATTGATTTGACCGAATATGAAAATGAAGATTACGAAGAAGCAAATATTGATTCGGAACAAATGAAACGACAAAATAATAATATCTGATGAATGATATATACGAAAGGTTCTAATCTTAGCATGACCGGTTCTGATACCACATGTAAATCACTAAAAATACATGCTAAAGAGAAGAATCTTAATCAACAAAAATATTATATAATATAGAAATCATACCTGCAGAAGTCATTTTGAAAATAATATTAAAATCCCACGAATAATATATTAATGGCCAAATCTTCCCCTACTTCTCCTCACAAAATTATTAGCTATCAATGGGGCAAGCTAATGGACACACATGGAGAGGAGGGGAGACCTAGCCATATATATAGAAGTCTTATATAGAGTCCTCCCATTAAAAACTTCAAATTCCAATGGGTCTTAAAAAGAATAAGATCCTTAAACTTCTAAGCCTACATACAATAAACCACATTTATAATATAGAATAAAATCCTATTTTATTAAGGTGCAATAAACTCCATAATAATCACTTTAACTTAGTAGGTTTAACTAAAATACCATTATGAACTATTTACATCTAATCTGTTTTTATAAAACACGCAATCACAACTCATAAATGAAATTATTCTAACATTTAAATCCCGTAAATTCTCTCTCTTAACAAGTCGCCTTTTGTCGGTTATAACGTTATTACAGTAGTACTTGACATCATGTATTCGAATTATTCGTAGAAAAGACTAAAGAAATTCTGAAAAGATTTGGAGGAGCTATAACTAAAAAAGCAGACCAAGATGGTTCGACTCCACTGCACTTGGCTGCATACTTCGGTAAGGAGAGTTCTACAGAGCTGTTGCTAGAAGAGGATTCAGAAGTAGCATACATGAAAGACAAAGAGGGAGGACAGCTCTTCACCTTGCTGCTCATCGTAGCAATGACTGGATCCTGGATAGAATTATAGCCAGTGTCCAGATTGTTGCGAACTGGTTGACAACAGAGGCTGGAATGCGTTGCACTTTGCAGTGGAGGGCATTATACCAGATCCGACAGTGGGATTGATCCATAGATATCCGTCTTCCAGATATCTTTTGAACGAGAAGGACGCTGAAGGGAACACTTCTTTCCATCTCCAATATTCCCGCGGTTTCAATTCCATGATGAAGGAGGGTCCCATGGATTATCACCCCAGAGTAGATAAGATGGCCTTCAATAAAAATAACCTCAATGTTTTCCAATTCGCTTTAACAAGATCTAGTGCAAAGTTATCGCAAGACAAGGTAACGCCACAATCGATCTGTTCTCTTTCATCCCATCAAAGTAGAACACGAATTGCGTACACTTTAATTTATTGGATTATTTTCCTTAGAAAAATGTGAAAGTGGTACAACTAATGTTTCTTTTCTTTTTGTTGGTCCTGAAATTGAGGTATAGGATATCTATTTTGTTATTTGGGTAAAACTTAAATTGACCAGCTGGTGTCATGGCCCATAAGTATGCAGCTTGATTGACTCAAGCCTGACGTGGGTTTTGCAACCCAGGATTGAGATTTTGCACAAACTTAAATTGATTTCTTCTCTTCCAAAAATAATATATTTCATAAAGGAAAAATGCAATTAGTAATATTTCTATATCTTGATTACGGCTTTGTTGATCATAAACTACGTAACCTGAAAAATACTATTGCTCACATTATTCATTAATCCTCTTAAAATTTAATAGTTGAATAGTATAGAGCATAAATTGTGGACTCATCCGAGAAGGGTATTCACCGATGAGGAAATAGCAAGGAAGATCAGCGAGGATGGGATAAAGGCCTATAAAAATAAGAGGAAGGAAATGCAGATGGAAGAGGCTGCAAGAATGAAAGAGTAATTGGAGAAAGCGGCCGAAGCACACTTGGTGGTGGCTACACTCATCACAACTGTGACCTTTGCAGCAGCTATAACCATGCCTGGTGGTTTTGTTGGTACTGGAGATGACCCACATTATGAAGGCTCTGCAATTTTGAGGAGAAATGCTGCTTTTAAAGCGTTCATTATCACTGATGCCATATCTTTGGTACTATCTTGTTCTGCAGTTATTACCCATCTCTACTCATGCCAATTTTGTTCAAGCATTCTAAAACTGATGAAATTCGCTACGCTTTTCTCAAGTTGGCTTTCGTATTAGCTGACATTTATCACAGGTGCATATGCTGTGTTAGAGCATTCCTTAGATCTTGCCGTTACCACTTGTGTTATTGGCTCATGCTTCTTCGTCATCATCTCTTTCATATGTGTATTATATGGGACTGATCTAGGTTTATTAGATAAAGTCCTTGATGTCCTGGAATCTTTTTCCGAAAGGTTCGGTCTTTAATATTCAATTTTTTAGGTCTTTTTACCTTTTAAAGACTTGTTATGCTTTTATTGCTTTTTAACATATGGCATGTCATGTACGAGTATGATATAATGGCAATTTGCTGATATTTCACATGGAACTTCCATTTATTATCCAAACATGTTGAAGCACATTTCACAGAGCATTCACCATTTCTCCCAAACAAAAACATCCCCAAAACACTTGTGTTGTTTCGCAATACCAAAAATGCAGCGAAGTACAAAATCTTTCTTAAAAAACCACAGATTTAAAAATAATGAAGCCTAAGTTGTTTAAAAATGTTTGCATAGGCTGAGAATTTGTCCTTTTTTTTAATAACATATCATTTCACTGCTGAAAAACAGAGTTACACATTTGAATCAGCCCAATTAATTTGGAAAATACAATCAGGAAAAGAATGCCACCAAACACACAAATCTTCTAAGAAAAAGGCATACCTAGCAAGCTTGTGAGCTGCAACATTCTTCTCTCTAGCAATATGTTGAATTGAACAACTTTGAAACATCCTCATGAATTTTGATCTCTTGAACCAAATTTCCTTGAATTGAATCTGACTCCCAATTGCATTGACCTCATTAACCATAAGAAGTGAACCACTTTCCAAAATCAGATGGTGAATACCATATGTAGCACATAATTGCAATCCCCGAAACATAGCTAAAAGTTCAATAGCAGTAGGGTCACAAATCTCATGCTCTTTCTTACTAGTTGTTATAACAACTCTCCTTTATGATCTCTTAGAATATTACCAGCCCTAGCTTTACAATGGCACCATCCACATTAAGCTTTAGGACATTTGTTGGTGGAGGGACCCAAGAGCACCATAACTTTCTGGTTAACTTGTTAAACTTTGCATCCATATGCCTTTTTTCTGAAGAGACAATGCATAGTTAACCACTTGATCGACTGAGAGCTTTTTATCTTCAAAAGTTTTTTGGTTTCTTCGATACTACAAATCCCAAGAGATCAGGAAAAATTTCTCCAAGCTTCTCTTCCTGCTTTCACTCTAATATCCCTTGCAAAGTCATCAAAGAATTCATCTTCAAAGAAAAGATTCAAAGTTGGCAAAGTCTTACTCCACATCTGCTTTAAAAGAGGGTTGAGAATTGGTTGTAAATCTTAATTAGTGGGCTCTACAACAGAGAGTAACTGTAATATGGTAAGAATTAATTGATCCACAAAAATAGAATGATAAACATTTTTTTTAACCATACTAGAAGTTTTTCTGTTCACTGACATATGCCATTTTCGCCCGCTAAGCCCAAGGAAAAAAGAAGAGGGAAGGCAAATATGAAATATCCGAAGTTTTGAAAACTGGGTTATATTTGGTAACAAAAATCTTAAGAAAACAACTAAACAGAGCAGCTTTCAGAATTATCTTTCAAGTCCACCAAGCTTCATCACGTAAATCATGAAATCAAGTCATGGGTCCGATTTGTTTGCTTGTTTGTTTGTCGTAAAAGGCAGAAAGACCTCAATTTTAGAATAAACCTGACCAAACTACCCTTATTTGCAAATCAAAATTTTAAAATCTAAAAAATCCATTTCACTTATCTAAGAAGCGAGTGCGTTCCAAAAAGAATTATTCCATGAGTACGATCCATATTGTGTGAATGTCCAATTTTAATCCCTTTTTCTAGCTATTTTCTGGCATTCCCACGTGTTTTAACTCGAGTTTTTCTATTTGTAATTCGATGGGAAGAACGTATGGCTCATATTTTTTTAATTTAATTTGCAAAAGGAAATTAAAATTAGATTTTCACGGTGATGAAATCTCGCTATCCATGTCATATTGGTCAATTGGTGACAATGGCTGCAGCTTTGTATTTAGTCTTACTATAGATAAGTTCGGAGTTATGCTATTTACAAACTAATTGGATATATAATACATCACTTATTTGAGATTTATGATGTTCATAGAGAGAATCAAACTACTAATATATATATGTGACATGCTTCGACATTAATTAGCAATGCGTTCGGTATGTTAAGAAAGAGATTTGCAAATAAAATTTATTCATTAGTTTGGGCAAAGAGATTTCCACTTAAGTGAAAGTAAGAGGAGTGAAAGAGAGAGGGCAATGTATTGTGCTCTCAGCAATCTTTTGAACGAGAAGAATGTCGAAGGGAACACTCCTCTCCATCACTAATATTCCCGCAGTTTCGAGGATTTGAATGGGGATCTTAAGGATCACCCCAGAGTAGATAAGATGGCCTTAAACAAAAACAATCATATTCCTCATCAAGTTGCTTTAACTAGTAGAAAGTTATTGACAAAAAGGGTACGTCCCGATCGATCTATTCTCTTTCCTCCCATGCACCAAAATGAAATGCTAAATAGTTATGTGAGGGGAAAATCTACTAGTGGGCTCCAAACCAGCCATTTGTTGCACTAAAGAACAATAAAGAAGGCATGAGGGGACAAAAGAGAGGGTTGGCAGATGCACAGGAGCAGAAGCAGATACTTGGGGCAGTATGTAGGAAATTAAGGGTGTAAAGGAGAAGTGAATGGGAAAAAACAAAGATCACCTGACACACATAACCAAAAGATCTATAAAATAGGCAGTGATCAAATAACAAAAGGGGGCTCTAGAACAATTTCAGTCTCTTATCCAATGTCGCCTCCTTCAACCTTCTCAAAATGATTTAAGAGCTTCAACCAATAAATTTATATATATTTTCTTTATACAATGTGAGTCATGAGAGATTGTAAAAGTATTTATTATAGTGAATCTCCTTCCAAACTCTCATGGACGTAGGTATTACATCAAACCATGTAAATATCATGTCTATCTCTATTTCTTTATCTGTTATCCACGTACGTACAACTGTACTGGAGTCTTGCCGATGACCTCAAACGACACCGAACAAAACCCAACTTACACCAATGGGCCGGGAATATTTCTTTCTCCTATCCCGGCCTGTTGACCAATTTTTACGCATAAACAGTAGCGCCGTTTGTGGGATCTGAACACATTCTAAGTCGAAGGTGGGAAAATGACGATTTTTTGGGACACTGGACGACTTATCATACATGCAAATAGTGTCCCCGGATAAGTATTCTTAATTTTGTTATTTTTATATGGTATCGGGCGAAGGTGAGCAGATATCTCACCTAGAAGAAAGACCTATCACTCTCCTCGTCTCTTAATTTTGTTATTTTTATTGCAAGAATAGGACCAACCTAACATGCAGATGACACTTACACCTCACGAGGCGACATTGTGCACTTGAGTGCACAATGGGGCAAGCACACATAGTGCCACTGTGCATGCATGTCCCGTGCATGCACAGCGCATGCACGGTGCACGCATGCCGTGCACCGTGAGAGACCCGCCTTAAGGCCCCGTGGCCTAGCCTTGGGCAGCTGCCGGCAGTCACCGCTGGGAGCGCCAGCGACTTCTACCCCACCGAAAGCCACGACCTCCTTCCCAAAGGTTGTGAACAGTGCTCTGAGAGCACTAGGCCCCAACGTAAGTTAGGTAGCCAGCCCCAACACGCCGAAGGGGGGGGGGGGGAGGAGGGACCAACGTCGGTGCCCACCATGAGGGTCGTCGAAGTCGTCTGTCTTTGACGAGAGTGCTACTGACTAGTGGAAACCCTGGAAGTACCTCTGCCACCCCACGTGTTCCAAGCAGCGAGGGCCTCAATCCCGTCCCTCCGTCGTTTTGGCGGGCCAACGACCTCTTTCATGGGATTGCCGGCTCTGTCTGCCCCTAGCAGAACACCACCGACACCACTGGAGGCACAGGACCGCCCCAGCCCTTGGGCACTTGCCCAATGCGCCCAGTGTGCAGTTCAGTCGCCCACAACACCTCTCACCCTCACAGATCGCCCACGGCACCTCTCACACCCCTCTCGCCCATCACATGGACTCACACGAACCACTCCCTCGCCACACACCACTCGCCCACCATCACGCGGGCTCACACGCCTCTCGCCCATCACATGGACTCACATAGCCCGCCAAACATCATACAGACTCGCTCCTTGCCTCAACCAGTTGCGTAACACACACCCCCAGCTCGCCCATTACGCCACCCTGGACTCACCTATTCCCAACTCGGGAAGCTCGCCCACACGGTAGCATGAGCTTAGCCACAGCTCACCTCACCCGCTCGGAAAACACTCATAGACTTACATAATTCAAGTCTCCCATTTGGAACTCGCCTATTTTCCCTTTTTTATTTGCTTGGACAGGTTACTCAATACCTCATATCACAGGAACTCAAAACTCGACAACACAATGAACTTGACTTTGAAAATTTTATACTCCAACTATGCATGTGCGAATCCGAACTCAGCACCCAGACTCAGCAACATTGAAGTCATTTTTCTGATAATAAAATTTTTTGTTTTGCAACGCAAAGCTGCAGCACACCTCTGCAACGATACGAGCTTTGAGCTCTCGTCATACGCGGTTGGACCTATCTACGGGGTTGTTCGGCCGCCTACGACCAACCCAACGATTCGCTCGTCAGGGGCTCAAGGCTTGAGGTCTCATACCCGCACTCTCCAAGCCCTCACATCTAGGATAGGCTCAAGACTTGCGATTTGTCTACTATGCACACTCGACAAATCTCATCCTGGATGCTTGCTTGCGAATTGCAAAGTCGAGTCTCGGGTCCAGGCCCGCTCTTAAAACCTGGCACGCCTATTCTCCTTCCACTTTATCGAAAGTTTTGGAATATTGGCGCATTACGGCATTCTCTTGATAAAATATTTATTGCATGTTTTAGCTCTTTCTTAGCTTGAGATCAAGAGTTAAAATCGCCGCCTTCTCAGAATCTAGACAGTAGTTGTTTTAAGAAATTTTCACCAAAGTATCTTTGCTAAGAATTTGCGGGGTTCTGTGAGGGAAAAATCTACTAGTGGGCCCCAGGCCATCCATTTGTTGCACTAGGTTACAAGAAAGGAGGCATGAGGGGACAAAGGAGAGGGTTGGCAGGTGCTTGGGGCAGTGTGTAAGAAATTGAAGGTGTAAAGGAGAAGTGAACGATAGAAGACAGAGACCAACTAACATACAGAACCAAAAGATTTATAAAAAAGGCAGTGATTAGATAACAAAAGGTGGCTCTGGAACAATTTCAGTCACTTCTCCAATATCGTCTCCTTCAGCCTTCTCAAAAGGACTCAAGAGTTTCAACTAGTATATTTATGTATATTTTTCCTATACAATATAAGTCATGAGAAACTGTAAAAATATTTATTATAGTAAGTTCCCTTCCCCAAATTTCCGTGGACGTAGGTCTTATGCCGAACCACGTAAGTATCGTGTCTATCTCTATTTCATTATCTGCTATCTACGTACGTACACCGAACGAAACCCAACTCGCACTAGTGGGTCAAAAATGATTTTTTCTCCTACTCCATTGACGAATTTTTACGCATCAGCAAGTTACACATTTATTGTTTTTTTCCCTTGGAAAGCGTGAAAGTGGCAAAGTTCATGCTTTCATCTGTTTTTGCTGGTGATCTTGAAATTGAGGTATAGGATATCGACCATGTTTTCTGGGTAGCTAGACCTTGATCGACCTGGTCATGGCCCAACAAGCATGTAGTGCGACCGATTTATAAATTTTGTTTACAACCCATGATTGCCATTTCACTACTTCTCTTGATCCGCTCCCCCAATCGAAGCCATCAAATACCCTTTTGTTTCATAAATTTTGCAGAGATTTCATAAACAAAATATTTCATAAAGGAAAAATGTAAGTAGTATTATTTCTATATCTTGATTACTCACATGATTCAATACACTACAAATGTGATAGATGATAAAAATTGGGTTTAAACCTTGGAATCGTTCGAGAAGGGTATTCCTCGAGGGGGTGGAAACAAAATTGACAAAATATCTGGAAAAATACTTGGAGAAGAAGTCACAAGTGAGGAAGAAAGAGTATTTGGACAAAGCGGCCAAATCACACTTGGTCGTTGCTACACTCATCATAACAGTTATCTTTGCAGCAACTATAACCATGCCTGGTGGTTTTGTTGGTAGTGGAGGCAACCCACATTAATACATTATGAAGGCTCTGCAGTTTTGAGGAGAAATGTTGCTTTTAAGGCATTTATTATCACTGACGCCATATCCTTGGTACTATCTAGTTATGCTGTTGTTACCCATCTATTCATGCCACTTTTGTTGATCAAGGTCAAGCAATCTGAATATTATGAAACTCGTGATGCTTTTCTCAAGTTGGCCTTCAAGTTTATTGTGATGGCCATGGGAGCAATGGTGGTGACATTTATCGCAGGTTCATATGTTGTTTTAGCACATTCCTTAAATCTTGCCATTACCACTTGTGTCATTCGCTCATTCTTCTTTCTATTCCTCTCTTTGATATGTGGATATTTTAAGGATCTAGGTTTAGTTACATATATAATTAAAAAGTACCACTACAAGAAAAAGGACCAATTGCAATGATTTGTATTCTGTTGCAAACAAAATCATTGCAATAGGTTACATTTTGCAGCGAATCCAAATTCGTCGCGACCTTTTAACGCTGACTTGCGATTTAGACTCAATTGCAGCAAGTTTTAAGTTTATTGCAACGATTGTTTTTGTCGCAAAATTAAAAACACTCCAAATTTTTTATTCCCCACCCACCCGAACCAACGTTTCTTATCCATCCTCTGTTCTTCCCCATTCCAGAGCACGTAACATTGCAATGTCCACCCACCCCCGCACGGCTTGACCAACATTTTCGATCACCACCCAAGCGTCGAAACCTCGACTTCATTAGCCTTCCCAATGGAAGCTAGGTTGTCTTGTCCTCCCCATACAAGTGAATTATATGCGATTGGGGATTTGAAGCATTTGGGTTGTTTCCATGATTTTGAGCAAATCGTAGGTGGAGATTGTCGACCGAGACCAAACCGACATTGTTCCTCATTACGAGGTATTTTTTCACTACAAATATCTTGAATAAAAAACCCTATTTCTGGCAGCATTTACAATCTTTCTTCATTATAAATTTTGTAACAGACTTTTGTTGGGATCGGCGGAAGCTCACAAATAATATGGAGACCGGAATTTAACGTGGTTCGGCCAAGATTGCCTACGTCCACACAGAGAAAAGAAAATTCCACTAATAACCAGTGAAATACAGAGAATATTTTAGGGAGGAGATCACACCCTCTCAACTCGCCTCTCACTTCTCTCAGAGTTCAACAAGCTCTCTCTTTCTCTCCTTACATCTCTCATACCACGCCCCTATTGTTTCAACACTCATTACATGTATTTATAGACAAACAAATAAGTGTGAACTAGATTAAATGACGGTGGAAATTCCGGCGCCTCAATCCAACTCCTTCCATTCGGCGCCTACTAATCTAGAAGCCTCCAGCTTCTCATCACGTTGCATAATTTTGGTGTTGACTTGACTATTCCAACAATCTCCCCCTCAACACCAAATGGAGGATGTTCTGACATCTTTTAATTCAATGTATCTATTCAAACTATGTCTTCACATAGCTCTTGTGAGATTACCTTTGTTAGCATGTCGTCAAATTCTCTTTCTCATGGATCTTCACAAGCTTCAATAGCTACCGATCAATCACCTCATATATCCAATGATGGCGAATCACATTGTGACCCAAGTCAAAAGCTCTTTTGACTTTCACAATACACTTTGTACTCCTTGGTTAAACCATGTCTCTTGAAGAAACCGCTTTAATCACAACATCTCTTCCGTTGTGAATAAAGCCACACATGCCTACAGTCTGGACTGTCTTAATACAGCTCCTCCTGTAAATGTGTAAATGAATATTGATATAGATCTTCCATCAAGATCACCAGCCGTATCAGCTTAACCTTCCAAGACTGGATCCGCTCCCCCATAGTACAAAGTCGATGTACCTTTGCGGTACCTGAGATTCGACTTTACTGCTCTCCAGTGTTCTTTCCCTGCATTTGAAAGAACACTACTCACTATTCTCATAGCATAAGTGATGTCAGGTCTGATATACACTACTTGTGTACATAAGACTTCCTACTGCTGAAAAGTAAGAACTGCAACCATCTCTTGAATCTTTCCTAACTCCCCTCATCTGCCAATTGTGCAGATTCTAATGGAAAAGGAAACTGTTCCCCTTACTCAATGTTTATTTCTCAATCAGTTCGGCTTTAATCTTGATTAGAGTGATCTTTTCTCAAAGTTCAGAGTTGAATCTCAACAAACGGAGCTCACCGTTGCGTCCGAAACTGTGGAAAACCTTGGAAATGACTCTTGTCTCGTTCCAAAACGATCAAAATTGTGCCAAAAACCTGAAAAATAAGAAAAACGGAATATTCCTTTGTCTGCCGGAATATTCCCCACCATCTACCGGAATATTCCCTCCGGTCACCGAAATATTCTCTCAGTCACCGGAATATTCCTGTACCAGAATATTCTTGCCGGTGACGGAATATTCTTTTCTGGTGACGGAATATTCTTCCGGCGACGGAATATACCGACAGAATATTCTTTATCCGTTGGGTTACTGTAGCGGGTCGGAAACCGGGTCAAACCGGTTTGGGTCGGATCACCCGGATTTAACGGGTCGGAGCTTGTCTTCTTCACTGCGCGCGCGTGTGGTGCGTGGGTCCCGTGGCCGGCGCGTGGCCGTCGCCGAGTCGGCGCGTGTGGAGCGTGTAGCTTCGTCTGGTGTCCGTTTGAGACGAAATTTTCACCAAAATTTTCGTCTTGACCTGAGAAATCTGATGGTATCCTCCAAACTTGATTTCGATCAAGTTTAAAAATGGGTCTCTCACGAAAATTCACAAATCCGGCCTCCTACCGGCTCTGATACCACTTGTTGGGATCGGCGGAAGCTCACAAATAATATGGAGACCGGAATTTAACGTGGTTCAGCCAAGATTGCCTACGTCCACACAGAGAAAAGAAAATTCCACTAATAACCAGTGAAATACAGAGAATATTTTAGGGAGGAGATCACACCCTCTCAAGTCGCCTCTCACTTCTCTCAGAGCTCAACAAGCTCTCTCTTTCTCTCCTTACATCTCTCATACCACACCCCTGTTGTTTCAACACTCATTACATGTATTTATAGACAAACAAATAAGTGTAAACTAGATTAAATGACGGTGGAAATTCCGGCGCCTCAATCCAGCTCCTTCCATTCGGCGCTTACCACTCTAGAAGCCTCCAGCTTCTCATCACGTTGCATAATTTTGGTGTTGACTTAACTATTCCAACAACTTTAACCCTCAAAGTGTAACTTATATATGTAGCATTTTGGGGTTTTTTCCTTGCGGTGCGATTTTACAAGGTTTGAACAAAAATTGGTCAAAATCCCCAATTTGGTGAGCACTTATTTATATACATTTAACTGAACATGCATTTTCCTCTACCTTTGGAATTGGGGTTTTATTGCAAATATTATACTTGTATGAGTAGTTGGGCACATGCAAACGAGAATACATGTCTAAATGGGTGTTCTATTCAAACCCACACTCTGTAACTCAGAGACTAGGTTGCGTCCTATGAAGGAATAAATTTTGTCTTTGTAAACACACAACCAATAGATATATCGCTTTTATGTAAAATATTTTACACTTACTCATGTTTTATAACTTAAATTGGAAATAGATACTCTGTTGTGGTCATGTATTGCATATGGCTCAATTTACCTGAACTTGCTTATGCTTTTGGAGATAGATACATTATATACTTCCTGAATATTTCATACTTATTCATGTTTTCTTGATATATTTTGCTACATGTCTTTCAATGTGATTTTAATTATGCCCTCTTTATAATGGTTTGGTTGATATTGAATGTTATTGAAATTACCTTTATATTCTTTTGAGTGTTCTGATTTTTATATGGGCTTGCATTCTTGTGCTTTTGTTCAATATATCTGAGCGCAATAAATCTGACTTATTTTGTGGTTTCGTTATTAACAAAGTTGGTAAGAGAAGCATGTAAGTAACTACATTTAATTTTTTGATATTCGTATAACAAGTCTTATTGGCATGCACCCCAACTTTATGAGTTGCTCTATAGGTAACACAAATGGAGATGAAAGGAAGATGGTGACAGTTTTATAGAGATTTCTTATATTTACTTTGGCCTGCATATTTGTTGATGGGTAACTCTCCCCTTGTTGATGGGTAATTCATCTTGATTCAAGCTTTTATTTTTCTTAAGCTGTTTTATTTTGAGGTTCTCTTTACCTTATTTTTTGTTCTGTACATGTTTTATGAAGGATATATTTATCACCACAGTAAAAGGAAAAAATAAAAAGAGTTTTTCTTTTCACACTAATTTGTTCTTTTCACTCAGTAGCAATGGTGTGGTTGAGGTATTGTTGCAGCTAGATTAAGAGTGACTTCATTTATTTGCAAAGAAAAGAAGAAGGAAAAAAATGGCTTTATATCAGTTGTCTTGTATCAAGAAGCAAAGTTGTAAAACTAGATAGCTTGTTTTCTAAATAATATGACATATTTTCATTCATTCAAGCATAAAACTAGGTGACAGCACATATAATTCGTATTATCCATATTGACAGATTCCCGAAGGAAATGGTTGTAGTTTGGGATGTACAAGGGCACATTGTAACAAATTATCATGGTGAGTGCTACTGAGTGAGTTTACTATCACAAAACAATAGATGAATGCATTTTCAAAGATCCTTTCATGATGTAACCATGTTGTTGCTTGTGTACTGCCTGTTTTATTTCTTTATGTCCATTTACTTTATCATGAATTGTGGATTTTCATATTTTTTTGAACTAAATCTCTATTATATGTCTTGTCTAGACATGGAAGAGGCTAGAATCTAAAAATATTTTCATGATAACAAAAATCAGGTCCTCTTTGTGGTCTGAGATTTTTGCTATATCCGTGAGGGACTATTTTTTTTTTCATATTGTGTTCTTCAACAATTGACTTGGCCATCTCATCACTCACTATGTTTATCTATTATTTTTTTCCTTTTGAATTTCACTTTATGCTATAATGAAATGTTGTGAAGTCCTTTAAATTTGACGGGAGGCATGCACCCTAACTTTTCCAAAGTATTGCATGCAGGTGTACTACTACGTACGGGCATGATTTCATGTTCAGTTGAGAGACAAACGAGTACAACAAGACCATAAGTGGGAGACAAGTTGGAAGAATTGGTCGAAAACATGGCTGAACATGGGGTAAGAGTTAGACTTTCTGTTTTAGTAGTTAAATAATGAGGTTGGATATTTGGATGCATATAAATAATCACCGATGAAATGATAAAATATAATGGTGAGTAATTCGTATGGATTCAAGTTGAACATTTCTAGACTTTTAATTAATGTACAATAGTAAGGAGGTGCCATGGGTAAAATTTCTAGGCTCTTCCACAGGATCCAGTGATTTGTCAAGGCAACTTCTTGAGACAAGTGCTAGAAATCTGGCCATGTGCTTGAGCAGCCAATCAATAGGCAAGCATTCAAAAAAGATAGGAGATTTAGTTGTTATTGTTGTTGCATGATATAATTCTGGAGAGTTTTGTATTGGTAAAGTGGTTTGATGCCTCGGTGGGTTATTACACACCTTCTTTGGCAGTTCCTATTGGATGTTGACTGATAGATTAAAACTCAGATTCCCCTATATGTTTTTTCATGTATGGTGCTAGATTTTTTCTTGTGAAAGTGATGGCTTTATCTGTTGGAGTGGTTTGAAGCACGACATACATCCTGGACTGTTGGAGGGCATGTGGACTTCTTGAGAAAGCTGCAATTTAAGCCAACACTATTAAAGGGAAATAGGGTATCATTCCTACGTACCTGCTTAATGTAAACATTTTTCAAGTTTGTTCATTCACAGTATGCACCATTGTATATAGCGGTCTCGGAAGTGAAAAAATACATGATGTAAGTGAAATATTGGGGGGGCACTCTCATGAGTCCATGACTGGTCTTATTTACCTTTGATGTATTTCTTGAGCCTGTCTGATTGGTGGAGATGGGATGCACAATAAGGATTGATCACCATGCATGAGTCGTGTTGAAGTTATATATAAGATATGGCAGTTGTGTGTACATTATGTTTTTTATCTGTCAACTTGATATCATGTTATATATATTTTCCCATACATATATATATATGTAATATATATTATATTATATATATTATATATATAATAGGTGTATATGTAGGAAGAGGTAACAAATGTTCACATGGGCTCAGAATTTGTTGTAGATCTTAATTAGTGGGCTCTAGGGCTGTAATCGATCCGAGCCGAGTCGAGTTTTTGAGTTATCGAGTCGAGCTGAACTCAAATAACTCGAGCTCGAGCTCGAATTGAGAGCTTGCCGAGTCGAGCTGAGTTCGAGCAGATAAAACACGATCTTAAGCAGAGTCGAGTTATTTATCGATCTTGATTCTTATTCTTTAATGAGCTTGAGTCGAATTAAGCCGAGTCAAATTATTACTTGACTTTTGTTTATACTCATATATATTTTTTAAATAAATTAAAAAATTAAAAATACCAAGTTATCAAATAAAATATTCAATCTAATACAAATTTAATTAATATATAAACCATATATTGAATTATAAAGTTATAACATTTTTATGAATACATTTTTTATACAGTTAATGAAACCATCAAATCTTATATGCTAACTATTACACATTATATATATACTATAATTATTTACTTAAGTAGTTAATTAACGAACATATCATTATAAATTATATTCAATATATAAGTACAAATGACTAGGTATAAGTAAGTAGGTTATTTACTATATGTTTAATTTTCAAGATAACTATATTTATATTATTAAGTTTAATATGCATAGAAGTATATATGTGTGTGTAAAAATACTAATATATAGAAAACATTATATATATTCATGATTTATGGACGAGTTCTAATCGAGTCAAGTTAACGAGCCAAGTCAAGTATGAACGAGCGAGCCTTAATGAGGCTTAATCGAGTCGAGTCAGGTTTAATCGAGTATGTGTCATTTACTAATCGAGCGAGTTTTTACTTTTACGATCGAGTTTTTTTTTTTTTCACGAGTCGAGCTCGATCCGAGTTTAGTTGAACGAGTATCGGACAAGCAATCGAGCAGACTGGTTTATTTACCGTCCTAATGGGCTCTATATGTTATAATAGAGAGTAACTGTAATATGGGAAGAATTAATTGCCCCATAAAAAAATATAATTATAATTTTTTTAAAACATACAGTAAATTTTTCTGTTCACTGAAATATGACATTTTCACCCTTTAGGGAAAAACAAATTAAAAACTGGTTATATTTGGTAACAAAAATGAAAACATCCAAACAGAATAAAGTTCAGAATTATCTTTCCAGTCCACCAAGCTTCCTCATGTAAAGTTTGTTCCAAGTAATGGCTCCAATTTTTTTTGTTTGTTTGTTTGTTGCAATCGAAAATATGTTATAATTATTGTTATTACTGACCACGTACCTAGCACATCCACAATTAATATGTACAAACATTGTTCCCAAAAATGTAGAGAGTTTTTCTAGTCTTGTTTTTCTTTCAAATCTTTATTTTATATTTCACAATGGAATAATTTAAAAAAAATTAAATTCTATTTTGCTTAGTAAAATACTAATATGGACTTTACACCCATCCATGCATCCATAAACAAATCCGGATCAGATTTTAAATTCTAATATATATGGACTTTAAATTCTAATACTAACATGGATAAAATACTAATATGGACTTCAAATTCTATTTTTCTTAGTAAAATACTAATATGGTAAGTCTTCTGATTTTATGGATTGATCGGTTGACAGAATATTGCTAATATATACATGCATCCATAAAAAAATCCGGATCAGATCAAAGCTTCCCTATCAGTAGAAATTTAATCATTCAAAAGCCTAAGTTATTCCATATAAAAAATGAATATATAAAAACACAAGTTGTCTTCCATTTGGACCATGCATCCAGAAACAAAAACTGATTTTGAACTTCTCTTACGAACAAAATCTTGACGGTATCTTTCGTGAAAGATACCAGATTATATAGAGCAAGAATTGCATAATGCTCAACAATGTTCAAAGATGCATAAGTTTTGCATAATGCTTAAAAGAAAAGAAAAGAAAAACAAATTGTCTTACGGTCATTTGGACCAATATGCATCCAGAAACAACTGATAAAAATTGTTGGGGAGACTCAGAAGACTTACCCGTTCCGTAGAAAATTCAT